>CP139502.1:187878360-188456228 GCA_021014915.2 Artemisia tridentata subsp. tridentata | reverse complement strand
CTCCAAAATCTATCATTCAGTGGCAGTGTGTTTTTTTTGGCTTATTACCTTCCATTCTAAGCTTTTTTTCTTTAATCTTGCAGTTCTAATGCAAATCCACCATTTTGGATTCCAATACATATTGTGATCCCTGAACGACCTACCGAGTCAATTGTATTTAATGTGATAGCAGGTTATGTGCATGCAACTCTTTTACGTGACACTATTTTCATGTTGGTTCAGTAGTCATGAATAATGAGGATATATGTGTAATTTTACACAAGCCCATGAACTTAATAACCCGCTTCCCTTCCTAATCCTCCCAAAATTGGACGGAACCGATATATACAAAAAAGCCCATACCTTTCCTCCCTCCCACCTTCCCGTCCCCTCCTCTTCCTTCTTAAAAAAACTTAAGAACACCCATATTTTTGATTTCCCTTCCCATCCCCTTCCATTTCTTTAAAAAGAAACTCGAGAACAGAGCGTTAAGGCTAGATGGCAAGGGTGTGTTTTTTTCACCTGAGAACTCAGCGCCACCTCAGCTTTCTCTCTCCTCTCACTTCTCCACACTTCATTTCACCTTTTAGTGGGCATGGCATGCCTCACTTCACCTTAACTCCCATTTTTTTTAATACTTATTACGAATTATAGAAACGTAAATAGACGAAAATAAAAACGCGAACGTACGAAATTAAAACATTACATAAACTTCAAATATTAAACATAGCACATAAACCGGGAACATTAAAACAATACATAAACTACGATTATTAAAGACGCAAACATACGAAAGTGGTGGGTCCTTCAGTACCCAAGAGTCGTTAAAACAAGATTTGGACACAAATTAACTAAGTGTTAATTAAACCGAGAACAATTCAAGTCACTGAGTGAACAGTCACTCAGTGAGTCATCTTCAGGATGCTTAAGGCGAATTTAAGAAGAAGGATTCACTACTCAGGTAGGCGGTACTCCCTGAGTAGGACTTAAGCCAAAGAAGAAGATGATGGTTCAGTGAGTATTGGACAAGAACTCACTGAACCCCAGTCTCCTCAACAACAATAAGTGATTGAAGACTGAAGAAACCAACGCCTGAAATAAAGGCGGGAATAAGTGGGAAGTATTTGAGAAGATAAGAATGTCAGATCAAACACTCTTATCTTGTCAGATACCCTTCCCAAAGACGGCTAAAAGTCATGGAGTATTAGACCAAACACTCCTAAAAACTTTTTGGTCCATTCCTATTGGTTCTTGAAAATGACAATTACTGTTGTAATTGTCAGACACGCTTCCTCAACAAGTTGAAGTATTTTTAATCACTTTTACTCTTTTATACTTGTGTATAAATAGGTTCAGAAGGAGAGAAGTTGAGTGTGTTTTGTACATTGAAAGCCTTAGACTTTTGCAAAACAACTTCTCTCCTACAAAGAGTAACCAGTCCCTGAGATAGCTCAGTGAGGCATATTGTTACCACTTAAGCATAGCTTAAGTTTAGATAGAAGACACCATACCTTGTCTATTCAATCCCAAGTGTTTGTTCCGCAAAACACTTGGGTAATAGATTCTTTGATTCATTTCTAATAAGAATTTAAACGTTGAAAATACTGTGTGTTTTTATATTAACGTTTTATTAACTGTTAGAAGTAATCATTACATTGTATTAGTCATAAACACAAATAGATTAACTTTCTAGTTAACTCTAAGCGTGTTAAGGGAACAACAAGTGGTATCAGAGCCTCTAGTTTATAAAATCTTTCAAAATTAACCAAGAGTGCTCAAGGTTTTTAAAACCAAGATCCTACTATGACTGATGCAAATGTGCCCCAGCTAGTCGACAAAAAGGGTGGAAGCTTTTCAGCTGTTGCCCCACGACTTGAAGCTGGTAAATTTAGCAAGTGGAAAAAGCGAATGCTTTGCTACTTGACTGGTATGGAACCATACTACATCACTTGTGTCAAAGATGGTCCTTATGTCCCGAAGACTGCTGAAGGGCTAAACAAGCCTGAGGTTCAATGGACCATTGATGAGAGGAGGGTGGTCAATCAAGACCAACGCCTGAAAAGCATCATTATATCATGTCTTCCTGACGATATAATGGAATCAGTCATCAACTGTTCAACAGCCAAGTAAACTTGGTATGACTTGGTCAATAGCTTTGAGGGTCCCTCAGATACCAAGGAAAACAGGGTCATGGACCTGAAACTTGAGTATAATACTTTCAGGGCAAAAGACTCTGAAAGTCTCTCTCAGACTTATACCAGATACAAGACCTTGATAAACGAACTATCAAATGATGGTGTAGTTTTGTCTAAGCATGAGACAAATGTTGACTTTGTCAACAGTCTCCCTGAGAAGTGGCTAAACTTCTCACAAGGCCTGAGGAATGCTAATCACATTCAGACCCTTGAGCTCCCTGAGATCTATGGGAAGTTTGTCTATGAAGACAACTTAATCTCAAGGAGATACCCTGACTCAAAAGCTCTTGAGTCCAAAAAGGCCTTGACCTCCACACCCATATCAACTGCTTTTTATACTAATGGTGTTGTGCAGGACTTTCAAGAGGATTCTGAGGATGAAATTGATGAAAGGACTAGTGATGAGTACCTAAAAGATTTAAACTTGGAATTCCAAGAGAGGGCACTCCTTGCTAGTTCAAAACGTTTTATCAAAAGAAACCAGTCCAACTTTTCAAAAGGAAAAGCAAATGAAACCACTGAATGCTTTAATTGTGGTAAAAAGGGTCATTTTGCTAGGGACTGTTATTCTAAAACCACCTCAGAACCCTCTTACAAATTTTCAGGAAATAGTTCATCGGGAACTAGCAAGTTTCAACCTAGAATGTTTCAGTCGACCTAACAATTTCAAAACAAGGGTCAAAAAGACTTTGAAGCAAAATATAGGAAAGCCAAGGCTAAACTTGCAATTCTTGAAACTAATCCCTCTATGTCTCAGGCTGCTCAAGCATCCAAACCTGTTCAGGCAAAGAACAAGGTTTTAGTAGCTGAAGCTTATGATTGGGATGAAGAAGAGGTATCCTCAGATGAGGAAATTAGAGTGAGTGCACTGATGGCACTCTCTGAAGGTGATCAAGTGGCTATTGGGAAAAGCCATGCAAGGAATGGAGAATGGGTAAACATCACCATGAAGAAGGTTAACACTTTACTTTCTATAGATGATGATTCTGATTGGCAGTCTTACATGAATTATATTTGTGTAGATCTTAAATTTGTTGAGGAACAAAGGCTTAACATGTTTTCAAAATATAACAATATAGTGTCAGAATTGAATAAATGTAGAGATGAATTGCTTGTACTGAAGCAAGCCAAATTAGAAACAATTACTCTACAAATTCAGAACACTGAAATTTTGAAACAAAACCAAGCCCTACAAACTGAACTTAACAAAGAAAAAGCTGTCATCCAAGGCTGGACCAAAAAGAACCCCAAGGTCTTTGATACTGTGGGTTTAATCCCTAGGAAAACAATAGGAATTGACCATCACATGGTTAACCCCTATGTAAGTCCCAATGAATTGACCTTTGTTCCAGCTGGCATATCATTTGAGCAAGAAATGCTTCCCAAGTCAAATGACTGAATTGTCAGGGACAACCCAGTCAGTAAGTTACCAAACTTTGAGACTGGAAAGATCTTGCTTCCTGAAAGTCAGGCTTTGAAAAATATGCTTGGACTTACTGAACAACTCAGTAAGCTTGAACTCACTGAACAACTCAGTAATACTGAGTCAATAAATGAGTCTGAATCAGAATCAGAATCATATCCACCACTCCCACCACTGAATACCCTTCAGGGTGCTGCACCCAACTTAGGCCTCCCACCAATGGTCTACTCTCAACACTCTCCAAAGGAGAGGTCAGGATTGGGAAAAACAATCCTGAAAAGACCAACATTTGAAGTCTCAGTAAATACTGATGACTCATCTTCTTCAGTCCCTTCTGAAGTAATAACCCAAAGCCCTGACTCAAAATTTGATCAGTTGGCTGAAATGGTCAGGAAGCTGGGTGAGAAGATTGCATCTTCTGAGAAACCTTCTCAATCCAAGAAGGAACAAAAACCAGCTTCCTCAAAGACCAAACCCAAACGCTCAAAACCCCTGAAAAGATGTGAACTGTGTAACTATACCAATCATATCACTGATGATTGCTATAGAATTCTTTATTGCATGATTTTCAAAAAGGATGATCACAGGACCTCTGATCATAAAACACACTCAGTCACATCAAAGATGGCAAGCCTTAAAGCTCAGTCTTTAAACTACCCTTCTGATTCTAAACAGAAACAGAAACAAAAGGCAAAACCTTTTGCACCTTGCCCTTACTGTGGGTTCAATGATCACCTTCCTAAGGATTTTCAAATTGACAATTGTTGTGAAAATAGTGGAAGTTCCACTCATGACACCTCAGGAGGTGATAAGGCCATTCAGGCCAGAAGAGGTATGACAAAGTCAGCCTCTCAGTCTACTGAGTCTACATTTGCAATCAAATGCATAATTTGTGGTAGCTCAGTCCACTCCACCACTGACCATAAATAAATTGTAAATATTAAAAAGACCCCCAAAGCTAAGCCCTCCAAGAAGTGGAGTCCTAGAAAGAACTAACCCAGTTTACTATTTGTGCAGAAACATGTCAGGGATCCTGTTTGGCATCTAGATAGTGGATGTTCAAGGAGCATGACTGGTGTGAAGGAGTATCTGCACAAGTATGTTGATGAATCAGGACCCAAAGTGATATTTGCTGATAATTCATCATGTCTCACTGAAGGTTATGGTTCAGTAAACTGCAATGGTATAGTCTTTACTAGGATAGCTTATGTAAATGGTCTTAAATACAATTTGATCAGTGTCAGTCAACTATGTGATGCTAAATACATAGTTCAGTTTGATGATAAACAAGGAATCATCTTCAATGCTAATAAGGAAGTTGTCCTTATTGCACCAAGAAGACATGATGTTTATGTGTTGGACATGTCCAGTCTGACTCAGAATGGAACTTGTCTCTTTACCAAGGCCACTGATACACTCAACTGGCTTTGGCATAAGAGACTCCCACCTGAACTTCAAAAACATAAACAACCTTGTGAAACAAAACAAGGTCCTTGGCTTACCATCTATTGTGTTTTCAAAGGATAAACCATGCTCAGCTTGTGAAAAAGGTAAACATCACAGAGCATCCTTTAAAACCAAAACCAACTTTTCCATCAGGAACTGCCTACATCTTCTCCATATGGATCTATTTGGACCAATTAGTCCTAGATCCATTAACCATGAGAAGTATACTCTGGTCATTGTGGATGAATACTCAAGATACACTTGGGTATACTTCCTGATCAAAAAGAGTCAGGCAGCTGAAACAATTATGTCTTTTGTCAGGAACATTGAAAATCAAAATTACATCAAAGTCAAACAGATTAGGACTGACAATGGAACAGAGTTCAAAAATTATGAACTTGAATGTTTCTGTGATGAGAAAGGAATTTCCCAAAAATTTTCCTCACCCTACACACCTGAACAAAATGGGGTGGCTGAAAGGAAAAATAGAACACTCATTGAAGCAGCTAGGACAATGCTAAATGGATCAGTCCTTTCCAAACACTTCTGGACTGAATCAATAAAGACTGCATGTTACACACAAAACAGATCCATCATTGTCAAGAGACATAGCAAAACTCCTTATGAGTTATTCAATGGAAGAATCCCTGACATCAGCTACTTTCATGTCTTTGGGTGTCCTGTGTTTATTCATAATAACAAGGATCACTTAGGAAAATTTGATGCTAAAGCTGACGATGAATACTTCCTAGGATACTCCCTTGTCTCAAAGGCCTTCAGGGTGTTCAACACTAGGAGACAACATACTGAGGAAATATTTCATGTTACCTTTGATGAGAGCACTGATGCAATCAGTGTCTCTAACAGCTCAGTGGAAGAGATAGGTATTGATGAATCATCAAGATACCCTCCTGATGAACATCATCCTGATAATGGTCCTTCCACTCAGTACCATGCAAATACTGACATCTCCTATTACATCATTCCCCACAACCTTCCTTACCCAACCATCACTGAGTTTATTGAAGCACAAAGTACTGATGAATTCATTCAGTCAGTACAAAGTGCTCAGGAACTAAACAATCACAGTGATGAGTCAACCCACTCAGACACTCAAGATACTGAAGATCATCATGTGTCTGATCCTGATCCTACCCATCAGGCCTCTACAAGCTCTAATCAGTTTCCAAGACCTCAGGACAGTTGGACTAGGTCTCAGGATATAGAACTTGTCAATATAATTGGTGAGCCTACTAAAGGCATGCTCACAAGTAGCATGGCTGCTGAACTGTGAGCAGCCTCAGCCAATGAATGCCTATTTGTGGACTTTACTTTCACAATTGAACCCAAAAGTGTCAAGGAAGCACTTAATCACCCAAGTTGGGTTCAGGCCATGCATGATGAAATAGAACAATTTGACAGAAACAAGGTAATGACCTTGGTCAAATGTCCTGAAGATGTTTCAGTCATTGGCATGAAATGGGTATTCAAAAACAAATCTGATGAAAATGGCATAGTCATTAAGAACAAAGCCAGACTTGTAGCCAAAGGCTATAATCAACAAGAAGGCATTGACTATGAAGAAACATTTGCACCAGTAGCAAGGATGGAAGCCATCAGGATCTTCCTTGCTTTTGCAACATACATGAACTTCAAGGTGTACCAAATGGATGTTAAAAGTGCATTCTTAAATGGTTCATTGAAAGAAGAAGTTTATGTTCAGTAACCTCCTGGATTTGAAAGCCATGAGTTTCCTGACTATGTCTGTAAGCTTAACAAAGCCCTTTATGGACTGAAACAAGCTCCCAGGGAATGGTATGAAACTCTTTCAGCCTTCCTGATCCAAAACAAATTTGTTAGAGGCAAGATAGACAACACATTGTTTATCTACAAGACAAATAATGATGTCATACTAGTACAAGTGTATGTTGATGACATCATCTTTGGCTCAACAAGTTTCAAACTTTGCAAACAATTTGAAAAACTAATGGCAAAGAAATTTGAAATGAGCATGATGGGAGAACTGACTTACTTCCTTGGTCTTCAAATCAAGCAGACTGATAAAGGAACCTCTATCAGTCAAGAGAAGTATGTCAGAAGCCTACTGAAGAAGTATGAGCTCAGTGACTGTGCCTCAGTCAAAACTCCCATGGTACCCCCAAACAACCTTGGTCCTGATCTCACTGGAAAACCAGTAAATCAAACTCTTTCCAAAGGAATGATAGGATCACTGATGTATCTACTTGCTTCAAGGCCTGATATCCAATTCTCAGTCTATTTATGTGCCAGATATCAATCTGACCCAAGAGAATCTCATATCACTGCTGTGAAAAGGATATTCAGGTACCTGAAAGGTACTCCAAGCCTTGGATTATACTATCCAAAATGCTCAGGCCTTGATCTTAAAGGATACTCAGACTCTGACTATGCTGGATGCAACATGGACAGAAAAAGCACTTCAGGCTCCTGCCAAATTCTTGGTGGAAAACTAGTCTGTTGGAGTGCTAAGAAGCAACAGTCAGTTGCCATGTCCTCAGCCGAAGCTGAATATGTTGCAGCAGCAAGTTGTTGTGCAAATGTACTCTGGATGAAAAGTCAACTCAGTGACTATGGAATTCAGTACAAGATGGTTCCCATCTTTTGTGATAACACAAGTGCAATTGCCATCTCAAACAACCCTGTTCTTCATCAGAGAACAAAACACATTGATATTAGATATCGTTTCATCAGGGACCATGTCATGAATGGTGACATAGAATTACACTTCATTCCTACTGAATATCAGCTAGCTGATATATTCACCAAGCCATTGGATGAACCAACTTTCACAAGACTGAAAGCTGAACTTGGAATGTTGGATATTGAGAATCAGTCCACTGATTGATTCCATCCAAATAAGTGTAAATTCTGAAAACCCAGGTCCCTTACTCAATGTGTACTTCAGTGAAAAGAATCACTGAAACCTCAGGAACTAAGCCCAAGTTCCTGAAATGTTGGACTTCAGAAACTAAACCCAAGTTCCTGAACCCTTGAACCTCAGGAATTAAAACCAAATTCCTGAACACTAGAACCATCAGTGACTAAACCCATGTCCTGACAATCAAGTTCACTGAATGAAAAGTCATTCAGGGCCCTCAAGAGACATTAAATACTAACTTAAATGCTCTAAGTATCTAGTTAGTAAATGTCCCAGGTTGGTAACTGAATTCTTATTTAATATAAGAATATTTGTTCTTTTGCCTTTCTGGCTTCCACCTCTGGGCCCCCACATTCCCACTTGGCATTAAATGCCTCTCCAATCACATTACAGATATGTGATGACTCATCTCTGCAAATTACACTTTTGCAGAACTGCTCAACTGTTCACCTTGACTGTTGCGCCAAACCAGGGAAAGTGAAGTGGTGGCATTAAATGCGGATCCAAAAACATTTTATTCAAAACAGTTTCCAAAAATTCTTTTTGAATAAATAAAATCCGCTTAATTCCCAAATTACCCTCCACTTCACTTCCCTATAAATACCTCATACAAAAAAACACACACATGTTTTTTTTTTTGAAATCTTAAGCAAATTTTTGCCCTTTTTCTTCAAAAACTAAATCTTGTGTGTGTGTTCTTAAGCTTTAGAAACCCAGAATCATTTGTTAACCCAGACCTACCAATACAAATGGCTTCTTCTAATGTTATCATATACGCCCCTAATGTGGAATTCATATTAGAGGGTGTAGACCTCACCAAGAACAATGTGGTAGGAAACTTTGCCTATCCACAAAAGTTCTATGCGTACAAGAATGTAGTGAAGTATCTTCAAAACTGCTTTCTTGCTACGGCATTCACCAAGACCCCCTCAGTCATCTACCATGACAATTTGAGGGAATTCTGGCGTACTTTAGTGGCAACCAACCCTGAGGACACCAAAGAATCCATCATCACATTCACAGTGATGAATGGGAGAAGGACCCTCTCCCTGGATTACAAAACCTTCATCAAGGCCACTGGTATTGATTTCGCTGAGGCCTTTGAGCCCAACCCTACTGACCAAGAGGTTAAAGCAGAATTGCTTTTTCTAGGACCTCATGACCCTAAGCGGCCTGAAATGGCCGCTGGAGCCTTATTGGAGAAGGCTCCAATAGTTAAAACCTGGTTCCACCCTATCTGGAGGATCCTGATGACCTTCATCATTCAGGTCCTTGGAGGGAATAAATCCTCCACGGAGCAGTTGAACTCATCACAACAATTGATGTTGTTCAGTCTCCTGGAGGGTAGAAAAATCGATATCGGAGGAATAATCTTCCGAGACCTCGTGGCCAAGCTATCAGGAAAACATAGGCAAAGACATATGTCCTATCATAGGTTTATTTCCTGTGTGCTTCAGGACCTATTAGGCCCTGACTATGTTAGGTCTGACGTTGAAGGTTCAAAACCTGACGTCCTACATAAGACCAATTATACTAGTGGCATTCCTGAGGTACAACCCATTGCCCTGACTAACTACATGCTGGTGGTTATTCAGGGGGAGAACGCTGTTTCTCCAGTACCTTCACCTACAAAGAAGGTGAAGAAGACAAAGAAGGGTCAGTCCAGTAAGGTGGTTAGACCCAAACCACTCGTCACTGAGACTGATGCCTCAAACAACCCTAAACAAGGGTTAAACTTGGCCGAGACCTCTGAGACACCCCTTACTGAGACCCTCTTGACCCAAAAACAACCACCAACGGAGGTCACTGAGAAATCATCCTCAGTGTCCTCGGGCAAACCCCCTCTTCCTCATGATTCCACTGACATAAACAAGTCATTGGAGTCAGGAACCTCAACCCATTCACATCCCGATGAAGGCACTGATAAATCATAATCAGAGCCTGAGGGAGAAAAGGGTCCTATATCCTCGGTTGGGCAGCACTACTCAACTGAGAAGGGGACCCACACCCAATCACATCCCGATGAAGGTACTGACAAATCACAGTCAGGACCCAAGGGAGTCAAGGACCCTAAATCCCCAAAAGGGCAGTACAACCCTGATGGGAAGGGGGACCACTGATTGCGTGGTTTTGTAACCTTACAACAGGTTTTACCTCTCGAGGGATCTCAAGAGGCTTACAACCCCACCAGGCAGTGTACCTGACCGATGTAGTATAGTGTAGTGGTAAGTACGGGGGATTGATCGTTCTCCACAGGGAATAGTGTTCGTTAGGTGTGAAAGGCTACTCTAATTAGGTCTAAGGGTTGAGGAAGATTCTTTTTATGTTTTTATAGTTTTTATGAAAGCAAGTAAAATCTCGGGTTTTGAAGGAGTGGGCGGAATTAGTTGCTAGTCAACTAACCCAAATTACTACGAATGCAAATAAAATAAAATAACAAAAATGAAATGTGGTGAGAAACTTATGTGTAGAGAAATGTGTTTACTTAGATTTCCTTACTCCCTAACTATCTTTTACCGGTTAATTAGTGTGTATTAGTTGCGTGGATGACGGGTGTATTCCTTAATACCATTCGTGGGGTGGCGTACTTACTTCCCCAACTCTACAAGCTCCTACTTCACTCCTATGTCGAGCCGGCTAGGAAGCTCCTAACATGGGATCACTAGAATTCACTTGTGCATTAAATACAACCATAAAAACCTTTAGTACGCATTTGGTTCATGTTTCTTAAGACGTTCAAGCAAGTTACCGAATAGGAAGTTAGCCAGTTTTCTTAAGCCTAACATAGATAAACAATCATCCAATACAACTAACAACACACTAACAACCAATAATCAATAGCTAGGTTTCATTAGATCTAAGCAAACACAAGATAAATTTAGCCTAACATGTTAAACAAAAGACAAGAATAAGATAGAATCAAACAACACATAGACATATTGAATGATTAATTGATAACTTATCTTTCAATGAAACATGGAAGATCTCAAGGCAAAAAGCCCTGAAAAAGTAGCTAAAATCGTCTTAGGGTTTTATCCCAAAATTCCACACACTAAGCTCTCCTTAATGACAAAAAATTAGAAAACTATATATAGATTTTTGGATCTGACGGCGTCACCTTATGGAGTGTGACGCCGTCACCTCGCCGCTTTTAGGGTTCCCGGATGACCATCTTGACGCCGTCCCTCTTTAGCTCTTCAAAAATCCATTCTGGCTTATCAAGGCTTGACGCCGTCTAACAATGAACGTGACGCCGTCCCCTTATGATTTAAGCCGTGACGCCCTCGATCAAGTTAAAGCGTGACGCCGTCAGAATTCACATGCTATTTTCACTGGCTTATCATGAGTAAATTTCACGTCCAACTTTTCTTGCCAAAGCATGACGCCGTCCAGAGTAAATTGTGACGCCGTCAAGAGTAACTTTTAGCCGATTTTTGAGACTTTGTCGTTTTCTTCACTTTTATGCTCCAAAAACGTCCAAAATACCTCCTTTTCCAGATTTCTCCTCAAAAGTACCTAAAATGACAAAAGGAACGATTTAGGGCAATATTTGATCAAATAAATACGATTTAGGGCTTAAATGACCCCTTAAAAGCGGTACACTTTTCGCCTCATCAAATACCCTTACACTTGAGATTTGCTTGTCCTCAAGCAAATGCGCTTTTATTCTAATCAAAATACAAGTTAGGGGTCATTTAATGCAAACATAAAAGTAATTACAACAAATATTCGTTCCACTTTAATCATAATAAGCACGGATATTACATACTAGCACCTCACAAGTAGTGTTTAGATACTCACATCTCTCAAGTGTCATCAAAATAAATCTCATAAATGAAAACGGAAAATATCTCTCACTACCTGTCATAGCAAATAGATTACCATAGGCTTGGGAAAGGATCGAAAACCTCCTCCACTAGGCGTAAGCACCAAAGATAAACTATCAAAGAGGGCTTTTAAATGGGTTATAACGTAAGGTGTAGGGAAAAGGAAAACACGGTTTTGTTGGATAAAGGATATTTTACTGGTGGCGAGTTAAAAATCTTGATCAATTACATGTACTATACAATGTTGCTAAGCCAAGACTAGACTCGATCTTAAGCTAGAAACAAAATAAAAAAAATATAAAACAAACATAAAATAAAACGGGATGGTAGTCCGTATGTTTTTTTCTACTTTTTCTTTTTCTCCTTTTTTTTTTGTATTTTTTTTTTTTTTTTTTTTTTTTTTTTTTTTTTTGCATACACTTTTACCCTACCATCCAAAATAATACATCATAGGGGCATTGCATTCCCCTTACACTTGAATTTTTACATAACTTTACAAATACTAATCTAATGACTCGAATTAAGATAATTGAAAAACTTGGAGTACTTTTAAAATATTTAGCACATATGGGGGTAATACATGATGTTCTTCCCCGTTACTCCATTACACTAGTACTTTACCCATGAGTCCCAATCGTCCCAAAACAATATGTACAAGGATATGACTCGACTTAGCAACCATGTAATCAACTAGATAATTAACTTGGGTTTAAACAAATGTTGAAACAATAATGCACTAAAGATGAGTGCATACAAGGTAGGCTAAGGCGATTTGGGTGTACATTTTAGTGGGGTGTAAACAAATTCTTCCTTTAAGTAAAATGCTTAAAGGTCGAAACGAAAAGATAGGCTCTGAGGGGTGTACTAGGGGTATCGTGTACTAAAAATGAGTACAACGCAAAGGGTGTGGGAGAATTACTTGACCAATGTAGCCAACGTAATTATAACAAAAACACAGGTGTAAAACAATGGGTTAATCCTAATGCCTCTTATCATGTAGTAAAATCTAACTACACGAATGTAGTCTCACTTGTGGCCTTGGAATGGTCCTAACGCAAGTTCTAGAATCTAAGTGCTACCGGTACACACATCATAGCATAAATGCTTTTCCTACCAATTCTAGGGGCGAACCTCACATATTTGGGGGTGGAAAATTTTTTAGTGGTACGGTTTTTTTGCTAGTCATATAACTTTTTTTTTTTTTTTTTTTTTTTTTTTTTTTTTTTTTTTTTTTGTGCTAGTCATATAACTCCTATCCGTGAGACGCTCATTAAGATCAAAGTTTCACTCCTATATGTTGTAAAAAATTTTAAATTTGGCACTAAAATTACCCTAACAAGTATTTCTCTCAGTTTTATTACACATCTACCATCAAACAAACAAAAATCAAGCGTAATAGCATTCTCTAAAATCGTACTTTTACCCTCCCCTTACACTTAAGATGAACATTGTCCCCAATGTTCAAATAATAAGATGTAAAAGCAAAAAGTAAAAGAATGAAATCAAATACTCCCCTGATTCGCTCGGTGGATAATGAAATTACACGGTTAAATCTTCCTCCAAAGAGAATGTTGAAACTCCATGACTAATGCATCGCCATAAGCTTGATTCCAAAAACATCTCCTTGTCCAAAATAACCTGTTAAACCTGAGAAAACAAACACGAAAACCTGCATAACATCGGCGGGAAAAATCTATATATAAGGATATAATGCTTGTGGAATGATAATTTTGCAGATTCCTGGAGATTATAAGTTGGAGATTTTAATAAAACTTTTTATGAAAACAAAACTTTCAAAAATTTCTGGAAATTAAATCTGACGCCGTCAGGTTATAACCCCTGACGCCGTCAGAAATGACCTGACAAAAATTTTCGTTTTAAGTTTCCGGAAAATTTCTGGAAAAACCTTTTACCTTACTTCCTGGAAATCCTGCAAAACATCATTATGACTCGATACAAGCATTTGACTCAAACAAATACGAATATGTATGCTAATTTATTATTATTACGATTCATGTTAATTTGTGTTCTAATAAACCAATTTAGATTTCCCTTACACTTATCTTTTGCAAAATACCTTTATATGTAGTTAAGACGAAGTTAAAAACAACATAAAGCATTTTCACAAATTAGTTTTTAACATGAATCAATAATAATAAAAATTAAACACACATACGGAAAATAAAATCAAACAAACAAATAAATAAACACACAACGCAAATAAAACAAATAAAGCTTGGGTTGCCTCCCAAGAAGCGCTTTTCTTTATTAACGAGTCTTGTAGCTAGACTCAAAGTCACGCTACCCTATGTAAGTGAGCTCGTCATCAAGGACGTCTTTAGGGTTAAGCTTGGATTGAAGTTTCCTATTGGTTCGCTTAGTACGATATATCTTTTCAAACTTCTCTCCATCCGGGTCATACAACGTCATCTTAATATGCCATGACCCATCTCCATCTTTGGGTGGTTTATCCCAATTCCACTTATGATCATCTTCCTCACAAATCCACTTATTCATTCCTAGGTTAATTGGCAGAACTCCTAGGAAATCAATCATCTTTCTAAAAACTAGAGGGTCTTCAAATGGATCCAATTCGGTGTCCCTAGCCAAGAGTTGCTCCACCGAATGCGTTCGGTTAACAAAGTCCTCTTCTAGGTAAAATGGGCGTTGGGGTCCTATGAAGTCTCTATCTATCCAAGGTCCATATCTAGATGGTCTCCTATTTGATTCTAGCCAATGTGGTGTTGGTTCCTCACTAGTATCATAGGCATGTTTCTTAACATCATAGACTGACCAAGTATCTCCTTCTCCTACCGCTATCTTGGATTCCTTACAATCAATCATAGCACTAGCGGTCGCCAAAAATCCTCTACCTATCAACAAGGGGCATGTAGGGTCGCTAACCATATCAAGGACGTGGAAATCGGCTAAAATGGTTAGTTTTCCAATGTGCACTAACACGTCCTTAACTACTCCAACCGGGTAAGCAACACTTCCATCCGCTAAGCCTATTATCACCTCGGTTTCTTCAAGTTTTCCTAGTTTTAGAGAGGTGTAGAGAGGTAACGGAAGTAGGTTAAGGCTTGAACCAAGATCGGCTAATGTGTCATAAGCCTCCGAATTACCGATCTTGCAAGGTAGAACAAATAAGCCCGGATCATCTAATTTCTTAGGTAGCTTGTTTTGAACAAAGGCGGTCCCTCTTTCGCCTAACTTGAGCTTCTTTTCATCCAACTCATCAACAACCGGACTTTCAAGGTGGAGCTCCTTGAATTCTTCGTCAAGGTTTTGAGTGGGAGGTGTTTCAACTATGTTGTTGACCAATTTGTATGTCATAACTTCTTGGTCATTTGGAACGACTTGGGTTTGTTTGAAACACGTGCTCATGGAATTGACCGAATAATATTGTGGACAAGAACTAGGGAACGAAACCGATGAAATGGCGTTGACGTTCAGTTTCGGGTTCTTGACCGTGTTGCTAGGGAGTGCTCCCATTTCTCGGTCATTGAGGGCTTTCAACAAGGTGTCAATCTTATCGGTCATCTCGCTTTGTTTTTGTTTGAAATCGGCTTCAAACTTGGCTAAACGAGCTTCTTGAGATGCCATAAATTGAGACATCAATCCTTCAAAGTTATCGGTACTACCATTGCCGGAAGGATTGTTGTTGAAAGTACGGTTCGAGTAGGAACCGCTTGATTGGAAACGATTAGGTGGGTTGGAAGAATTGGTTTGTTGAGAGTTTTGGTTTTGTTTCCACCTAAGGTTCGGGTGATTTTTCCATGAGGGGTTGTATGTATCACCGTAATGGTTTGGCTCGGGTTTGAAAGTGTACCACTTGTCTCCCGCTCCGTCGGTACGCGAGGATGCGTAGTCCACAAAAGCTTGTTCGGGGAGTTCCATGCAATCACGAGTGTCGTGGGGACCACTACATAATTCACATGAAGAAGTGATTTTGTTCACTTGGCTTGAAGGTTTAGGAGCCTCGTAGGATTTCATGAGAAACTTGACTTGGTCTTCAAGTTCTATGATCCTACGGTCGGAAGTGATTGAATTGTTAGAAGGCAAAGATATTGCCTTGACCGTTTTATTCAAATCACGGGGATCACTCCAACTTTCGTTGTCATAAAGAGCAAGATCCTCTAGGAGAGCCATGATTGTTCCGCACTTAGATCACGTAGCTTACCACCGGCCGATTGGTCAATGGTTTGCCTCGTGGAGAGATTGATATGATCATAGAAGATTTGGACTTGGAGCCAAAGTTCTATGCCATGGTGAGGGACTTTCTGGAGTAAGTCCTTGAATCGAGTCCATGCCTCGTAGAGAGTTTCGCCTTGACGTTGTTGGAACATCAAGATATCATTCCTTAGCTTGGTAGTTCTTCCCGGTGGGAAAAACTGAGCAAGGAAACGAGTGGTGAGATCATCCCAAGAGGTAATGGATCCTGCGGGTTGACGTTCTAGCCACTGACTAGCTTGGTCCCGCAAAGAGAATTGGAAGAGACGCAATCGGGTCGTCTCTCGAGTGGCAACATCAAGGTCTATAGAATCAACGATTTTAAGAAAGTCCTTGAGATGTTGATTAGGATCTTCAGAACGAAGTCCATGAAATGCGCATCCACTTTGCACCAACCGGATGGTGTCGGATCGCAAGGGTGTGATATTGGCTCCTTGAGTGAGCTCAATGGTGTTTCGATAGCCATGGTGGCTAGGACGGGAATACTCTCCTAAAGTACGGGCTCTAGGAGGTGGTTGTGGTTGTTGTGGTGGTGGGTTGTGGGGGTTAAGGATATTACCATCTTCCATGATGTCGGATGGTATGGTTACGAACAAAGACACGAAGAAAATAGATAGACTAAAGAGAACCTAGAAAAAAAAAATAATAAAAATCTCACTAGAAAGGAATCTAGTGAGTAGACCTAATAGAAATAAAAATTCAACCTAAACAATAACTATTCCCCGGCAGCGGCGCCAAAAACTTGATTGCGTGGTTTTGTAACCTTACAACAGGTTTTACCTCTCGAGGGATCTCAAGAGGCTTACAACCCCACCAGGCAGTGTACCTGACCGATGTAGTATAGTGTAGTGGTAAGTACGGGGGATTGATCGTTCTCCACAGGGAATAGTGTTCGTTAGGTGTGAAAGGCTACTCTAATTAGGTCTAAGGGTTGAGGAAGATTCTTTTTATGTTTTTATAGTTTTTATGAAAGCAAGTAAAATCTCGGGTTTTGAAGGAGTGGGCGGAATTAGTTGCTAGTCAACTAACCCAAATTACTACGAATGCAAATAAAATAAAATAACAAAAATGAAATGTGGTGAGAAACTTATGTGTAGAGAAATGTGTTTACTTAGATTTCCTTACTCCCTAACTATCTTTTACCGGTTAATTAGTGTGTATTAGTTGCGTGGATGACGGGTGTATTCCTTAATACCATTCGTGGGGTGGCGTACTTACTTCCCCAACTCTACAAGCTCCTACTTCACTCCTATGTCGAGCCGGCTAGGAAGCTCCTAACATGGGATCACTAGAATTCGCTTGTGCATTAAATACAACCATAAAAACCTTTAGTACGCATTTGGTTCATGTTTCTTAAGACGTTCAAGCAAGTTACCGAATAGGAAGTTAGCCAGTTTTCTTAAGCCTAACATAGATAAACAATCATCCAATACAACTAACAACACACTAACAACCAATAATCAATAGCTAGGTTTCATTAGATCTAAGCAAACACAAGATAAATTTAGCCTAACATGTTAAACAAAAGACAAGAATAAGATAGAATCAAACAACACATAGACATATTGAATGATTAATTGATAACTTATCTTTCAATGAAACATGGAAGATCTCAAGGCAAAAAGCCCTGAAAAAGTAGCTAAAATCGTCTTAGGGTTTTATCCCAAAATTCCACACACTAAGCTCTCCTTAATGACAAAAAATTAGAAAACTATATATAGATTTTTGGATCTGACGGCGTCACCTTATGGAGTGTGACGCCGTCACCTCGCCGCTTTTAGGGTTCCCGGATGACCATCTTGACGCCGTCCCTCTTTAGCTCTTCAAAAATCCATTCTGGCTTATCAAGGCTTGACGCCGTCTAACAATGAACGTGACGCCGTCCCCTTATGATTTAAGCCGTGACGCCCTCGATCAAGTTAAAGCGTGACGCCGTCAGAATTCACATGCTATTTTCACTGGCTTATCATGAGTAAATTTCACGTCCAACTTTTCTTGCCAAAGCATGACGCCGTCCAGAGTAAATTGTGACGCCGTCAAGAGTAACTTTTAGCCGATTTTTGAGACTTTGTCATTTTCTTCACTTTTATGCTCCAAAAACGTCCAAAATGCCTCCTTTTCCAGATTTCTCCTCAAAAGTACCTAAAATGACAAAAGGAACGATTTAGGGCAATATTTGATCAAATAAATACGATTTAGGGATTAAATGACCCCTTAAAAGCGGTACACTTTTCGCCTCATCAACCACCAATCATCACAAAAAGTGCCTCATGATAGTTCTGAAAAACACCCGTCAGGACTTAAAGGCGCTCAGGGGGACAAAGACTCAGAGGGATATAAACCACCCGCTGATACGGAACCCACAACCACCTCAGGCGGATCCATTCTCTCAGGAACTGCCCCTAAAAGTCAGGTTGAGCAATCAGTTATTATGACTAGCCAGGCTGATAAAACCAAATCAGTTTTTATGGCGGGGTCAGGACCTGGCCAAAACCAAGGCAAGTCTTTTTATAAAGAGGAGCCGGTTAACCTTTTTGAGATTGAGTCTATGGGGGATATTCAGGCTCTTCTTGATTCTGAAGATTCTGAAGATGAGCTCAAGGAAGAGAGTGAGGAGGAAATGTTTGAGGCTGGTGATGACATGGAGACTGATGTACAACCAACTGAGCAATCGCATCAGTCTTCTCCACATGGTGAAGAATCTGAATCTCAGGCTGATCATTCTTCAGATTCTGAATCATCATGCCCTCAGGAACTCAAGAAGTATGACAACATTCTTCCTCTTACTGAGAGGCAATTGGTCAAGTTCCTACAAAAGGCCAACAATGCTCTCTTCACTGGGCTAACTGAAGAAATTTTTGACCACCACACTGAAGCTGCTGTTCATTACGTCGATCTGAAGGAATCAGTGGAATCCTATCATGATGATGTAAATGAGCACAAGTCATCTATCTCCTTCTCCCTGACAAATCTTGATTACAACCTTAAAATGTTCAACGAGTCTCTCACCAACTTACAAAAGAGCGTTGAAACTATTCAAGAGTCAGTGAAAGATGACCCTGCGCTTAACAGGAAAATTCTTCAGGCTTCTGAGACCTACCAGCAACAATCTACTCAGGTGGCTGAGCTGGTAAACATGCTGACCTCCTCAAATCTTCAGGGATTCAGCTCTAAAGTGGACTCCATCAGGTCTTCCCTGGGTCTTATGGAGTCCCACATGGCATCTTTGGCAAATTCTTCTTCTTCCTTGGCTTGGAATCTTGGGCCAAGGATGACTGCAATGGAGGTTTCTCAGGCTTCTCTTGAGGCTAAGGTCTCAACTCTTCAGCAGGACACCTCAGACATCAAGTCAATGATGACTGAGATTTATCAGGCCTTCAAAGGTCAGGCTCACTCAAATTCAGTGAGCGCACCAACTCTTGCTCTTACTATGGGTCAAGCAACAGTTGAGGGGGAGAAAGTCATAGTCACTGAAGAAGAACAACCTCCTTCTCACACTGAGGGGGAGAATCCTGAAGAAACCCCATTTTCATCACACCAGGACAAAGGCAAAGGCATCCTCACAACCACTGAGCCTGAGCCTACAATCTTGGTGCCTGCTTCCAAGGAAAGAAGGCAAGACCCTGATGAGCCAGTCAGGGTCCCTTATGAGGTCAATGGAGTGATTAAACTTCTTACTAATGAGGAGGTTCAAGCTCATATGGAGAAAGAGGAGGCAATGAAGAAGGCAGCCGAAGAAGAAAGGGCGAGCAAGGCTGCTCTTATTCAGGTGGTCCATGAAGAGGCTGAGAAGATAGGTCTTGAGCCTAAAGAACTTGCTGGAAGAAAGGGTGGTGAGACCTTTGTGAAAGCTCAGACTGCTGAGATGATTGCTCTCAGGAAAAAGAGGGAAGAAAAGTTGAAAAGGACTGAGGAGATTAGGCAGAACAGGATTGGGAGATATCAATGGGTCATGACAAACATGTTAAAGCCAGAACCAATCACTGATGTCAATATTCATCGAAACACCAAACCTGCAGTTGTTACTGTCTACAGAAGTGCTGACAAGAGAATCTTTGATGTTCATGACCCCTTTAGATTCATTGACTTCGGGATCACTGAATTGGATGAATTGGGTCCAATAATAGCGAAAAAGTCAAATGTTGTGGTCCCTGGTCTGTTGAAGTCCCTGAGTCTAAGGTATGAAAAATTGGCAGAAACACCTCAGGAACTTGGCATTTCTTCACTTCTCCATGCTTCAGCCCAACAACCACCTGCACCCTCTCAGTCTTCCTCAAGAAAGAGAAAGAAGATTGAAGTTAGGCCTGAGATCAAGGTCCCTGGTCTGGATTGCAACAGATCCCTCCTTGAAGGAGTTCCATTCAGGAACAACTTGGTCATCGAACAACCTGAAAGAGGTTTGTTCTTCACTGATGAGTTTGGAGACCCAACCTTCCAAAGAAGGAGTGATATTGACCAATCAGGAATTAAGGCAATGCTGGGTTTCCTCATGATGGCCTCACCTATCAAGACTACTGAGAATGTGAGGTTCTGTCAAGACCTGAGAACAAAGATTCAAGAGCATCCTGATCAGCATGAGCTTGAGTCCAAGAAGCCAAAGCTTGAAGCCTTAGGGTATAAGTTTGATTGAATCCGCCAACACCACTATCCTTGTACTATGTATAGTTTTGTTAGGACTTGTAATAATATTAATAAGATGATGTTTTTATTATTTCAGTGTCCTTATTTACTTTCTAGTACATTCAGTATGAGCAGAAGTCATTAGCTCACTCATAACTGATCAAAAACACTTAAGCATAATTTATATCCAAATAGGGGGAGATTGTTGGGTCCTTCAGTACCCAAGAGTCGTTAAAACAAGATTTGGACACAAATTAACTAAGTGTTAATTAAACCGAGAACAATTCAAGTCACTGAGTGAACAGTCACTCAGTGAGTCATCTTCAGGATGCTTAAGACGAATTCAAGAAGAAGGATTCACTACTCAGGTAGGCGGTACTCCCTGAGTAGGACTTAAGCCAAAGAAGAAGATGATGGTTCAGTGAGTGTTGGACAAGAACTCACTGAACCCCAGTCTCCTCAACAACAATAAGTGATTGAAGACTGAAGAAACCAACGCCTGAAATAAAGGCGGGAATAAGTGGGAAGTATTTGAGAAGATAAGAATGTCAGACCAAACACTCTTATCTTGTTAGATACCAACCTTCCCAAAGACGGCTAAAAGTCATGGAGTATCAGACCAAACACTCCTAAAGACTTTTTGGTCCATTCCTATTGGTTCTTGGAAATGACAATTACTGTTGTAATTGTCAGACACGCTTCCTCAACAAGTTGAAGTATTTTTAATCACTTTTACTCTTTTATACTTGTGTATAAATAGGTTCAGAAGGAGAGAAGTTGAGTGTGTTTTGTACATTGAAAGCCTTAGACTTTTGCAAAACAACTTCTCTCCTATAAAGAGTAACCAGTCCCTGAGATAGCTCAGTGAGGCATATTGTTACCACTTAAGCATAGCTTAAGTTTAGATAGGAGACACCATACCTTGTCTATTCAATCCCAAGTGTTTGTTCTGCAAAACACTTGGGTAATAGATTCTTTGATTCATTTCTTATAAGAATTTAAACGTTGAAAATACTGTGTGTTTTTATATTAACGTTTCATTAACTGTTAAGAGTAATCATTACATTGTATTAGTCATAAACACAAATAGATTAACTTTCTAGTTAACTCTAAGCGTGTTAAGGGAACAACAATACGAAAGTAAAACATTACATAAACTTCAAAATTAAAACTAAAAGTTGAAACCCCACTTCTCTTTCATCCCCGCTCTAACCTCTTCCATGGCTCTGCGTGCATCCCCAGTCAAATGTTCATATGGCTGCATATAGAACATTAAGTCTTTTTGCTTTGCTTTATATTCACTCATTTCCACTTCCTTCCTTTTTATCGCCATCCATTCAGCCCGCTCTTTCCTCTTCAATTCATTGTACACTCCACAAAAACGAGCCACATTCGGCCGCACCGTCTTCCATTTCCCAAGAACCATATCGCACCCTCGTCGATCCGACTTTGTTTTGCTCTCTATGTACGCCTGTACCTCAGCCCAAAATCCATTCCCCTTCCTCGTGTTACCTTTGGCACTATCTTCGGATACATGAATTCAACCTTTACACAACGCAATTTCTTCTTCTTGGGTCCATGGAATGTTCCGTAGTGGCTCATCGGTTTGAGCCGGCCTCTTTTGGCGTCTTTTCGGCTTCGCTATGACGAACCACCAATTTGGGTTTGTGACATATCAAACGGGTACGCGTTATGTTGGCCCGAGAATTGGCTAAACGCGTTTTGTTGGTGTTGTTGTGAGAATTGGTTAAAGGCTTGTTGTTGTGGGTATGGATTACGGTATGATAGGTTTGTGTAGTTTTGGTTATAAAAAAATGATTGTGGTCGTAAGTTGATTTGTTGGTTTGGCGGGGGAGTATTTCCTAGATTGAAGGTTCCTTCGGGTGTCGGGGGATTGCTTTGAGAATTTCTACGTTGGGGACGATTGATGTTTCGGAGAGTGTTTTCTTGAGACATTTTTTTTTATTTATAAAAATAGAGTAAAAGATTTGAGATTGTGTTTAAAAATGGTGGATTTTGTGTGTATTTATAGAAGATAAAATTGGGGTGTTGATTTTTTTTTTTTTTTTTTTTTTTTTTTTTTTTTTTTTTAACATGCAACGGATACTAACGTTAATGGGACCCGAATTTTGTGTATTGCTGCAAGGTGAAGGGATCACCATAAGTATTCTTGGTATGTGTGTGTCGCGCGTGACTCGAGGTAGCATGCAAGGCTATCGCGAGTGAAATGGAGTTGGATGGTGAAGGGATCACCTCCCTTGCCGAATAGTCTAAGCCTCTTCACTACTATGCTGCCTTAAATAATGTGTTTTTGTAATTATTCGTTGATTAACTCGCCAGTTTCTGCCTAATTTATTACTAACTCGTCAGAAAGGTATGTTGCTAATTTTTATTTATTTATTTATTTATTTTTTGGTTTTGAAAAGTGAAATAAATACTCGCATTTATTTACTGACTTTTGCAATGAATATACCTTTATGTATATAGACAGTTAGCTTTGCATAGACACGCTTTTTGTTATCGTTTCACGTAAATGTGATTTTTCGTATTCAAGTTCATATTCTTCCTGTGGATGGTTGTAAATTGTAATGTTACACACTTTAAACTAACATAACTAAAAGCATCCATGTATTTATTGAACTTTTAAAAAAAAACTGAAGTGGACTGGCGATGGTGGGTATGGTGGTAGCAATGGTGATAGGGGTTGGAGGTTGAAGAAGAGTTGGAGGTTGAAGAAGAGGGGTGTTTGGATTAGAGTTTTTTTTTTTCTTTTGAATTTGATAATTGAAAACTTCAGGGATCAAACATGCAACTAAATAAAATGTGAAAAGACGAAAAAACCAGTTGACTAGTCAACTAACGAGGAAAGATAACGCTCGTTAGCCATAACGGGGCTCCAGGGACCATTTGCGCACCGTTCTGAAACTTCAGGTACCCCGTTCGCCAGTGAATCGAAACGGAGGACTAAACGGCAAAACGGGGTCAACTTCAGGGACTAATGGTGTAATTTACCCTATAATTATTTTGCGACTAGGATGAAACTTGCAAACTTTGAGAAGATTAAGGACATCTAACGTACTAATTATTCCAAAAGGACATGTGAAAAAATGAAAATGCCCTCATGTTTTATCCACGTGAGGGGGTTAACGGAATCCATAAACGGCCGTCCATGAAAAGGACGAAACTTGCAAAAATTGACAAGATCAGGGACGATTAGTGTACTTACTTTGCGGAAAGGACGAAATGTGCGATTGTTTGAAAAGGACAAAACTGACAAAATTTTGTTATTTTTTTACTCTTATCGACATATCACCTGGGAGAAAATTTTGAATTAGATCCTTTTAAGTTATAAGTGAGCTTCAAATAAAAAGTTTTTTTTCTTTTTTTTTTTCTTTTTTTTTTTTTTTTTTTTTTTTTTTTTTTTAATGCAATTGATAACATTTAAATGGTTGAATCAAAATGTCAAACCATAACACTAAGTGGAATAAGGGAGCTAATGATCACGTCAACTTAGGTTTCTTTCTTGGGTAAAGACCATAAAATAACAACCTACTTTCTCCAATTTATCGAGATGAAACAAGGACTTTTTTATCAACATTTAAGCCAACGAAACTATCAAGTATTGTTCCGATATTAACAAAAAGTTGTATAAAATAATTAAATAATACTTGAAATGACTATATTACCCTTGTCTTCTTAAACAACTTTTTGTTGATATTGGAACAATACTTGATAGTTGCGTTGGCTTAAATGTTAATAAAAAAGTAGGTGTTTCATCTCGAAACAATACTTGTTAGTTGCGTTGGCTTAAATGTTGATAAAAAAGTACGTGTTTCATCTCGGTAAATTGGAGAGAAAGTAAGTTGTTATTTTATGGTCTTTACCCTTCTTTCTTTATAACCAATTTCACAATCAACTTAGTATAATAAGACAATCATGATCACTACCAAAATATAAAACACATATATACTCCACCAAAACACACACACACAAAAAAAGCAAAAAAAAAAAAAAAAAAAAAAAAAAAAAAAAAAAAAAAACACACACACACACTAGTCTCGGTCATGCAGTCGACTGAGTCTTGCATTATTTTTGTTGAAAACGCATCCTACAAAAGAGGTGTAATAATAATGACCGCGATCATGGTGGTCCAAGACTCGGTCACTAGACACTCATTACGGATGGCCCAAACAATGGTGTGAGAATTGGACAAAGAAAAAAAAAAAGAAAATATATTTTGCTTAAGAAGAAATAGTTGGTATATTACTCATCACCGAAGTAATATTTAAAACAATGTACTGTAATAAACAAAAGGGTTTTAGGTACTTATATATTAAATTTATTATGAATTACCAACCGATTTAAATATCATTATGCATAATATACTGGTCTTTGTGATTCATTAAGCATATATTATCTATATGTATATTCTTCATAAATAAATATTATGCATGATAAATAAAATACTTCAAGTATGTTATGCATAATGAGTTTTTCATCGATCTAAAGTGCATAATGAGACTGAATTATAAGTAGATGATACATTAATAGCTTTTACCATAAACAAAACTAATGAAAGTGTTTGGCTAATTTGCTTTAATACACCTTTAGACCTCTGGTTTTACTAAACGTGGTTAACAAACGATGGCTTACGCATAACTGACTGCATTCCCAAGTTTTATTTTTGAAAGAAGAGAAAAGAAGTGAGCATAAAACAAAATAAATTCGTGTTCATTAGTTTTTCCGGAGAAAAGAGAAAAAAAGAGAGTAAATTTGGCTAATTTCTCTTCAAAACTTTCTTTAATCTTATTGCAAAAAAAGTCTATATATATATATATATATATATAGGGAGACTTTCTTGCGAGAACCATCTTATCTACGAGAACTGACAGAACCACAAAAAACATACATGCACGCGTTTTAAAATAAAATAAAAATACATGCAAATCATCAATAATCGTAAGTATCCACCTATGTTCTTCAATATCATCATGAACTCATCATCTTTTTTCACAAAAACCTTACATACGGCCGCAATATTGTAATTGCACGCCTTATAAGAACATACATGTACACCTTCAAAGAAAAATTTTGTATTTCCAATTTCTTATCAAATTCTTTAGAACAACCATGTTTTAAAAAAAAAAACATATATCTTGTTTTTAAAACATATGTGCAAAAATACAATTATTGAAGGCGTGCATGTATGTTTTTGGTGGTTCTGTCAGTTCTCGCAGATAAGATGGTTCTCACAAGAAAGTCTCACTAAGAGTAATAAGGACTCCCAAGTGACCCTCTTCTCTTCTGTCACCTCATATTTCTCTCATCTATATTACTTCATGACCAACTTGGTGTAATAAGGCAACCGACATCTTTCATTTTTTTTTTAATTTTCAATTTTTTTAACAATAAAATTAAAATTCATTAATAATAAAAAACGTTACATAATAATTCAAATAAAAGTAAAAAACAACACAAAAACAACAAAAAAACTTAAACAAATAGAATCTTTATGATATTAATACATGACTAAAACCGATCCAAAATACAAAGGGTGGTTATATTCGACCCAATCCAATGATAATACAAACTCAACTCACAAGAATAACCTAAACCTAGATATAAAATACTCTTAATCTCAATATTAGAAACATAGATGGTTCCATGTTTTGTTGTTTCTAAAACAAATACAGGTGAAGGGAAGGTGTGTATTTGAATTAGTCGGTTAAGCGACCATCTTCTCCATTTCGTCGCTTAGGGATTGCGTCCCTATTCGGTCGCCGTAGTAACGGGCGACGCGTTGGGTTAGTGCCACATGGGCATAGACGGAGGGTAGTGGAGACAAAATAGGGTAGTGGCCCTCTCAATATTTATGTGCTAAGTGAATTTATGCTTGTATGTTAGAAAAAAATATATTAACTTTTTGCTCTCTCAAAATACAAGATGTATATTTTTGGCCTCCTAAGATAAAAGTTCAAGCTCCGTTACTGGACATAGGTTGGCGACTCGGTCGCTGAAGCCTTACTACGTCGAGCCTTATGAGTAATAGAATTGGTAAAACTCCCTCTTATTTAATATTTTTAGGTTACTATAAATAGTGTACATGGCTTGAAATATAAGTTAACTAACATGGGCTAAGCTTGAAATCACATAATAAGAAAATACTAATGGGCCTATAATACCTAAGTCTAATACTCCTCGCAGTCGAAACAGAAGGCCTTCGAACGTTCAGACTATAACAAAACTCGAGAAACAATGCACTTGGAAGCCCTTTGGTGAAAATATCCGTATACTGAAACGCAATGGGACATGCAAAACCCGAACCTGCCCCAAGGCCACATAATCACGCACAAAGTGAATGTCACTCTCAATATGTTTAGTACGTTGATGTTGAACCGGATTAGTAGACAAATAAACTGATGTTGTCACAGTAAACGAGGAAAATATAGAAAGCAATAGGTATAGGCGAATAGCAGCAAGCAACCAAAAAAAAAAAAAAAAAAATGGCAGGAAAAAGAAAAATTGTAACGGCTAAATTTTTTTTGGGTTTAAGCGTGTGTTTTTGGTGATGGATTAGGGTAGGCTCTGATTACATATTAGAATTGGTAAAACTCTCTGTTCATTCAACATTCTTAAGTCACTATAAATAATGTACATAACTTGAAACATAAGTTAACTAACATGGGCTATGCTCGAAATCACATAATAAACAAATACTAATGGGCCTATAATACCTAAGTCTAATAAGAGCTATGATTAGGAGGCTTAAAGTTATGCTTAAAGATATACCTAAACCTATGTGTCATCAATATGGTTGCAACTAAGGGACTCACTTTTTTACAAACCATGAAGATCATGCAACATATGTTTAAGCCTAAATTTAGACACTTATCTTAATTTGTCCATGCATCTTAAAAAGAATCTGGAATATGTTTTTCCCACCATTTTCAGTAGTAAATAATGGCCCCCACCATTTAAAGATATGCACCACAAATGAACCATAATCCACACATTTTCACATATGCCATCTTCTACACCATACCCTTCAAAGAAATATTCAAACACCACATTAATGCTGAAATCACACAAGCATGAACTCTAAAGTTCTTCTCACAGCTACTCATTTACCTTTTAATTCTATATCATTCAAATCACATAAGTTTCCACAAGTCTATACTCCTTGTTCATGTCCAAGATTTCAAGCTGTATGTTCATCATCAGGTTCCCCAGCCACTAGTAATATTTTATGCTCAGCCTTTGATATCTATTGTTAAGTTTTAATTGCATATGCTCTTCATGATAATGGTTTTGAATATATTTTATGCTCAGCCAAAAAAGACAAACTTTTCAAAATAGACCTGTCCACTAGAATTTCTACACGTATCACATATTTTATTAATAAAGTACATAGGCGACCGGCGACTAATTTTGATACATGTCACATATTTTATTAATAAAGTAACATGGGGAGCAAAATTCTAGTGGAGTCGCCCAAGTTGGCTGGTCTATTTTGAGAAGCTGATTTTTTGCGGGCTAGATGTTGGAATTTGCTCTTTAGTTTATCAGATAAATTTATTATTAATGTCATAATTCTTCCGAAGTTTGAGAGAATTAGTAACCTGACACATTTGTGACGTGACAGCCTTTTACTGATCTGCGTACCATTAGAGAACACGGTATGGTAACTCAAAGGTGAGTTAAGGCCTAACTTTTTGCTGCGTTAAGGGTGATTACCACTCCGTGCATGTGAGTTAAGGTCTTGTGTTAAGAGGCACGTTAACCCCCTAACGTGCGTTAAAGGTAGTGTATTTTTGTGAGTTAAGGTGAGTTCCACACCGTGCATGTGAGTTAAGGTGAGTTAAGCTTTAACTAAGGTTTTTTTAGTTGAATTTATGATAAAAGTGGGGCACAAAATGTTGAGTTAAGGTTGGGTTATGACAAGGGTTGTTTTTTTTGAGTTAAGGTTAAGATGTTAAAACTGATGTGGCACTGCGTTAAGGTTTAACTCGAGTTACCACACCCTATGCTCTTATAGTCTCACAATATTGCAGTTAAACTATGAATGACTTGGTCAGATTTAGTTTCTAATGATACATTTCTTACAAGTTACGAACATTGAACCATAGTGATCAACATGTCTAACATAAGAAAATCACGGTAGCCAGAATATAAAGTATACGTAACCACTAAAGTCGAAATACAATGACTTGAAATATTTACCTCAAAGTGTTTGACTTATGAATCTCAAATGTCAAATGGTATTCATATTTCTTATGAGGAGGCAGTAAACTTGACTTATAATTTGTTTTTGTGTGTGGGTCTGTTGAGTTAGACTGCCTTCAACTGCCATTATATGTTTTTGTAGGGACAATTGCAAACGATGCTTCAGTGACTGGCGGTGCATATGATTTTAGTAAAGCAACAACTTCTCTTACGCAAAAGTTATTGTCATCCCCAAAGCAAGTGACCCTAGTAAGGCATGGCTTAAGCACTTGGAACGATGAAGGCAGAGTTCAGGTTTGTCAGCGCTTATCTTAAAATATGGACGGGTTAGTTAATAGATCAAAACGGTCAACCCGGGTTAGACTTCCCCTTCAAATCTATAGATAATTAGCGTGCTGATGATGATTACATAGGTAAATTATTACACTAATAATCTACCTGTTCAATAAAGCGATTTAGGTTTGAACACACTTATGAGAAAACGAGGGTTGAAGAATGTTACATTGACCCGTTTGCCATTTTGATCATGTTTAATGCGACTGTATGTGAAATTCATCGAAAAAAATGAATATCAAATATTCATGGAAGCCCGTATCTTCCTTAAGCATGTTTTGCTATACTTTAAATCTACAGGCTTCCTTTTGCATTAATCAGGTCCATCATGTGGACACATGTTTATATTAAACTTTCTTTTTTAGTTATTGTTCTTTGTATCAGATATTTTTTAAATACAATTTTACTTGTGTGTTATTAATAGTGTAACATGTTGATTGTTTCCACTAATTTATGCCAAGTATTATACGTTCAGGGAAGCTCAAACCTGTCGATCTTGACAGAAACTGGCATTCAGCAAGCAGAAAGATGCAAGAGAGCTTTAGTAGATATATACTTTGATCAGTGTTTCTCAAGTCCAATTTCTCGTGCCAAGGTTCATATCGAACTATTATTTTAGGTAATTTAAATGCGCATCTTTTTAACATTCTTAAATTTTAAAACTTTGTGATTTTTGATGGCAGTCAACGGCTGAAATCTTATGGGCAGAAAGGGAAGAGCCTTTGATCTTAC
The DNA here is from genome assembly GCA_021014915.2 of Artemisia tridentata subsp. tridentata. Classification (NCBI taxonomy): domain Eukaryota; kingdom Viridiplantae; phylum Streptophyta; class Magnoliopsida; order Asterales; family Asteraceae; genus Artemisia; species Artemisia tridentata. The sequence continues at coordinate 188,426,300 of CP139502.1, read as the reverse complement.
TTGATAGCCTGAAAGAGGCACATCTGTTCCACCTTGAAGGCATGAAAAATGGTCAGCATATACATTTTCAAAAACATTTTTTTTTGTTTTTGTTTCGAATATAAATTTTATTGAGAATGCTAATTAAAGATTCAGCATTATAAATATACATACAAGAATGAAATGATGATTTATTAACGTGCTTGTTGTCCATTCAGAACACTTACAAACAGTCATATATTTCATTGGATACCAATTCTAGGCAGAGCCTTTCAGCTCTAAAACATACTGGCTTAACAAACTAGCCCTACGTTTTATTTTATGTGTTAGAACCGTGATTTGGAATTTGGATTATGTACTCATATTCTTTCTTGATTCACGGTATCTTTGATATATGGACACTACTAAATGAGTTTCAGTATTTGGAGGCAGTGGATGCTAGGAGAATATATCCAAAGGATCACACATGTTGGAGAGAAGATCCATCAAAATTCAATGTAAATGGCGTATATCCTATACGCCAAGTTTGGGAGGCTGCAAACACAGCTTGGAAGGAAATCTTGTTTACACCGGTAAGAAAAGATCAATCATTTATGGTATTATGAGGAGCCCACCAAACTCTTATGTTTTTATTACATAGGAAACCTGTTTATTGAAACTAACTTATAGGCCACCCAACTATATGTTTGTTTCGTTTTCATCAATTTCGGTCAAATTTAATCTGGGTAATTATCAAACGAAAAGAATGAAACTAACAATAACATATTAAAAGTATACGAATAAAAAACTAGTCGCTAAATTTCATTTTTATCCTTCTAAATTACTTTTGATAATTTAGTCGCACTTAAAATAAGGGTAAATTTGTATTTCACATCAAACTTGTCATTCCTGCTTTGATAAGTTAGAGGTTGGTTCCTTATTTATGCATTATAGTTTTTTGGCATAAATTTGGTCATAATTATTAATGTAAACGAAAACAAACACATAATTTGACGGCCTATACGTTTATTTCAGTAAATTGATGGCCTATATGCAAGATATTGAAAACTTGGGTGGCATCCACATACATTTATTTATGTTGGTCCATGATGACTAATATATTACATTTAAGCTAGAATTGCGTATTTGTATATTGTCCATGTTTCTGATGTTATGTTAATGTTACATAGGGGTACTCTAGATATTTGACCATTAGTCAAACATGTTTACGAAACTATCGAGAGTGTAATAACCGTGATTAACAATGGTTGTTAATTTAGGGCAAAAAATTTCTGGTTGTGACCCACAAATCAATGTTACGCGCACTGATATGCACGGCTCTTGGACTAAGCCCTGAGAGGTAAGTTTTCATTTCTATCCGGATTCGAGTTTCTTACAACTATTATTTTATTTCTTGAGTATGACCAAACTGAATGTTTGTATGGTTCTCTAGGTTCAGAGCATTTGATGTGAATAATGGTGGAATAACAGTGTTTAAGTTCAATGTTGAAGGTGAAACCATGCTTCAATCTATGAACATGACAGCTCATATGTACACCGATCACACTTATCTTTACTGAGCATGGAAATTTCTATATCCATGCATGGCTAGGGATTGAGCAATCAACAAGTTGTGCTTGAGGCAATGATGGTGGCACATTTATCATATTAAATTAGATGCGAGTCGATCTAAGCCAAACCTTTTTGTATTAAATTGCCATGAGCAAAACTACAAGATCATATTTTAAAGAGTAAATTACACTCTTCGTACTTGTGGTTTGGGCAAAATCCCTATCACATTCTCTCGACTTCTTTTGTTGCATGGGTAATCTTTTTAATAAAGTTTTGTAACACGGTTCACATCCCTATTCCTAAAGGCAGTTATCCACTATCCCACCTTCTGCTTGTCCTCACTCTTTACCCATTTACCATTCACCACTTTTATCTATTAAATTCTGATCTAGATCAAACACCAACAACATTTAGGGTGTGTTTGTTTTTTGAAAAAATGTCTTAGCCTCTTACTATTACTGAGTTAGAGGCGGTCAGACATTTATGTTGTTTGTTTTTTTCTTTTGATTCGGACCTGGTCAGACATATAACATCTTACTCAGTAAGAGGTGGAGGACTTGTCTTACTTTTTCTTACCCAATAAGAGATCGAAGACTTGTTATAATATAATATATTTGATAGTATATTAACTATGTTATATTTATGATAAAAAGTTTTGTTTCATATTTACACAAGCTATTTATTTATAGTATTGTTATGATATAATATATGCTTAAAAAAAAGACAATTAAACTCATTCAGACGATTATACGAAAAACAAACAACATTATTTCATTCAGATTCAGACTTTATAGCCATGTGGTAGTCAGATTCAGACCTAAAACATATTAATGAAACAAACACACCTTTAGCCTATTAATTTAAACACCATAAACTCCATTCCGAGAATAATGAAAACCCAAATTTTCTTATAAAAACAATGGAACTTTATTCAGATAAACAACAAAACCAAATTACAAGCTTTATACATACATTAATTTGGAAGCTGCAAACATTTGAATGAAATTTTAAATTTTCAATCTTTTTCTTGCTGGGTATTTTGTTACCTCCTGAACCAAATTACGTCACAGCACCATTACCATCCCAACGCTTGGTCACCTTTCTCTTCGCTACCACAATAGATCTAAAAATTGATTATTGGAGTTTTGTTTGAAGGGTCTACCACTCAAATCACCATCAGTGTGTAGCCCACAACCATCGAACCCATCACCAACGAACCCAACACCACCACCGAACCCATTGTTGGGTTTAAAACGGGATGAACCGTGTTACAAAACTTCATTATAAGGATAGCCATGAAAAAATAAATTTGAGGGGCTATTATAGGGATTTCGCCCAAACCACAAAGACGAACGGTGTAAATTTACTCTATCTTTTTAAATGCATATGTCGAATTCTTATGAAGTCACTAGCACGGTAAATGTTTAAGATGAAATACAAGTTGTTGTAGCAATTTTTCTTTATGTAACACCATTTTCATTTCCCAGATTACGTTCAATTTCTTTCGTTTCTCCCCCTACCTTTTTTTTACTTTCTTTTAGACTAAAAAACGAGTTACTCGTTTCTTAAAGCCTTAAAGAGCTGAAATCTAAGGTTAAATAGCATAAAAGTAGTTCATATACAAATTTATATAAAATATGATCTGTGAAAAATACATTAGCATGTATAGAAGGACTTGAGCAATAAAAAACCACACTTCTGTTATTAATTGATGAATATATTACAATGCTAAAACATAGTATCTTACATGGTTCAAACAAAATACGCAAGAACCCAATATATTACAACATTTCTCTTAATTTGAGATTATTCAACTTCTATAAAGAACCACATTATGGTAGCTCATATATATACAGTAACTACTAATATAGCACAATACTTTACACGACATGCACTTGGTGCTGAAAGTTGTATATTTCTTTAGATTTGACACTCTCAGGCCGAGACAGGGATAAGTTATTTGATGACTTACCACCCTCCATTTTTACGATCCTCACCACAATCATAACCCTTTGCGGTAAATGCTTCCACGAGCTTTGGGACAAGCTTTGAGAGCATGAGCTTGAAACCTGTAGAATTGCCCTTCTGACCTTCAGGTTCAAGATATTGGCTCTCAAAAGCACAACCTACTGGAATTCCTTCAAGATATGCCTTACAAGCCATCAAAATATGCATGCAATTTTTTCTGAAGTGCTCCTCCACAAGTGCCTCAAATTGCTGAATTGTTTCACCAACAACGAGTGTTATTAGTTGTGCACTTAGGTAGCAATTCTGACTCATTTACTTATAATATGATCAATTACAGATATTTTTTTACAGGTCAAATATGTAAAACAATCTACAAAGAAAACCGGTAAAAAGTTTAATACTATTGAATGCAACAACATATCTCTTAAAAATCATATTCAAGACACAAAGTATTTACAAACTACTAATAATAAATGAAGAGAAAAGTGTTTTTGGTAAAATCAATCCCGGACCGGGGAAAATATCATGCATTTTGATTCTAACCTGTAGCTGGCCCGTTAATCGACCCACATGCAAGTATAAAAAATGAAATATTGTTTGTACCTTGGGTGGGTTTCGAAGTATGAAAAGCATTGATTTGCAGCTCATGAGAAATGCATTCTCATTATAGCTACACGAATTCTTTTCACCTTCGGCACTTCCAACTTGCTGATCGTATCCGGCTTCATTGAAATACGGCTTTTGGTTAAGCACCAAAGCCTGAAGAGAGAGTAAAACTTGAAGAACTGTGGAACTGTTGGGGTTCCATGTCTCAGTTCCACTGCCGGTCCATGTATTGAGAAGGCTAAGACACACCCTTCCCGACTCGTATAAATTTGGGTTGACTCGAAGCCCACCAGAGTTGTAATGCACCATCTGTACAGATTCAGTCTTTTTAACATGGGCATGTGCTACCGTAACAAAAACATGATTCGGATATGTATTACCGGTATTTTTTTATTTTATTTTTGTCTTTTCATCTTTATCCTACAAAAGATCATTACTTTTGGGCGTCCATTTTTCCTTGATAATACTAGTGGTCTTTTCAATATTTGTAGTAAAAGAAAGAAAAAGTACCGGGGGCTCATGAGGATAATCTGGTGGCAGAAAAATGTCAAAGAAAAAGAGGCAGTCGTGATAAGGAGTCCCGGGTGCCCCGACAATTCCAGCTTGCATGAGATCCATCCTTTCTTCAAAGACACGAACATATATTGTTTCTGTCAAAATAAACACAAAGATTCAATATTTGATTAATAGAAGTCCTTGTACTTGGTTTTCCCCTCAAATGATGCATTATGATCATTTCGCAATTTTGTTCCATTTACTTAAAAATAGGCCAAGGTTCGTTTGATCTCCAACAAAACTTTACCAAAAGGGGAATGGGTAAAATTATGTCAAATGTGTATCTTTAATCCAAAAATACTTGTAAATAATTTTTTGCAATCGCTTCGGTATTAAGTTATTTTAAAAATATTTAATTTGGATAAAGTGTGTTTGTTATCAACCCAACCTCGACCACAGCTTATGTGACCCATGCGTTTTGCCAACAATACAAATTCCCCTCATTACGGCAAAAAGTTAACTAAAACAGACAAAATTTCTGACCTGGAAGATCGTTTGACAAAATGTTCCATTCTTGCTGAACTTTCTTTAGCCAACATTTTTTCACCTATCAGAAGCCAAAAAAATTATTAAAAGGTGGGTCAAATTACTGAATACGCAACAAGGTGGGTCTGATTATGTAGTCGAACTTTACCTGACTTGATATCGAGCCCTTCCCAGGACTATCAACAAAGTGGTGGTTCGAGCAGTCGTTGACCATGTCAAATTGCTTAATTTCATTCACATTTTTTCCAGTTGGTAAAAATGAAGCATTCTTAAACTCTTCAGCTTCTTTCAGCTTCATCTCGGAGGATGTTTCTACGAGCTCCTGATTATCTTTCTCGTTGTCAAAACTAGTTACTGATTCGTTGTCAAGGACATGGTGTGAAGTGGCAGACAATGACGTGTAAAGTGGAAATCCAAAAAGATTCATAGCCACATTGGATAAAAACCCTATAGCAGCTCGTGGGACGTTAAACGTAGTCGAATCGTATAAAGTCTTTAAGCAATCTTTCTCTTCATCATCCGAATCCGACAAATCCTAAACAAATAGAGGAAAAACTCAAACCTTAATGAGCAACGCTATAATATGTTACTAAAAACAATAGCAAGGTTGGCTTTTACCTTATCTCTTGCGTCCGGTGAATGGCTATCATCATGCCTAGATTTCTCATGATTTAGCTCGATGGTGTCATTGTTAAGCAATGGTGTGGCTGATATGCTTTCAGACTTTTCCACTCGAAAAATCTCATGAGGTGCAACCTGTATGAGCATTAAATAATGAGATCAAATGTACATTCTATACGAAATTGTTGTGGATAACCAAGAAAAAGACCAAAAATAAACAGAAACACAAAGATGTACGTAGTTCAACTGATAGAAATTTGTACCTCAGACGTAAAACCAGCTGCCCATTTGACTTCAACGTTGCCATTTATGAAGCCAATAACAATCCCGATATTATTCAGGTAAATATTAGTACTACATTTCATAGTATCTTCCACATTCTCCAATTTCTGCCCTTTATGTAGCCTTAACACGAGGTCACCCTGACAATACGAATAGTCAGGGTGCTCGAGTAGTTCATACGCACTTACAGTTTCTTCGATTCCACATTCCCACTTTACCTTCACCGTTTTTTCATTTGCATCCACAGCCTTCACAACACCCCACTTTTTCTCTTGTTGATCATCAGACGTTCCTTTCTCGAGAACAAACTGATGAGGCCAGAAGTCATGAGCATTAACCGTGTTAACTGGACCAAGAGAACTAGAATCTAACCCACACGATTCACTTCCGTCTTGCCACAAAACATCAACTTTACATTTCATTTTCGCAACCACAAAAATTTCTTGAAAACCCATGTGCTCGATCTTTGGTAACACACACCAATCACCAATCTGCCAATTCGAATGCTGGAAACACGAAAAGGGTGTCAACCCTTTCGAGTTTTGTAAAGATGGTGGGACTGGTACTCTTTCTGAATCAAATATCGCACAACCAAGCCATGTCACATGGACCAACCCTGCATCAACCGTGCATACGGTCCCTTCGTCTTGTTTTTCATTCTGGGACCCACAGAACCAATGTCTTGACTTTGACCGGGTCGAGTTCACAGCTTTGACTCGCTGACCTGGATAATAAGGGTAATCATCCACTATGTCTGGAGATATTGGTACGAGTTGGTCCATCTCCATTCCCGTCATTGTATATTCACACTTGATGCCATCATCAAACAAGACAGTAATGGAATCCATTATGTGGTCCGCTTTACCAACCCAAGGACCCAACACCACAAACTCACCGGTTGAGATGGAACGGATTCTTTGAAGGTTGTTGGAGTTGATATCTTTTAGCTTCTTTTCATTAAGATTTTCCAAATCCACAACCATCTCAATGTTCATTACTTTTCCCATCTGTGAAATTTGATCTTCAACCGAGAAAACAATGTCACCAGGGACATATCTTCTTTCAAATAATAAGAAATCATCGATTTTCCCGATAGTTTCTTGAAGATTTGAAAGAATGCAACTTGCTTGTCCACCATACATGAACTCATCATCTTCTTGATCATCAGAGCTACTGCTTTCGCTGTAGCTATCAAAGTCGCTTAGAAACACGTCCATCTTCGATTCGTAAAAAAGGTACCTTGTGATATTGAAGTATTACTGATATCACTACCGAGAACCGATAGAGAAAGTGATAGTAGTATCTCCAAAGAAATCGGAGATACTTTGCCAAAGGAGATTTGCCCGGGATATAAAACCGGAAATGGGGTCTGCAGGAGACAGACACCCGATATGCCAAAGGGAGATTTGCCCCGGATATATAACCGGAAATGGGGTCTGCAGGAGACAGACACCCAATATGCCCAAGGAGATTTGCCCAAAAATTTGGATCAAACTTGCCACCAGAACAACTTTCTGGTATTGCCAAGTAGGAGATTTGCCCGAAACAGGATAAATAAATGACACCGGACGGAACTTAGAGTTCGCTCGGAACCAAATATATATTGCCAAAGAAGATTTGCCCTTGATTAAAATTGTTAATTTCGATCAAGTTTGCATACGAGTAGCTAACCCTAGAAACTGAATCAACTGAAAGAGATGCAGCTAAAGACTAAAAAGAAGGAAATGAAGGCTATATAATCTAATGAAACGTTAATGAGAAAACTGGAGCTAGAACTAAAATTTGGCTAATTTAAAATACGGACTACTCCTGAAAGGAGAGAAGATCGTTAAACACGGGTTCAAAGTAGCCATTATTCTTTTGCTTCTGGACCTGTTAAAAGACAAGATGGAAATCAGCGAAAATGAGTAGGATTTCATATAAGCTTTTCTTTTTGAAAGTAGGATAGAAGTTTGTATATGACTTGTACGTTCTTTAAAAAGCAAGTAGTAACAAAAGTGAAGCAAGCGGTACTTGATGTTCTTGAAGCCATGGCTAAGATTAGTCCTATGTAGCTAGTTGGTCGATTCAAGCAATGAAAACCTTTCTTTGTAAAACGAGCTATCAAACAAGTTATGAAGGCAGTTTCTTAGTAAAACAAGCCATATTGATGGAACTTTGAAAACAGTTTCTTATACATGAACTCATGTGTTTCCTCATATCATGTTTAGGGCATAATTCTGATTATGAGTCACTTATATATGTTCAGATAGGTTTCGAGTATCTGTTCGTATATTTAACAATCTTAAACATCATATTTTACCAAAACAACACAAAAAGATTCATACACACTATTTCTTTTTCGACAAACAACTTATATAGTTTCTAATGAACACTTTTTTTAAAGTCGTTTAGGATAATAGGATTGCTTCTTAAAATTGCTTATGTCTTTTGAAATGATCACATTATCCAAAACTTTTGACCTATAAATATATACAAAACAATTTGAACAAGTAATCCCAATAATATAAACACTCTAAAAACTGATTTTAGTTGTATTAAAGCATATTTAAACAACTTACTAATTTTAGAAATAATATATAACACAAATATGAAAAAAAAAAATATTAAAAAAAAAAAAAAAAAAAAAAAAAAAAACAATATACTTACCATTTGCAGCCAAGAAACAAGATTCACAGTGCTTCTTCCTCCATTCATGTGATATCAATTATACAAAGACAAATACACGTGAAATCTATGATATCCAAGTTGCACTTTTCTGGTTTTGTAGGGAGTTTAGAGAGGCAAATTAAGATCCTCTCCAAATCCCCTCATTTATGGCATGATCAAGCATATCAAAAACTTATAAAACAAGGTTGACTCTATAGATTAGAATGTGAAAATATATAAACTTAGAAATTTGTGTGTGTGTGTTTTCAAGAAAATGATGGAACTCAACTGGGATATTAAGTGGGGTGGCGTGGGTTGGGGTGGTGGGAAATAATTATAATTTATGAACATGACCAAATATCCGTTGGAATATCCCTTCCATATCCTAAGTGTATCTTTCACTTTCACTCCCGCTTCCACTTTTTAACATATAGAGTCTTCACCTTGTTTTTATTAGTCTCCAGAATATCATTTTCACATCAGCTTTCCAATACATCATTTTATTACTTTCTTTACGTAGTATTCATCACCTAACAAAACACATTAAAATACATCACTTTATACAAGCATACCATACAATATATCCCACACAACTTACAAGCAAAGATAATAACAATAAAAATACCCCTTTTTCTTTTTCTTTTTCGTGCACCACCTATCAAAAAAAAAAAAATCTTCGCGCACCATTGGGGAGCTCCGTCATGGTTTTGGCGTGTGAAGAGGATCCTTCACATGTTGTCTTGGCACCCCATTATGCCTCGCCTTAAAGAAAGAAAAAAAAAAGTAGAATGATAAAGTTATAAGGCTAGTGGTAATAACAACCAACATCATCACCGCCGTTAGCGCTACGCCAGCTTTTCTTTCCACAACCAACATCACCATAAATATAGTGTAATACGACAACCAATATTACCACCAACTTCTATTTTTTTTTCATTTTCATTTTTTTCTAAATACTAGAATTAAAATTTCATTAATAATTAAACAATATTACATTAATAATTCAAATAAAATAAAAAACGTTACAATAAAAATTTAAAACTTAAACTAATTTTCTAAATCGTACTTCGCCTTGATTCGTTGCTTCATCTCCATCACCGTTTCTCGTTATCTTCTGTTCAAATGCTCATCTGGCCTATGATATAACAAGATGTCTTTATTGCATTGTTTTTTTTGCTGTTGTAGCTCAATTTCTTTTTGCCTTTGTGCGTACTTCTTTTCTTGCAATTACATTTGCCGCTGCTTCATCTCCAAAAAAGACGCCCGGTCTTCCTTCTTTTTGGAAAAGATACCCGAGTGGATGTTTTTTCATATATCGACTAAAAATCAACAAATGGTGCGGGAGCAGCAGCTGAAGATTTTGATGGAACGGACGAGGATGATGCGTTCTTCTTAGCTCTGTCCCTGCCTATTTGTCGAACTTCCCGAACCTCTTCCTCCCTTGAATCATCTGCTCCATCGTTGAGATTAAAACCACAATGTGTTGAATCCAATGTGTTGAATGGGGTGGTATCTTATGTCTTTGATTATTTGTTTGCATCGGCTTTGGTTTTGTAAAAATTTGGATTTACATCTCTTACTAATTTTTATGTACTCTCAAAAGTTTCAATGGCTCAGCAACTGTGAAGTTTTGAACATATGGCATACGATATTTAGATATATCGTTATCGAAGAACCCTTTGTCATTTAACCCACTCTGGTTCTCCTAAAAACACTATCGTAAATTGTGCAAAATTGACCAACTTTAGGACGAATGTGCGATTTCCATTTGCAGTTGAGGGCATCATACCCTCTTCTCGATTCCTATGTTTCCCTCTTAACGAGCATTCCATTTGGCACTATTTTCGATTGTGTTGATTCAAGCTTTACACATTGCTAACTTTTTCGTTTGGGTCCACGGGACTTTATTGTCATCTTTTGTACTCGTCTTGCCTTTTTGACGGCTTCTTTTTTACGACCACCATCTCTTCGACGGGAGAGTCGTCTTGCACGGGTTCAGATTGACTACCAAAAAACAGACCCAAATCTTCTACGTCATCATCATTAAAAGGGTGAACCGGACAATAATGTTGAGAACTTTGAGATTGGTACGTTGGTTGTGACGATGATCGCGGAACAAAGGTGGTGATGACGAATTATACATTTGTGGATGATATAAAATTTTGTTATTATTGTTGGTACATTTGTTGGTTAAACGGAGGTACGAACGGATTACTTGTGTAAATAGGTTGTTGTTGTAAAATTTTAAACGGAGCTATAAATTTTCAAGTCATTTGATAAATAATGGAAATAAGGAACATGTCTTCGCGCGTTGCGACAGGGTTTAAAGCATTACACTTCGTCTTTGACACAACGTACACACGAAACAAATACAAGACATAAATTAATAAAAAATAAATAAAAATTAAGTAGTTCTGGAAATAAAAAAGGTAATTTAGATAAAAACCATTTTTTAAAATAAATTTACTATTTATCAAATATTTTTGAATAATACATTGTTAAACGTTATATAGGGTAAGAATGTGAAAACTTTTTAATAACTGATGTTGTGATACAACATGGCAATGTTATTGGCACTTTAATAGTCTGGTTGAGTATTTTTCTAAAGCAAACAAAATTACTCAAATATTGTAAATGTTGTGAAACTAATAATTAAGAAGAGAATAAAGAACAAGAATAAAGATTGAAACATGGAAGAATTGTATTATTCATCTCTCTATGGAGGCATGTATATATAGTTATATAAGGTAAAGTATTTTACAAAATACAACACTTTAAATAAGATAACTAATAATAATAATAATAATAGATATGGACATCCATTCCATATTTATCTATAACACTCCCCCGTGGATGTCCATTTGAGGAGTATGCCTCGTTAAAACCTTACAAGATAAAACCCAGTGGGACAAAAATCTAGTGAAGGAAAAAGAGTACATAACTCCTTTATACGTCCGGGGATGTTGCCTCATTAAAAACTTTGCCGTAAAACCCTGTGGGGACAAAACCATGGTCAAGGGAAAAAGAGTGCAATATATATTCTCTACATGTTCGCATATCCATTTTAAGGATTAACATATGTCATACATCTCATTCAAGTACATCATCATACTTCACAAGTTATTCATTGCAAACACAATTAATTCAAATGATATATTCTATCATGTATGACCATTGGCGAGAATCATAAATGTTTCATACACATTTTAGTACGACACTTTAAATCGATATTGTGATCATCATCTTTACAAATCAAGAGGTCTTTCTTCATCATGTGACCTCATAAACATGAGCGTCATTTATCCATATAAAGATATGTTCTTTCTTTAGCTTTCATGATGCATAATGATTGTGTCACACCCCCAAAAATGGGTCGCAGCGGAAGATGATGTGGTTGGGGTGCTACTAAATTGGTATCACAACACAAGTACAAAGAACGGTTTTTACCTCAATTATTTAGAATAAACTTCATAAACAAAAAGTGTTAGTTTTACATCTTTCAATGAAATGTGAAAATATAGGCCCATAAAAGAACTAAGGTGGCCCAAATATATATCAGAGTCGTCTATGACCATGCCATGCCATGCCAAAGGTAAGCTAATACTTTAAGAACCTGAAAATACATGCTAAAAAGTGTCAACACAAGGTTGGTGAGTTCATAGATTTAAGTAAACAACAAGTTATGTATGGACCACAAGATTTCAATGACCAATGTTTTCCAAATATAGAAAGAGTTACTATTATATTAAGCTCATGCCACCGAAGCCTTAAGATTTATAGTTTAAGCATCCATTTGACATGCCAGTCAAGTGGGGAAACCACCTGGACACCCAAAGTTTCTGGTAGATGTCCACCTAGGACACCCAAGGTTCCTCAAATAATTATGCGTCCGTTTGACATACCAGTTAAGTGGGGAAACCACCCGGACGGGGAGTTCAATCCCAATAGATCTATTCACAATATTCGCGCTTAACGGTTCATAACATAGTCAATATGTAATAGTTTAGTGAACTTGTGTCCATAAGAAAATAATCAAGTGTGCAACAGGTAAACACATAATGCATTCGAGTAACCAATCAAGTGTTTCAGCCAATCAGTAATGTTTGAGAAAACAATTTACGTTTCAAGTAAAACGAGCATGGAGTTTAAGTATAAACTAGCATGTATTCTCCCCCAAAACAGTTATAAAACAAGTAAAAGTAGGGGCCATGAACTCACCTGATACAACTGTTATGAAAATGGCAAAAATGGGTACACTAAAATAAGGCTCGGACTCTAACCGCAACTTGAAAATATAGGATTTTTAGAAAAGATCAAGAACAATAGAACCCCGGTGATAACTCCAAACCAATATATAGTTAGTGTAATGCTCGTAAATGATCGTATAATGCTTGAAATGGATTAAACTAATTTTCTTCTTGTTTTTCTCTTCATAGCCGATCATGACAGAGAAAAAAAAAGAGTTTTGTCATTTCTTTTTGTGTGTAACAATGAACTAGTACCATCCTTGTATAGCAAAAATGAAGTATGACTTTTTGGTTTAATAATTAAGCTAGTACATGATATAATTAATGAGTTATGTTGAAATTTCAAAATGGTATGGTTAGGTGATGTTTGTTTGGCTCAAATCAAGGGAAAAGATGGGCAAACCATGCCTTGTCTAAATTTGTGTCTATAAATATCTTAATATTTATATTATAAAAAGTTGGATATTTATTATTTAGGTATTGGGTTAGCTAGAAATAAATTTTAGCGGGACAAAATGAAGTATATTAAAGTCACAAAGATTATGAAAATATTATGAAAATTTATTTTGAATAAGTATCGGGTGTTTAAATCATTATCGTTTCGCAAATACTTAAGTTATCGTAAATATATATAATAAATGAATTTAAAACACCGAGTAAAATAGTTCTAGAATTTTTGCAACATTGTAATGAGTATAAAAATATGTTGGAACCATTGTTGGGAGTATCGGGTATATTGTTCATGAATAAAAATTTGTATAAAAGCGTTTATTTATTTAATAAATATAAATAAATAGAAATGTAAATACGGATAAGACCTAAAATGAAAACGGTAATACTGCCAATGTTCTAGCGATATGAAGACTAACTCTAGTCCATATGTTGTGCACCAATTGATGTTTCTCGGTTACACGATTTAATTCTTAAAGTTACGCGTAAAAATACTCGTAAAATTTAATTTACGCAAAAATAGTGAATAGTGAAAACTACGAGGATGAATAGTAAATTTTTCGGAGATGAATAGTAAAAGTTCGAGTTTAAATAATGACCTAAAAATACGATTTGTCACAGTCTCCACCCGTTAAAGGAATTCAGTCCCTGAATTCAGCTCGTTCGTTCTACATACGTACGTTCTCGTGGTCGGATTTGACGAGGCAAACTTTCCCATTCTCGAGCGTAGCCCTCAAAAGACCTTTAGGTGTTCGATTTGAATTTAATCTCATAACTCATCAAACAAGAACTGTCACTAGATCAAGCTAGGAGGTAATTTGTCAGAAAGAAAGGATTCAACATCCTGGAATGAGATCTTTTGAAAGATTGGCTCGAATTTATTTTATTTTATTTTATTTATTTATTTATTTATTTATTATTTTATTTTTTTTGGAATTGCTTACGACGGATTCTGTTTTCTCGTTTTTAAGTGATCTCAGGATTTCCTTGAGAATTCCAGCGAACCTTAACGATAGGAATTCGACTTTGTTGGCTTGGAACATGGTATGAAATGGGGCTAGCCTTTCAAGACAAGGTTGAGTTAAAGGTAGTGAAATAGAGAGTGTAATGGACGAGGCTTGTCGTATTGCGGCGATAAAAGATAAAACATTCATTAGATAGGAATTCGTAATAGTACATGAAACTTATAAGATAGTACTTAATGTAGAACGCAAAAGAAATACAACCCTAGAGAGTTTAGGCTTCAGTATTCTTGTTCTTCAGCTCCGGGTAGTCCTTCCTGAAGTGTCCTATGTTTCCACATTCGAAGCAGCTCCTCGGGATCCTCTGATTTGCGGTATTCCTACAGTCCTTCGTCTAGTGACCACGCTTCTTGCACAACCTACACGGTTCGCTGCAATGACCTAGGTGATGGAGATTGCATGTGTTGCAGTAGGGTAAATTCCCAGCATATCTTTTCTTGGTGCGTGGTCCTACAGCATAGGCTCTAACCGCTTCTTGTCCTTTGTTTAGCTGTCGAACTTGATCGTTTCCCTGGTTGTCATCCCATTTCCTCTTGTTGTCGTTGTTGCTGCGGTTGTTGTTATCATCTCGAGCAGCCCTTGCTCGAACAAATTGGTCCATCAGGCTGTGAGACATTCGAATTGTCTCCTCGAGAGTGTTGGGTTTTGATGAGGTAACATATCCCTGGATACTGGGTGGAAGTCCCCAGATGTACCTTTCGATCCTCTTACAGGTAGTAGAAACCATTTCCGGGCAAAGAGTAGCCAGTTCATGGTATCGCTTAGTATAAGCTGCAATGTCGACTCCCTTCACTGCTAAGTTCTAAAACTCGACTTTCATCTTTTGAACCTCATTTCTTGGACAATACTCCGCTATTACTATTTCCTTGAAATCAGCCCATGGTGTTTCGAAAGCAGTATCAATTCCCACTGACTGAGTATAAGCATTCCACCATGATAAGGCACCATCCAGCAAGGTACCCGTAGCATATTTCACCTTACAGTCCTCCGCGCAGTTACACATGCGGAAAACCGATTCCAACTTCTCAAACCATCGTACCAAGCCGACAGCTCCTTCAGTGCCACTGAAATTCTGCGGCTGGCAACCCGAAAATTCCTTGTAAGTACACCCACGAGCCGCGGGTTCAACCCTGGTTGCCGTTCCATTGGCTTCCCCGCCGTTACCACTATTGCGTTGGGTCTCGTATTCAGCCATAGCAGCAGCAACTTGTGCAGTGACTCATTGAGAAACAAGTCGATCGATAGCAGCTGCACTCATGCTTTGTTTCCTTGGTGGCATTCTCTTAAAAACAAGAAAAGAAGAGTGAGACGTAATAAAGACGTTTCCTAAAAGCAGGTGCTCTAAAGTGGCTTGTCATAAAATGAAAGCTTGAGGTCGTGTTATGATTAGCTGGTGTGCTTCTAGGCGGTGGTTCACGAGGTGATGTAGATGTTCTAAATTATGGGACGAGTGTTCAAACTAGTCTTCAGAAATGGTTAATAAGGTAATCGGGAAATTGGTAGACTGTAACGGGTTTTAATGTCACGTAAAACGATATTACGTATGATTGTGAAAATTTTCAGAGATCATTTGTATTATTCACGATATCTCGAAAATGTTTAAAGGACCTTCAAAAACTACGAGTGTCCATTTAAAAGAAAAGTACTGTGACGAGAAAGTATTGTGATGCTAATGTGTTGGATGTAGATGTGAATGTTCATGCAACGATTGTATATACACACATAAATTTTGAAACCCTTATAAATCGAGTAGAGAATCAATCTGGACATAATTCTATTATAACTACTCCCAGTATTGCAAAATTCACCTCTGAGTCGGACATAGGTGATCAGGCTATGTATAACTGTCCCTGGTTGAATATAGGTGATCAGTCTATATTCCACCGAGGTTCAATGAATTTTGAAATGCTCAGCTCAGTTATACTAATAATATGTCCCTCACATTTAAAATCCTTTTTGAAAGACTAAGGCAAGTGACCAAACTCGAGGTCGAATGATGAGATTACGTATGGAAAAGGCGTAACGCTGTGACATGTATGATACGTAAGCATAAGTATATGGAAGATACTTATAGTAATCAATGAAAATAAGTGAGTATAATTTATCTAATAGTAAAACATACATCTTATCAAATATGTCAAAAAACAAATCACAAGTGAGGCATCAGCTTGACAGGCAGGCACGTGGCGGTCATAGGGTTAAGTTTTCGTAAAAGTAGTTATAGTCTAGGTTTTAAAAATGCCCAGTTATCTATAACCAAGGCTCTGATACCAATCTGTCACACCCCCAAAAATGGGTCGCAGCGGAAGATGATGTCGCTGGGGTGCTACTAAATTGGTATCACAACACAAGTACAAAGAACGGTTTATACCTCAATTATTTAGAATAAACTTCATAAACAAAAAGTGTTAGTTTTACATCTTTCAATGAAATGCGGAAATATAGGCCCATAAAAGAACTAAGGTGGTCCCAAATATATATCAAAGTCGTCTATGACCATGCCATGCCATGCCAACAGCCGCCAAAGGTTAGCTAATACTTTAAGAACCTGAAAATACATGCTAAAAAGTGTCAACACGAGGTTGGTGAGTTAATAGATTTAAGTAAACAACAAGTTATGTATGGACCACAAGATTTCAACGACCAATGTATTCCAAATATAGAAAGAGTTACTGTTGTATTAAGCTCATGACACCGAAGCCTTAAGATTTCTGGTTTAAGCATCCGTTTGACATACCAGTCAAGTGGGGAAACCACCCGGACCCCTAAAGTTTCTGGTAGATGTCCACCTAGGACACCCAAGGTTCCTCAAATGATTATGCGTCCGTTTGACATACCAGTCAAGTGGGGAAACCACCCGGATGGGGAGTTCAATCCCAATAGATCTATTCACAACATTCGCGCTTAACGGTTCATAACATAGGCAATATGTAATAGTTTAGTGAACTTGTGTCCATAAGAAAATAATCAAGTGTGCAACAGGTAAACACATAATGCATTCGAGTAACCAATCAAGTGTTTCAGCCAATCAGTAATGTTTGAGAAAACAATTTACGTTTCAAGTAAAACGAGCATGGAGTTTAAGTATAAACGAGCATGTATTCTCCCCCAAAACAGTTATAAAACAAGTAAAAGTAGGGGCCATGAACTCACCTGATACAACTGTTATGAAAATGGCAAAAATGGGTACACTGAAATAAGGCTCGGACTCTAGCCGCAACTTGCAAAGAAAAGATCGAGAACAATAGAACCCCGGTGATAACTCCAAACCAATATATAGTTAGTGTAATGCTCGTAAATGATCGTATAATGCTTGAAATGGATTAAACTAATTTTCTTCTTGTTTTTCTCTTCTTAGCCGATCATGACAAAGAAAAAAAAGAGTTTTGTGCTTTCTTTTTGTGTGTAACAATGAACTAGTACCATCCTTTTATAGCAAAAATGAAGTATGACTTTTTGGTTTAATAATTAAGCTAGTACATGATATAATTAATGAGTTATGTTGAAATTTCAAAATGGTATGGTTAGGTGATGTTTGTTCGGCTCAAATCAAGGGAAAAGATGGGCAAACCATGCCTTGTCAAAATTTGTGTCTATAAATATCTTAATATTTATATTATAAAAAGTTGGATATTTATTATTTAGGTATTGGGTTAGCTAGAAATAAATTTTAGCGGGACAAAATGAAGTATAATAAAGTCACAAAGATTATGAAAATATTATGAAAATTTATTTTGAGTAAGTATCGGGTGTTTAAATCATTATCGTTTCACAAATACTTAAGTTATCGTAAATATATATAATAAATGAATTTAAAACACCGAGTAAAATAGTTCTAGAATTTTTGCAACATTGTAATGAGTATAAAAATATGTTGGAACCATTGTTGGGAGTATCGGGTATATTGTTCATGAATAAAAATTTGTATAAAAGCGTTTATTTATTTAATAAATATAAATAAATAGAAATGTAAATACGGATAAGACCTAAAATGAAAACGGTAATACTGCCAATGTTCTAGCGATATGAAGACTAACTCTAGTCCATATGTTGTGCACCAAATGATGTTTCTCGGTTACACGATTTAATTCTTAAAGTTACGCGTAAAAATACTCGTAAAATTTAATTTACGCAAAAATAGTGAATAGTGAAAACTACGAGGATGAATAGTAAATTTTTCGGAGAGGAATAGTAAAAGTTATAGTTTAAATAATGACCTAAAAATACGATTTGTCATAGATTGCAACTTTTAAGATGTTCAATTCATAAGCTAAGACAAGCTACATATTTTTGTTTGAAATTCAACTTCTATGCATTCATTCGCCTTTACAATCATTAAATCAAATTATATGAAACTTAAAATATATTCACATCTAGATCACTTTATAAAGTTTCATAGGCAAGCAAAATTATTCATTTGACACAATACTATACATTAAGGCGATTATAACATATATGCCAAACACATGATTAATTCAATAAAATCAAGTAGTGTTCTCGAGAACTTTTCTTATATGCTTTAAGCATTAAAATTCATAAGCATGCTTCATGCATTTTATGTCATACAATAAAATTTTAACATCACAAGAACTCTATTCATTTATCTTTTAGACGCACATCAATTACTTATCACATTGCCAGACTTATAAAATATTAAAATACATTATTGGATCCACCACATGTCATAATTTAATTTCGCTATCTCATAACGAAAAATACATATTCAATAAGTTTTATACATTTATGTATATCGACTTTATGTTCCAATCACATGTCTCATCACACGAGACTTCAATCCTTCATTAGTTACTTGCGTCATTAAATTTTGGCCATTCATTAATACATCTGCACTTCTTGCAGATATCTAATATCCTCACCTTTTATTTTAGCGCTATATTATTTATTTCATAATCATTATCATATATAATAGTACTATTGACGTCGATTCATTTCTTTTCAATTCCACACTTTACTAGACATTATATATCATTTATTGAGATCTCATAGTTTTTCATGTACCCGGGGTTTTTCAATAACCTTCATGTCTAGTGTCTCTTGACTATCATGGGGTCTCATTACCTCGATTTGACCATCTTCATTTTCTTTCTCTATTTTATCTAATCATTCGAGGACTTTTATTTGGAATCGATTTGTCTATCACGCTGCAGTCGTGCCATAGATTTACTACCATTCATTGGTTGTACTTTTGGGACACACATTTTAATTGAAGCATTAGCAGCATATATATTATCTAGTCACTTATTTTAGGTCATAAACATGCTGTCAATTACTAGATCTGGAATATAAATTATCCCTTTAACTTGAAGTTCATATTTATTACTGTGAGGATCAACATTTATATCATAATTCATTCCATATACCTTGCTGCTCATTCTCCCCCCTGAATGAATTATCCATTTCAACATCCCATTATTGTGTGTTGTGGTGGGTTTACAAGAAACATATACCACACATTTACAAAATTCTTATATGGGAAACATATGGTTCGTGACCAAAACCATTCTAATGGGGAGGAGTCATTATAAACCGTTGGCAAGATGCGAATTTATATGTCATAACATGCCCCATAATCTAAAAGTTTTGTTCTCACAATTATTCGCTTTGCAATCAACTGAAGATGTTTTATGAACGTTTCAACAAAAGCAATTCACCTATGAACTTGGGCTACATAAAGTTCAACACTTATTCCAATAATCGCCCAACATATGGAAGTATTTACCACCATTTTCAAAGATATGATATGGAAAACCATGCTCGCATTTTATAAGCCGAGCCATTAATCACGCTAACGTTAAGTTGCGTCCTTGATGATCATTTTGACGATGCATCGATTTTAAAACTCAAAATGATCCATATGGTGGATGCATAGGCCTAAATACATACCCTTTATATTCTTTCCAATACCTTATAAGGTAAAGTCCTTACCTTAATATAGTGGTGATATATGAACAATTAACTTCCATTCCATTGAGAACAATCAAATCTATCTTCGAAGAAACTTGTGGTTCTTCTATACATTTCGCATCATCATTGACCCGGGATGGTCCAACCGGTCATGACAATTACTACAATAATCTTGGCTCATAAAATTATACTTTATGACCACATGTGATTCAATTGCACCCTTTTTTTATATATAAAAGTTGAATAATATGGAAAGCTCACATTTCTCCGATTACACACAGTTTAATATAATATTCACATTAGCTTATATCATTATCAAATAATAAAACATAATCTATACTGATAAAGTATGCCATTAATCAATTAATTAAATGTCTTAAATTCCAACAAAATCTCATGGAAAATAAGCCACTAAACCGAATATCACAATTTGAGCCCACTAAAATATCTTATTCTTATATTAATAATCTTTACTATCCTTTAGCAAATCTTAACAAATAAATATTTTCATTTTCATTTTCACACAATAAAAGTTCAAATAATGCAACATAGAATACCAAAAATAATACAACAGAGGATCGGATTTTGTAATACACCAACAGGTAAAGCACCTAAGAGTTGCGTAATATGCAATATCATGGACATATGTTTTGCCTAACAATTATTGTCAAAAATCTTGGCAACATATTTGGTAGCCAAAATATGTGTTTCAAATAGTTATCAACATTCAAAGAATCAACTATTTTAACTAAATCAAATAACTATGTTTTATATTATTTAATACTTAATCACGCTCACAGACTGGTAAAGTGTTTAAGAACATTTTTATATCTTCAATAGTTCTTTATTAAAATAAATAAATAAATAAATAAAATTGAAAATATAATTAGGAAGGAAGCTTATATAATCTGTGAACTACTCAAAACAATCACAAGTTCCATATCCTAAACAAGCCACAATTCTCAAAGATTCTGGAATCAATCATATAATTAAATCCACATTATTTTTAAATAGTTTCTAAGTGATCACCAATTCACATTATGCAAGTTCTGATATCATAGTTTACTAGAGGTACATGGCAAATCGTATATCTACTTGTGAGGGCGAAAATAGTGAACATAAGTTTTATATTATCCCACTAATATTCAAACTTGTAAAATAAACACAAACCTGAACCACATATAACCCACACGCATAAATATCAACTTCGAACATTGTCATGTCCATATATAATATTAATAATCCTTAACATTCACATATTTCTTATCGTATTGTGGGTCTTCTTGAAATCCCGCTATTTATATCAACATATAACTAAAACTTATTAGAAGTTTCACTCAAGTAATTGCATATCTGATAACGTTTATAAGATTCGTCCATTGATCCAATAATACTTACTTTTACAAATAACTGATAACTTCGAGTTAAGATTTTATAGTGATCATAATACAAGGCAATTCAATTGTAATTACAGTCATCAAAACAATATCGGTTCAAAAAAATAAATAAATAATGCCAAACTTGAATCTAAGTATTTAGACCATAATTATTAGACTTGTCATGCACCAATCATCATATAATTCACATGTATTATAATTTTCCAATTTTATAATCATTAGAGCATATGCAATGGTTCAAGCTATTGATGACTTGATACATTTATGGCCATAAATGCTAAAGTTGTGCATTTATGGCAATCCTTGCAAGTACAAATCTTTTTCCTTTCAAACGCTTGGCTGGTGCCAAGTCTTTCTTTTAAGTTTTGTAAAAAGTCCTTACATGCAATGCTAAAAAGCTTTTGAAAAGCTTTTTCAAATAGTAAAAAGCTTTTCATATGCTCTTAGTGTTCTTGTTTAAAGTCATAAAAGAGCTTACGGAAATGGCCTTACTGTAAGGCTCCTTGTTTTTATTTTATCATCTTTTGTTAAAGAACATCTATTAAATGAGTCGTGTTATGAAAATAACAAGTACAAATAACATACGTATTAATTTAATACATAAATAGAGTATGATTTACGTAACTTTTGTAACTGTAGTTGCAAACTTCAAATTAAAATTAATTTGTTCTCTTATTTGTCAATCGCCAATTTGCGTACCTTTTGTATCAGATACATGTACAGAAACTGAAAAAACACTTGTAAAGCGTGCTGATAACGTGTTTTGAAACTAATAACACTACTACAAAAAGAAGCATCAAGACCCCCACATAGAGACCGGATACTAAAGAAACGGGTCTAAAACTCGGAATCCACCCCTCCAAAAATAATCTGGACCGGTTCTTACCAAGAAAACCAGTCTTGATTCAGGAAACAAACCTAGACCGGTTAATCTTATGAAAACTGGTCTATTAAAAGTTAAATAAGACCGGTTTTTCGTATAAAAACACGTCTGGATTATTTATTGAATGGAGACCGGTTATTTCATAAAAACCGGTGTCCATAGATTTTTGAAATCCAACCGTTGCAGCAGCAGGTCTGCTTCACGAAATTAATACCCAAAAGCACATTCAATGCCATCTTAAACTCACAACTTACCTACTCAACTTCTTTATAACTTCCAAATACAAATTTCACATTTATTAAATGAATCTTATTCATCATCAAAGACATTAGATACATCTTATTCATTATCAAAGGTATTAAATACATCTTAATCATTAAGTTTTAATTTAGCAATATAGATTACAATTTTACCTTTTTAGAGTTTTGAAGCTAATTCATTTTTTTTGAATCTTCTTTCATATGTGTAGGGTCATTTGCGTAAATCATGTATGCCGAACAAAATATTTTTAGGATAGCTTGACTTACAATTTGTTGAAGTAAGGTATTATTTCCAATTATCTTTAAGCAAGCATATATATTCTTTTAACATCCATGTAGTAAAACTAAGTAAAAAAACATAGATGAATATATAGTTTAACACCCGTCCGATATTAACCTATTAGAGGTTAATCTTGGATTGTCCCAATTTGGGACTACTTTTATAACATATTGTTTCATTTAGGATGTGAATGCTTATTATTGGATTGAGTATTATTTTAGAAAACAATCGATAGCATTTTTCCTTTACTCCTACGAGTATGCACTTATACGTATACTTGGGGAGTTAAGGGGAAATGCTGTCGATTTTTTTTTTTAAATAATACTCAATCTAATAATAAGCATCCACATATGAGACAATGTGTTATAAAAGTGGGTTAGGATTGACCAAACTAAAACAAAATCGTACGTAATCATTAGATGCGTACATCTTATTATTTATCTTCTAATTGTGTTACAGATGGCTCGTTATACATGGATGTACAATATAAAGCGAGCTACCCCCGAATACATGGAAAAGTGTCTGATTTCATGAAAGCTGCTAAGGATGATCGGGTGATGAGCGGAAAAGATGAAATTTTTTCTCCTTGTAAGAAATGTAGAAATGGTGTATTGTATGAGAGCGCTAAAGATGTTAAAAACCATCTAATAAGAGATGGGTTTACGAGCGGGTACACTTTATGGGATTTTCATGGTGAAAAAAGAGTTGCTAGTAACACGTCAGTTTCTGAATGTAATAACAACGATTTGCCAATTAATAATGATCGTCATAATTTGACTGACATGTTACATGATTTGGATGGTGATGTTGCACAAAAGGAGCACGCTAAATTTGAAAAATTATTTGTCTCCGCTAAAAAAGCATTGTTTGTTGGTTGTACGAAACTTACCGTGCTTTCTACGGTGATAAAATTGTACAAGTTAAAAGCATCATCTGGTTGGAGCGATATAAGTTTCACAAAGCTATTAGAGTTTTTGCATCAAGAAATGCTCCCCGAAGACAATGAATTGCCCATTTCAACATACCAAGCTAAAAAACTAAAGTACCCCATGGATTTGGAAATTGAAAGTATAGATGCATGTCCAAAATGATTGTATGTTGTACAGAGGCAATGAAAAGGATCTACATGTGTGTAAGGTATGTAAAACGTCAAGGTATGTGCAAATAAAACAAAAAGGACCTAACGGTGTGCTTGGTTCAAACTCGGGAAAGGGAAAGGGAAAGGCAATCATAATGGTGGGGAAAGGAAAAGGGAAAGAATAGCATTCCCCCCAATTTATTGGGTAATGGCCCATTACCCACTATTGGGTAATGGGTCATTGCATTATACTCTACCAAGCACCTTTTTTCATTATCTTTCCCATTCCTCACCCCCCATAACCCCCTACAAAGCATGCCCTTAGTGAATGTGATGAAGTAGCTTTTCATTATTAGTTGGCGTTAGTTCTAAATAGGGAAATATACATTAATGTATATAAGTCCTAGTAGAATATTGGTTTCTTACATTGCGGTTAAGAAAAACCATTAGTCATATTGTTATGTGTTGTACCTTACACACAATTAAGATTTCTTCCACTTGTGCACGACACAACATCATGCAACTATACAAACAAAATTAAGCACGTTTGTTTGTGTGAACAATATGACAATGTCACAGATATAATATGATTTTTGTCAAACTCAAAACATATTTGCATTACAAGTATATATTGAACTTTATCGTTTAATAAAGAATCTTGCATAACTATTTTATAGATAACATTTCATGAAGCGACATTAGTAATGTGACAAGTTATCTTATAAAATAAAATGCAATGACTCTTACAAAACTATGATGTTTCATATGTGGAAAGTAACGAATTATTTCAAGACAAGCTAGAAATAAAATGTGTCACTTACAAGGTGATTAAGCTCACAGCTCCCACTGAATTTGACAACATTATATGTATGTCCTCATCAGTAATAAAAACGCATTGCTACTACTGGATTAGATAACAAGCATCAATTTATTTACTTTCCTACTCTCTTTGAATATCTACACATTACTACTAATGTGAGTCTCGTGCACTAGTAAACATATACTTAGGTATTCAAGGGAGTGACTCAAGCTCTACTATATAAATGATGGACGAGCCATCTTGGTTATTCTTTAACTTGAAAATGGGCATGTAATTCCTCTTTAATTGGCCTACTTTACCACAAGGGTGTATAGCGCCATAGTAAGTTTATTGGGTTAAGGCAAATTACTAGATAAACATGCTAGTTATTTCCTTCACCACTTTTGTGGTTTCTTGATATTTCCATTTTTAATCATTAAAACTCATGCAGTATCTTGAAATTTTCAAGATGTCATCATTTGGGTAGCTATAGAAGACGTGTTCTCTACTTATCCAAATATCATATATGTTTCAAAATTTCAAAACCGGAACTAGGGTTATGAAACCGTCTAGAAAGAATAAGATATTCAACTTACTTAACCATTTGAATTTTACAAGATATTACGATATCTTGAGTAAGTATGCTTTGAGTTTGATTAGCATTGAGACAATTTAAGTATTTCTATTCTAGCTTTCTCTTGCAAGGAAAAAGGGTAGGAACAAGTATCTTTCTTATAAGGAAAGAAGACTTAGTTTGTCTTCTTCCAACAAAGAAAAGAATATATATATATATATATATATATATATATATATATATATATATATATATATATATATATATATATATATTGTTAATTTTTTAACGGTTTGTGTTGCATTAATTCGATTAGTAGAATTTAAAAAGCTCATTTTAGTATTTTTGATAATTATCCTTTTATAAATTAACTACCCCATGTTTACAATATTAAAACAATTAATTTACGAAAAAGGTTAAGATCCACATTGAGCTTCTACCATCACATCAGTTGATCCGCTAGCAATATTAGATTCACTTGGTAGACGATGATCACCAATTGCATTACATGCGCAAATCTTAGATCCTTATGGGACTCATGGCATCTAATGTCAAACTACTAGTGTCATGAAACCATGTTTAGTCTCATCCTTGCCTTGGGTTGAGGATCTCACCGCTCAACTCAATTAAGTCATCAAATATGGAAATGTGTGAAAATAGTTCTAGGTCCAAGCATAGATAATGTCACCTTGGGTTATAGTTCAAACTAGGTCTCATACATAGCCAAAAAGTAATTGCAAGTGATTCCAAACGATTGAACGACATGAATTAAATTTGTGACGAATATAAATTTTGATAAATCATGTTATTAAAGACGTGTAAGAATGAAGCGTGCATTCATCATTCGTCTTACAAGTTAAAACATTTCTTAACTTAAAGGCTAATCATTGTTTTAAGTTTGTCTGTCGAGTTGTCTATTTTAAAGACTAATATAACTTACATGGGAAGATACTGAGTTTGGACAATACACAATAACAATAACATGCAAACAATTTTAGTGTTATTTTTAAAACAATGGTTTAAACGGTTTTAAGTTTTAAATCCAACTTAAACTTTTTATAAGTTTCAAATCCAATTTAAACTTGTATAACTAAATCATAAAGATTTAGCTTGAATTGGATTAGTGTTTCATTTTTTATGTTTGAAAACATTTGCAAGTTATATACAATCATAGAATAAACTAAATGCAAGAAAAAATAAACACAACACATGAACATGCAAAGCCTCAACCGATGAAAATCCTATGCTTGGTCTCATGAGCCATTATGAGAACCAAAGGGTCAACTAGGGACAAGCACAAGTTAACCATAAAGGACTCCTACTTGCTTCGAGACCATGCAAGAAACAAGTAAAACCCTAAGTGCACATTGAATTCCAGAAGCTGTTTAAAAAATTCTAGTGACTTCAATGACCGAAAATTCATAGAAGGATTATTACCCAATCAAAGCATCCTTTTGAAAAGTTGTAGCCCTCTGAGTTTGTACATGCATGTCAAATTTCATTAACAAGGCCCAGAAATGAGTCGGGAAAAGCCAATTTACTGTAGGTGTGTCCAACAAGTCGGTTTTCGCCTTGATGCCATTAACTTCAACGCTTATCTCCTCCAAGCTTCGGTTACGATTTAGTAAAATGAAAGTACAACTACACGACTAAACTAACTACTAAAAAAGCTCAAATAATATCAAGCCAAAAAAATTAAAGACATAAATAAAAGCCGAAACACTGGCCAACCACAACCAAATCAACAAACAACGACAATCCATGGCACAAACGGTAAGAGATTTTCATCGGCTTTGCATGTGATCACAAGTATAAAATATAATCATGATATGACACGGTGTTGGCTTGATACATGGTAAAAAAAATGCATGTTTTTTGCATGGTCATCAAATTAAAACAAGTCAAATTAACAACCAAACCAACTTGTAACAAGAATTAACTAAGCATTAATTAAAACTTCATACTATTTGCAACTTGTGGATCAAGATCATTAAACACATCATTTAACACCCTCCTTAGGGTCGAAACTTACAGAAAATAAGGCCCTAGGGGCTGTTGATTTTTTTGCTTTCCAAAAACGCGAAAATCATTCGATTCATACACAATTGCAAATACACGATAATCATATGACATCATATGATAGCTCGTGATACCACTGTTGGTGATTTAAGATATACAAACATAATTAGATATAGTAACATGCAAGATCTAATTATAACACAACGGAAGCAAAAATCACCAAACAAGGATCCATAGAGGCATATGATCAATCGTAAGATCAACTGGATGGTTTAGTCGAATGAATCAAGAACAAGATTAAGGAATGTTTGAAACCAAATAACCAAAAGTAGGTTATCTTTTGAGTATTCCGCACTACACATTAACCAACAACACTAGATGCTAGCTAGTCCTTTCAACTATTAATCAACAACGCATTAACCATTGTGTAGAAAACTAGAAGGGGGGGGGGGTTGAATAATTTTACCGATTAAAACTTCGTTTTAAAACTTTTAGATCAACTTATGTCAATCTAGTTTGAAGTGTTGGATATTGATAGTAGTAAAGCATATAAACTAACTACGAGAGAGAGAGATAGAGAGACACAACCATAACAAAAGTATTTATAGTGGTTCGGCTACAAGGACACCTTCCTTGCCCTACTCCACTCCCCGAGTACCCAACTCGAGAGTTCCGTAAACACTACACAAGACAAACTCCTTTCACCGGCGGAGAAGCCTTCACAACATCGCTTACACTTTTTCCGGTACAAAGCTAAATACTGAGCTCTTCCATGAGGTAGAGCCAAACCTTCGTCGCCTACACTTTATCCGGTACAAGGCTAAATACCGGGTTCCATTACAAAGGAGGAACCACTACCCGATCAAAACTTCTAGCACAACACAACTAAAGGAACCAACGTTCTTTTACACCTAACGACTCAACACATCTACAACACCCTTGAGAAGAAGAAAGAACAACAAGATATACTTCTGTGATCTTGTGAAGAAGAAGAATCCTAGCAACTCATATCACGAGCTTACAAGTCTTCGAGAGGTCGTAATCTCGCCTTTTAAAAGGAACCTAGAGAATCACAAAGACAGACTACATAGAAATATCCTTGGATCTGAGGTTAGAGAGTTTAGAACATAGAGAGAAGTTATGTCTAAAAGGTGTGAGAAACAAGAGAGAAATGGCTCACTATTTATAGGCAATTCTGTGTACTGTTTACCTGGATCCGGCGGATCCCTTTCCAAAGGGATCCGGCCAGTGTAAAGCCAGGGATCCGGGTATCTAGTATCACCAGTCCGGACTTTGGGTTACAATTTTGGGTTTAGGGTTATGGGTTATGATCCATGGGTTATGTGATGTCATGCATGCTGTCAAGGACATCTTAGGTCATGGGTTATGGACTTTGGGTTATGGGTTATGTACTTTGGGTCATGGATCATGGGTTTTACCCATTTAGGTGTCATGCATGATGTCATGCAATGGGTCATGGGTTATGGATCAAGCTCCATGGGTTATGGGTTATGGACTTGATTTTGGGTCATGGATAGTCCAAGTATTTCCTAGTTTATTTTACAAGTTGCATGTATTTTATAAAATGTAAGTAACTAAGTTACTTAAGTGTTTTTATAAAATGGTTTTGGTTTTATGTAAACTTGTTAACTAAATATGTTTAAGGTTTATTTGTTTAATGAAATGAGTTAGTAAACTTTTGGCTCAAAGCATTACGTATTGTATTTATCTCGTTAACATGATTTTACGTTTGTTATCGACAAAACATTAGAAGATCGTAAAATATAAATAAACGTTTTTAAGGTTTATTTTATTAACAATCTCTCCCTTTTTGTTGATGACAAAACATAAAATTATTTTAAGTAAAACGATAAAAATTCGTAAGTTCTGAATTTAAGTTTTTACTATTTTCTCCCCTTTTTTGTCGAAACAAAAAGAGTGTCGAGAAGAAACTATCCCGAATGCAAGTTTTTATAAAAATAAATGAAAGAGAGGTGTAAAATGGAGTAAAGAGAGTAAAGAAGTGCTTAGTTGCTCCCCCTTGTTGAGGGCGTCAAGTAATTAGGAAGACTAAGACGTGATCATTGCAAGTTTTTGCAATGGTTTTGCTTGGATGAAAGCTCCCCCTTATTGAGGGCGTCAAGTACTCAATGTGTATTTTTGAATATCTACAAAACAAAGGTTAGAAAACAAGTATATGTTGTGCCTTTGCTGAGAATTGAATTGCATAAGAGTTTTGTTAGTGTTCTGAGTGCCCGGATCTGCCGGATCCTTTTCAGAAAGGATCCGCCGGGTATAAACTGAAGGATCCGGGTACCTGCAACTTGTTAGCAGCAATAAAAGAAAGAAAATGGTATTAACACATGTTGGGTCCATAAATACCCAATTATCTGAAACAGGATTTGAACACAAATTAAGCCAAGTGTTTACCAACAAAGAACAATTCAAGTCACTGAGTTAACAGTAACTCAGTGAGTCATCTTCAGGATGCTTAAGGCGAATTCAAGGCGAAGAATTCACTCCTCAGGAAGGCGGTACTTCCTGAGTGAGACTTAAGCCGAAGAAGAAGATGATGGGTTCAGTGAGTACTGACAAGAGCTCACTGAACCCCTCAGTCTCCTGAAACAACTTAAAGACTGAAGACTTAGAATTAATCTAAGACCTGAAGTAAAGGCGGGATCGAGCGGGAAAGTTTGAAAAGGATAAGGACAAGTCTTATCACGCCGAAAGCGAACTTTCCTTAAAACGGCTTAAAGTACGAGAGTGGTTGGGCAGACACTCAAAAGGATCTTTTAGCTTATTCCCGATGTAGATTGGTAATGACAAAATACAGTTGTACTTTTGTCAGACCAATATAAGTCAACTTGTACTTTAGTTTATAGGTTTTTCTTCTATACTTGTGTATAAATAGATAGATGAGGAGAAAAGTGAATTAAGGTTGTGCACTAAAAGCTTAGACTTTCACAGCCCACTTTTCTCCTCCAAAGAACAACCTACTCACTGAGATAGCTCAGTAGGGTCTTTTAGTTGTCACTCAAGAAAAGCTTGAGTTTAGAAGAGGAGAACACCATACCTTGTCTATTCAATCCCAAAGTGTTTATTCCGCAAAACACTTTGGGTAATAGATTCTTTGATTAATTTCTAATAAGAATTTAAACGTTGAAAAACCTTTGCTGTTTTGTATTTACGTTCTAACTTATTTGGTAAAATTAATCATACATTGTATCGGTCTTAGTACACAATTAGGATAACTTTCTAGTTATTTCTATAAGTGTAACGGGAACAACAAGTGGTATCAGAGCCTCTGGTTAATAAAATCTTTCCAAAACTAAGAGTGCTCAAGGTTTTTAAAACCAAGATCCTATTATGGCCGATATAAATGTGCCCCAGCTAGTTGACAAAAAGGGAGGTAGCTATTCAGCTGTTGCTCCCAGACTAGAAGCTGGTAAATTTAGCAAGTGGAAAAAGCGCATGCTTTGCTACTTGACTGGTATGGAACCATACTACATCACTTGTATCAATGATGGTCCCTATGTCCCTAAAACTGCTGAAGGTTTAGACAAACCTGAAGCTCAGTGGACTATAGATGAGAGAAGGGTGGTCAATCAAGACCAACGCCTGAGAAGCATAATTATATCTTGTCTCCCTGACGATATAATGGAATCAGTCATTAACTGTACATCAGCCAAACAAACATGGGTTGACTTGGTTCATAGCTTCGAAGGTCCCTCAGATACCAAGGAAAATAGGATCATGGATCTTAAACTTGAGTATAATACCTTCAGGGCCAAAAACTCTGAAAGTCTCTCTGAGACCTACACTAGGTACAAGACCCTGATAAATGAGTTATCCAATGATGGTGTAGTTTTGTCTAAGCATGAGATCAATGTTGGCTTTGTCAACTGTCTCCCTGAGAAGTGGTTAAACTTCTCTCAGGGCCTTAGGAATGCTAACCACATTCAGACCCTTGAGCTTGCTGAGATCTATGGGAAGTTTGTCTATGAAGACAACCTAATATCAAGAAGATATCCAGACTCAAAGAAAGCTCTTGAAACCAAAAAGGCCCTGACTTCCTCACCCATATCAACTGCTTTTTATTCTAATGGTATTGTGCAGGATTTTCAAGAGGATTCTGATGATGAGGTTGATGATAGAACCAGTGAGGAGTACTTAAGTGACTTACACTTGGAATTCCAAGAAAGAGCACTTCTTGCAAACTCAAAACGTTTTATCAAAAGAAATCAGTCAAACTTTTCAAAAGCTAAAGCAAATGAGACCACTGAATGTTTTAAATGTGGTAAAAAGGGTCATTTTGCAAAAGACTGTTATTCAAAAACAACCTCAGAACCCTCTTACAAGTTTTCTGGAAACAGTTCTTCTTCAAGAGCTAGCAAATTTCAACCTAAAATGTTTCAGTCTCCACAAACTTCTCTAAGTAGTCAAAAAGATTATGAAACTAAGTATAGGATGGCAAAAGCCAAGCTTGCTCTTCTTGAGGCCACTCCCTCAGTCTCTCAGGCTCCAACTCCCAAACCTGTTCAGTCCAAGAACAAGGTCCTTATGGCTGAAGCTTATGACTGGGATGATGAAGAGGTCTCTGATGATGAAGAAATTCATGTGAGTGCACTGATGGCACTTTCAGATGGTGATCAGCTGGCTGTTGGAAAGAGCCATGCTAGAGATGGAGAATGGGTCAACATCACAATGAAGAAGGTAAACATTTTACTTTCAATGGATGATGATTCTGATTGGCAGTCTTATTTAAATTATATTTCTGTTGATCTCAAGTTTGTAGAAGAACAAAGGCTTAACCTACTTTCAAAATATAACAATCTTGTGTTAGAATTGAACAAATGTAGAGATGAATTGCTTATACTGAAACAAGCCAAGTTAGAAGTAGTCACACTACAAATTCAAAACACTGAGATTTTGAAAAAGAACCAAGCCCTTCAAACTGAACTTGACAAAGAAAAAGCTGTCATAAAAAGCTGGACTAAAAAGAACCCAAGAGTCTATGAATCTGTCAGTATGAATCCTAGTGAGAACTTTAAAGTCATAGGAATTAACCCACTCACTGACACCCTCAGTGAGACTGACAAAGAAAGAGTCTTTATTCCAGCTGGCATTGCTTTTGAGCAAGAAAAAGAACCCAAGTCAAATGACTGGATTGTCAGGGACAACCCAGTCAGTAAGTTACCCAACTTTGAGACTGGGAAAATCTTGCTCCCTGAAAGTCAGGCATTGAAAAGCATGCTAGGACTCACTGAAGAACCCAGTAGTACTGAGTTAATCACTGAGTCAGAATCAGAATCAGCTATACCTCTCCCACCACTGAAAGTCCTTCAGGGAGCTTCTCCAAGCTCAGACCTCACTCCATTAGTCTACTCAGAACATTCTCCAAAGGAGAAATCAGGATCGGGAAATACAATCCTGAAAAGGCTAATCCCTGAAGTCTCAGTAAATACTGATGACTCAACAACGTCAGTCCCTTCTGAAGCAAAAGTCTCAGTAAACACTGACGGCTCATCTACTTCAGTTCATTCTGAGGTAAAATCCCAAAGTCCTGATCCAAGAATTGATCAGTTGACTGAGATGGTCAGGAAGCTGAGTGAGAAGATTGAATCTTTTGAGAAGAATCCTAAATCTAAAATTAAGGAAACAAAACCAGCTTCCTCCACCTCCAAACCCAAAACCAAGCCCACCAAACCTCGGGTGATATGTGAGCTGTGTGGCTTTAATAATCATGTTGCTGATGATTGCTACAGAATCCTTTACTGCATGGTATGCAAAAAGGAAGATCACAGAACCTCTGATCATCAGTCATACACAACCTCAGCTAAGATGGCAAACTTTAAATCAGTTGCTCTTAAGTATCCATCTGATGCTAAGCAGAGAATGAAAAAGGCAAAGCCTTTTCCCTCTTGCCCTCATTGTGGATTCAATGACCACCTCCCTGAGGATTGCTTAATGGACACATGCTGTGACCTATGTGGTGATCCCACTCATGACACCTCAGGACATGATGAGGTCATTCAGGCAAGGAGAGGAAAGAACAAATCATCCTCTCAGTCTGCTGAGTCTTCCCTTGCAATAAAATGCAAAGTTTGTGGGAGCTCAGTCCACTCAACCACTGACCACAAATCATTATCTACTTTTAAGCAGGCTATTAAAGCCAAGCCCTCTATAAAGAGGGGTCCTAGAAAGAACTGACCCAGTTTACTATTTGTGCAGAGACATGCCAGGGAGCCAATTTGGCATCTAGATAGTGGATGTTCAAGGAGCATGACTGGTGTGAAGCAGTATCTGCACAAATATGTGGAAGAATCAGGACCCAAGGTGGTATTTGTTGATAACTCATCATGTCCCACTGAAGGTTATGGTTCAGTAAACTGCAATGGTATAGTCTTCACTAAGATAGCTTATGTAAATGGCCTTAAGTATAATTTGATCAGTGTCAGTCAACTATGTGATGCAAAATACATAGTTCAGTTTGATGATAAGCAAGGAACCATCTTCAATGCAAACAAGGAAGTTGTCCTTATTGCACCTAGAAGACAAGATGTTTATGTGTTAGACATGACTAGTCTGACTCAGAATGGTACTTGTCTCTTTGCTAAGGCCACTGAGACTCTCAATTGGCTTTGGCATAAAAGACTCTCCCATCTGAACTTCAAAAACATAAATCATCTTGTGAAACAAAATAAGGTCCTTGGCTTACCATCTCTTGTGTTTTCAAAGGATAAACCCTGCTCAGCTTGTGAAAAAGGCAAACACAAGAGAGCATCCTTTAAAACCAAAACCAACTTTTCCATCAGGAACTGCCTACACCTTCTTCATATGGATCTCTTTGGACCCATCAGTCCTAGATCTATTAACCACGAGAAGTATACTCTGGTCATAGTGGATGAATACTCAAGATACACTTGGGTTTACTTCCTGACCAAAAAGAGTCAGGCAGCAGGAACTATCATGTCCTTTGTCAGGAACATTGAAAATCAGAATGACATCAAAGTCAAACAGATTAGGGCTGACAATGGGACTGAGTTCAAAAATCATGAACTTGAAAGTTTCTGTGATGAGAAAGGTATCCATCAAAACTTTTCCTCACCTTACACACCTGAGCAAAATGGTGTGGCTGAAAGGAAAAACAGAACACTCATTGAAGCTGCTAGAACAATGCTAAATGGATCAGTCCTTTCAAAACATTTCTGGACTGAAGCAGTTAAAACTGCCTGTTACACACAAAACAGATCCATCATTGTCAAGAGACATAGCAAGACTCCTTATGAGTTATTCAAGGGAAGAATCCCTGACATCAGCTACCTTCATGTCTTTGGGTGTCCTGTGTTTATTCATAATCACAAAGACCACCTAGGGAAATTTGATGCAAAGGCTGATGATGGATACTTCCTAGGATATTCTCTTGTCTCAAAAGCCTTCAGGGTGTTCAACACAAGGAGACAACAAACTGAGGAAACATTTCATGTTACCTTTGATGAGAGCACTGAAGTCATCAGGTTCTCAAATTCCTCAGTGGAAGAGATAGGAATCGATGACTCATCAAGATATCCTCCTGATGAGTTTGATCCTGAAAACAATCCTTCCACTCAGTATCAAGCTGATGCTGATATCTCCTATCACATCCTCCCTCATAACCTTCCTCACCCAAGCATCACTGAGTTTATTGAAGCACAAACAAACACTGACTCTAACAATCAGGCTGTTCAGAGTGCTCAGGAACCAAATAATCTCAGTGATCAAACCAATCATTCAGACACCCATCACCCTGAAAGCCCTCATGTGTCTGAACCAATCCCTTCACCTCTACCCAATTTGGCCTCCACAAGTTCTAATCAGTACCCAAGACCTCAGGACAGATGGACTAGGTCTCAGGATATAGAACTTGTCAATATTATTGGAGTGCCTACTGAAGGCATGCTCACCAGAAGCATGGCTGCTAAATTATCCGCAGCCTCAGCCAATGAATGCCTATTTGTGGATTTCATCTCCATTACTGAACCCAAAAGTGTCAAAGAAGCACTTACTCATCCTAGTTGGGTTCAGGCCATGCATGATGAATTGGAACAATTTGACAGAAATAAGGTGATGACCTTAGTCAAGTATCCTGATGGAGTTTCAGTCATTGGCATGAAATGGGTATTCAAAAACAAATCAGATGAGAAT
Organism: Artemisia tridentata subsp. tridentata; assembly: GCA_021014915.2. Lineage (NCBI taxonomy): Eukaryota > Viridiplantae > Streptophyta > Magnoliopsida > Asterales > Asteraceae > Artemisia > Artemisia tridentata. Next base: position 188,390,485 of record CP139502.1, on the reverse strand, counting down.
GGCATAGTCATAAAAAACAAGGCCAGATTGGTTGCCAAAGGCTTCAACCAGCAAGAAGGCATTGACTATGAGGAAACATTTGCACCAGTTGCAAGGATGGAAGCCATCAGGATCTTCCTTGCATTTGCAACCTACATGAACTTCAAAGTATACCAAATGGATGTCAAAAGTGCATTCCTAAATGGTTCACTGAAAGAAGAAGTTTATGTCCAACAGCCTCCTGGATTTGAGAGCAATGAGTTTCCTGACTATGTCTGTAAGCTTGACAAAGCCCTTTATGGACTGAAGCAAGCTCCCAGGGCATGGTATGAAACTCTCTCATCCTTCTTGATCCAAAACAAATTTGTCAGAGGCAAGATAGACAATACCTTGTTTATCTACAAGACAAATGATGATGTTATACTTGTTCAAGTATATGTTGATGACATCATCTTCGGCTCAACAAGTTATAAACTTTGCAAACAGTTTGAAAAATTGATGGCAAAGAAATTTGAAATGAGCATGATGGGAGAACTGACTTACTTTCTTGGCTTACAAGTTAAGCAGACTGATAAAGGAACCTTTATCAGTCAAGAGAAGTATGTCAGAAGCATACTGAAGAAGTATGATCTCAGTGACTGTGCCTCAGTCAAGACTCCCATGGTCCCCCCAAACAACCTTGGCTATGACCTCACTGGTAAATCAGTCAATCAGACTCTATTCAGAGGAATGATTGGGTCACTGATGTATCTCCTTGCATCAAGGCCTGACATCCAATTCTCAGTATGTTTGTGTGCCAGATATCAGTCTGACCCAAGAGAATCTCATCTCACTGCTGTAAAAAGGATTCTCAGGTACCTGAAAGGTACTCCAAGCCTTGGATTGTATTATCCTAAGTGCTCAGGGTTTGACCTCAAGGGATACTCAGACTCTGACTATGCTGGATGCAACATGGATAGGAAAAGCACCTCAGGCTCCTGCCAATTTCTTGGTGGAAAATTAGTCTGTTGGAGTGCTAAGAAGCAACAATCAGTTGCCATGTCCTCAGCTGAAGCTGAATATGTTGCAGCAGCTAGCTGTTATGCAAATGTACTTTGGATGAAAAGTCAACTCAGTGACTATGGCATTCAGTATAAGATGGTACCCATCTTTTGTGATAACACAAGTGCAATTGCAATTTCCAACAACCCTGTTCTTCATCAGAGAACAAAACACATTGATATCAGATATCATTTCATCAGGGATCATGTCATGAATGGTGACATTGAATTACACTTCATCCCTACTGAATATCAGTTAGCTGATATTTTCACCAAACCTTTGGATGAACCAACTTTCACTAGACTGAAAGCTGAGTTAGGAATGTTGGATATTGAGACTCAGTCCACTGATTGAATCCATCCAACTGAAGTGTACATTCTTAGAACCTCAGGTCCCTGAATCAATGTGTCCCTCAGTGTCAAGTATCACTGAATGCCCTTCCTGAACCATCAGTAACTAAAACCCAAAGTTACTGAAACCCTCAGTGAATGAAAAGTCATTCAGGGTCCTCAAGATGTCATTCAATGCTAACTTAAATGCTCTAAGTATTGTGTTAGTAAATGTCCTAGGTTGGTGACTGATATCCTATTTAATATAGGAATATATGTCTCTCTGGCATATACATCTTGGGCCCCCACTTTCCCACTTGGCATTAATTGCCTATCCAATCACATTAGAGAAATGTGATGACTCATCTCTGCAAACTACACTTTTTGCAGACGGCTCAACTGTTCACCATAATGGTTGCCGAATACATGGGGAAGTGGAATCGTGGCATTTAATGCGGACTTCAAATTTTTATAAAACAATTTTCAAATCTTTTGAAGTAAAATGTTTTATGCCAAAAATACCCCAAACCTTTCCACTTCCCTATAAATACCCATCCAAAAGAATACACACACACGCTTTTAGAAATTTGTAAGCAAACTCTGCCCTTTTTATTTCTCAAACAAAATTGTGTGTGTGTTCTTAGCATTAAGAAATATCCGACCATTTTTTCGACCTAAACCCGATCATCAAATGGCTTCTTCTAATGCTATTACCACCGCCCCAAATGTGAGCTTCACAATGGAGGGCGTGGATTTAACCAAAAACAATGTGGTTGGAAATTTCCATTACCCGCAGCAATATGCGGGTTACAAGGATGTAGTTAAGTATTTACAAAACTGCTTCCTTGCCACAGCTTTTACAACCACCCCAGAAGTCATCTACAATGACTATCTCAGGGAGTTTTGGTGTACCGCAACGGCTACTAGCCCTAAGGACACCAAAGAGTCGATCATCACTTTCACTGTGATGAATGGGACTAAAACTCTCTCCCTGAACTACAAGACCTTCATCAAAGCCACTGGTCTTAACTTTGTTGAGAACTTTGAGGCTAACCCTACTGATCAGGAAATAAAAGCTGAAATGCTTTTCCTAGGGCCTCATGATGTTAGGCGTCCTGGTGAGTCTCCTGAAGCCTTGTTGGCTAAGGCTCCAATAGTGAAGACATGGTTTCACCCTGTCTGGAGACTTATGATGACATTCATCATTCAGGTACTCGGAGGGAATAAATCCTCCACTGAGCAGTTGAACTCATCACAACAATTGATGATGTTCAGTCTCTTGGAGGGTAGAAAAATAGATATCGGAGGAATAATCTTCCGCGACCTCGTGTCAAAGCTCTCAGGGAAACATAGGCAAAGACATATGTCGTATCCTAGGTTCATTTCCTGTGTGCTTCAGGACCTCCTTGGTCCTGACTACTTAAGGTCTGATGATGAAGGTACAAAACCTGACATCTTACATAAGACCAACTTTAGTAGTGACATTACTGAGGTACAACCGGTCGCCCTGACCACCTACATGTTAATAGTGATTCAGGGTGAAAATGTATGCTCACCAGTTCCTTCACCAACCAAGAAGGTGAAAAAGAAGAAAGGGAAAGGGGGACAATCCAGTAAGGTGGTTAGACCTAAGCCACTCGTCACTGAGACTGTTGCCTCAGGCACCAAAAATGTTGTTGTGACCTTGACCTCTCCGACTCCCATAACAGAGACCACTTTGGCCACAAAACAACCGCCAACGGAGGGTATTGAGCAATCATCCTCAGTATCCTCGGGCACACCCTTTCCACATGTCCCTACTGACAAAAACAAGTCAGGTGGGTCAGGAGCATCCACCCACTCACATCCCAGTGAAGGCACTGATAGATCACAATCAGAGCCTGAGGGAGCACAGGGTTCTATATCCTCGGTGGGGCAGTACTACTCCACTGAGAAGGGGACCCACACCCACTCACATCCCGCTAACGTCTCTAAGCAATCACACTTAGAGTCTCAGGGAGTTCAGGCCTCTAAATCCCCAAAAGGACAGTACAATCCTGATGGGAAGGGAGGCCATCAACACTCACCAATAGTACCTAGTGACTCTACTGGAAAACACCCATCAGTAGATGAAGGTGCTCAGGGGGACAAAGACTCAGGGGGAAACAAACCACCCGCTGATACGGAACCCATCACCCCCTCAGGCGGTCCAAGTCACTCAGGAACTGATCCTAATAGTCAGGCTGGGCAAACCCCCCCAGTTATTATGACTAGTCAGGCTGGTACAACCCCACCAGTTATTATGGCTAAAGGATCAGGACCTGGCCACAACGAAAGTGAGCCCTCTTTTGAGGGGGAGCTGGATTCCCTGAAGGCTCCTTCTCTGGCTGACTATGAAGTTTTGTTGGCTGATGAGTCAGAGGAGGAGACGGATTTCGATTTTGGTGATGATGAACCTCTTACTGAAGTTGAGGAGGAAATGGAGGGTCCATCTGAGCAACAACTCTCTTCTCCTCCTCCTGAGGATCAACAACCCAATTCACCATCATCTTCATCATCATCTTCATTAGGTGCCTCTGCCACCCCTGAATGGTTAACCAAGTATGACAATGTTCATCCGCCTACTGAGAGAAGTATGGTCAAGTACCTTCGCCATGCCAATGAAGGTCTGTATAATGCTCTCACCGATGAACTCATGGATCAGCATACTGAAGCGGCAGCCTCCTATGCCGACTTCAGGGCCTCAGTAGAGGAATCTCAGGAAAAGATTCTTCAGGCTACAAGGCTTACTGACAAACAACTTGGAGAACTCACTAAAACTTTTGATGAAACAGTCACTGGTCAACATAAGGAGCTTGCCAACATCCTCAAGGCTATTGAAGGGGTCCAAGAACAACTTTCTGATGATCCCAAAATGATTCAATCAATGAAGGATCATATGGCCATTCAGTCGACTGCCTCCACCAACCTTACTGAGCTTCTTAGGCTCTTTCAGGGGGTAGATATCAAAGGTCTCAGGGAAAACCAGGATTCCATTCTTCAGGCTGCCATGGAATCCAAGGGGCACCTCACCAACCTTTCCTTAGCCATGGATCAGCTCTCACAAACACATACTGAGCTGATCAGCCACTTTACCAACCGTGTCACTGAACTCTCCACCACCCAACAGGCAATGGCTACCGAACTTAGTGCCGTGAAGAATGATGCCTCTGAGACAAAGTCTATGGTCTCTGATATCCTATCCATTCTTCAGGCCTCTCATGTCCAACAACCTCCTCAGTCAGCAGGTCTTTCCACTGAAGTTCCTAAACCTGCTGAGGGGGAGAAAAATGATGACATCCCTGATCCTTCCTCTGCCTTGGTAACTGTTCCAAATCCTGAGGAATCTACGAGTCAACCTCCTCTCACTAACAAAGGGAAGGAGATTATGACTAAAACCTCTCCTCCTGAACCACACTTAGTCAAGGCTTCAAACATAAGACAACCAGATCCTGAAGTACCGTCTTATGTTGACTTAGAAGATGGGAGAAGAGTCTATGGGACTCAGGAGGAACTGGCTAAGATCTTAGATGAGGAAGATCGCAGGAAAGCCCATGACCTCACCACATCTACCATCTATGAGGTTGCTAAGGGGGAAATAAAGGAGTCTGAGAAAGAGATTCAGGAAGAAGTGTTCATCAAGCTTCAAGCCCAACTTCTTCAGAAACACAACAAGGAAGCCAAACTAAAGCAAGAAAAGAGGCAAAGGGCATATGAGAGGTATGTATGGCACATGACCAAGACCAAAGGTGAAGGCAAAATCACTGACATCACCATCCACCCCACCAAACCTCTGAGCCTAACTGTCCATAGAGGTCCAAGAAAGTCTGAACATCTTCCTGAAGTCAAATTTTTAGACTATGGGATAAGAGAATGGGATATGATGATGCCTATCCTGAGGAAGAAAACCTCAAGCAAGAATGCCCCAATCATCATCAAGTCACTGAGTGCCAAGTATGAGGAACTCGCAAAAGTGGCAAAGAGTCTGGGCATTGACCATGATGAGGCACTTGCTTCTCAGGGACTAACAATCCCTGATTATACTCAGAAGGTTGGGAAGAAAAGGAAAGCTGTAGCTATGGAGCCTGAACAATACATAGCTGCACTTCACTGCAACAGAGTTCCTCCTCAGGGAGTAAAATTCCGTCCTAACCTTGTCATTAAAGAACCTGAGTATGGCATCTTATTCGTGGATGAGTTTGGTCAGGAAGCCTTTCAGAGAGTCTCTGACATTGACAAAGTGGAAACAACAACACTCCTAGCCTACAAACTGATGGCACTTAATATCAGGGGCTCTAACAATGAGGAGTTTGTCAGGCTGATGGATCAGTTGATGAAGGAACGACCTGACAGAGAAGTGTTAGCGTTGAAGAAGGCAAAGCTTGAAATAATGGGTATCCGTCAGGAACCTTAATTATTTTGTTTAGCTGATAGGACTTTGTAATGACATGAATAAAATGCTGTCCCATGTTTATGTTAAATTATAGTCCTTACTGTCTTCTGTATATTCAGTATGAGAAGAAGCCATAAGCTCACTCATACTGATCAATAACACTTAGGCATAATTTATATCCAAATAGGGGGAGATTGTTGGGTCCATAAATACCCAATTATCTGAAACAGGATTTGAACACAAATTAAGCCAAGTGTTTACCAACAAAGAACAATTCAAGTCACTGAGTTAACAGTAACTCAGTGAGTCATCTTCAGGATGCTTAAGGCGAATTCAAGGCGAAGAATTCACTCCTCAGGAAGGCGGTACTTCCTGAGTGAGACTTAAGCCGAAGAAGAAGATGATGGGTTCAGTGAGTACTGACAAGAGCTCACTGAACCCCTCAGTCTCCTGAAACAACTTAAAGACTGAAGACTAAAGACTGAAGACTTAGAATTAATCTAAGACCTGAAGTAAAGGCGGGATCGAGCGGGAAAGTTTGAAAAGGATAAGGACAAGTCTTATCACGCCGAAAGCGAACTTTCCTTAAAACGGCTTAAAGTACGAGAGTGGTTGGGCAGACACTCAAAAGGATCTTTTAGCTTATTCCCGATGTAGATTGGTAATGACAAAATACAGTTGTACTTTTGTCAGACCAATATAAGTCAACTTGTACTTTAGTTTATAGGTTTTTCTTCTATACTTGTGTATAAATAGATAGATGAGGAGAAAAGTGAATTAAGGTTGTGCACTAAAAGCTTAGACTTTCACAGCCCACTTTTCTCCTCCAAAGAACAACCTACTCACTGAGATAGCTCAGTAGGGTCTTTTAGTTGTCACTCAAGAAAAGCTTGAGTTTAGAAGAGGAGAACACCATACCTTATCTATTCAATCCCAAAGTGTTTATTCCGCAAAACACTTTGGGTAATAGATTCTTTGATTAATTTCTAATAAGAATTTAAACGTTGAAAAACCTTTGCTGTTTTGTATTTACGTTCTAACTTATTTGGTAAAATTAATCATACATTGTATCGGTCTTAGTACACAATTAGGATAACTTTCTAGTTATTTCTATAAGTGTAACGGGAACAACAACACAAGTAATAATCACACCAATCATGCTCACATAAACAAGAAGCACATAATCATGTAGATTCATTTAATAAAAAATAAGAGAAATGATATAACATTGGTCAATTCTCTAAAACTTAGAAAATGATCTAATCTTGAAAAGGAAAAATCCTAATGACATAGGTTAGGGCTAAGACTAGAGGAGGAAGACCACTTGTGCTTGCACTTCAAGGTTTCTAGGGATGGTTAGGTTTGGTGACGTCTTCTAGACGTTCAAGTAGGTGATGAAACATGAAGCACATTTCATTGCATAATTCATGTACCAAGGTTTGAGTATGTTGGAAATGAGAGCAGGTCTCGTCATGACTTGGTTGGTAAGGGCCTAAGATAGAAAGTTGTTGAGGCATGGTTGAGGTGGATGGTCCTAAGTGAGGAGGTTGTGGATGTACCATGGGTGTTGGTAGAGAAGTATGTGTGGGAGGAAGTGTGTCATTATTTGGTTGAGGTGGTTGAGATGGTTGACATCTTCTCATTATCCAAAATGGGCCATTTGAGGGTGGAGGAGAGGAATGCAAGTTTGCTATGGGTGGTGGTATGTTTATGTCAACACCTATGTTGTAAGAAAAGAGTTGAGTGGTCATTCTCTCAATAGAAGAGAATGTGGGCAATGGTGGTGGATTGAAGGTTCTAGGAGGTAAGTCATTCAAAATGTTCAAGAATGGGTGAGGAGAGGTAGGAGGTGTGGTAAAGGAGAGAATTGAGGTTGAAGAGGTAAGGCTTGTATGGGTTGAGTTGAAATAGGTGTTGGTTCAAGAGAAGTAAGTTGTGATGAGGTTGGTTTGGTGGAATCAAGTTGTGGTGGAGTTGGTTCAATAGAATGAGGAGTTTGGATAGAGTTTGAAAGAGGTGTTCTAGTAGAGGATGTTTTAATGGGTGAGGTTTCGGTTGAGGATATTTCATACACAATTGATGAACTCAAATAAGTACATTTTATTACTATCATTTATCCTATTAATTTGACTTGTTTTACTATATTATGTATGAGGATTGATACTTAATCGTTTACTTTTGTAATTCTCAGGTAAAAACAAGCATTTGGTGAAACTTAGCGATTTTGGACTAATAATGGAGCAAAACGTGCATAAAGTGAAAGTCTACTGACATGGACAAGATCAAGTCAATTCTGCTCCAGATGCGCCGCATCTCACTCTCGACATGCGCCGCATCTCTATCAAGATATCACCAGATACGATCCAAGATACAAGAGGACATGCGCCGCATCTAATCATGGAGTTACGCCGCATCTTCTGGCGGTGTACGAATATTCCTGAATATTATAATCTTGGACCCCACGCGAAGTTAAGTACATGCGCCGCATCTTCCCTCAGACAGAAACTATAAATACCCCGTAGACCAGACGAATTACAAGTTCCGGAAAACCTAAAACCGAAGACCGAACAGGAGGAACAAAGGACGAATTCAGTCAAGGAGGCAGCACAAGACACACCCAAATCAAAGATACAAGAGCTGTAAGAAGGTGCTGCATGTGTTTAATTCATTAAGTAGTTTTGTTTTATTGTGTTAGCAAACTTTAATTCATCAGGATTGGTGGCTTGTGTAATGTGACAACGAAAGATTGCACTCCCTTTAATACTTGCTTTCCCATCAATTAAAGTTTATATGATGATGTCTTTGGTTACTACTTATTAGTGCATTGATAACCTCTGTGTTTATTAGTGGCTTGCGGGCATTTGACTGCGGGACATAATGTGGCTCCCACGGTTATTACTAAATTGATCACTTAGGAATAACTTTTAGACATAAGTAATCATTAAGGGTTTACTCGCCGATAAGATTAGGACCAACGAGAAAGGATTAACTACATACACTTCATATAAAGCTATCAATAAAACAAGTGACAATCTACTTAATCATAAGGACAGCCCTCTTATTGTCTTGAGTATCTATCTGTGTACGTGTGTGCTACTTGCTGATTCGTGCCTATTGGTTTATTTTATTATTTAATTGCAAACAAACCGTGCCAGTCTCTCAGGCTGAAACCCCCTCGCGTTAGGATATTAAAATACTGATTAGAATAACGAGATAATACGTTCCACTCTTAGTGATCGACACTCTACTTACCATTATCTTCATACTGACCGGGTACACTGCTCGTTAAGTGTGTGTGTTATTGATAAGTCGGCTAAATATAAATTTAAAACTTGAGTAGGCATTAAAACTGCTAAACCGCAACGACACATCACGCGCATCAAGTTTTTGGCGCCGCTGCCGGGGAGTGAATTGTTATTATCTGTTAATTTGATTAGTATTTTAATTAGGTTTTTTCTTTTTATTAGATTAATTGCATCATTGTACTATTTTGCATATTTGTTGTATTGTGTGTTAATTGTTTTCTTTTATTTTTGTGTGATTATTTTCGTTTGTGTGTTTAATTTTTGTTTTTATTTTTCGTATTTTTCTGTTCTGCTATCGTTGTACTGTGCTAAATCAAACGATACGGCGCATCTGATCTCTCAGATACGGCGTATTGCGTTTAATTTTTTTTAATACAACGCGTTTAATTAATTCGATACGACGCATCTTTTCCCCAAGATACGGCGTATCTGTTTTTAATAAAAAAAAAATTTAAACGTTAACGCCATACGACGCATCTGCTTTTGCAGATACGGCGTATCTATTATTTTAATTAAAAACAGTTTGCGAATTATTAAACAGATACGGCGTATCGATCTCTGTCGATACGGCGCATCTTACTGAATCAAAAATCTTTTATTTTTAAACGTAACGAAAATACGGCGCATTAACTTTTGTTAATACGACGAATATAATTTGATAAATATAGTTGATTTTTGATATTTACCTTGATCGGTCAGCTACTCTCGTTTGCAAGTTGTTTATTTTCAGGATAAATGATGACTCGAGCATCACCAAGAAGGATTACATTCTGAACCAAACCAAGAGACGCTAGCTGAAGTGACCGAACATAAGACGACAAGAGTGGAGGAAAACTCAGTACTGGTAACATTGAACTTCTTAAATTCTTGAAATAGAATCCCAGGTAAACTCTACGATAATTCAACTGCCCAAAGGAAAGTTCTCTACACTATGATCTCAGTTTTATTATCCATATTATACATCTGATTCAAATCGTAATCTTAATTTTGTATGCTCAAAAACGATATTTGTTCCTAACCTCGGAATAAATCCTTATCCACTAAACAATAAGATTACAATTATTAATGAAACGTTTATGCCTATTGCTCTTATTTTGAATTCATCCATATGGTGTGCCGTTTAACCCAAATTTGATGTATAAGGAACTGTGTTGCGGAGGCCAAGGTACGTTCTTCATTTAAATTTCGTTAACTAACATAGAGATACGGCGGATCTAAATATCCAAAGCGCCGTATCCCTGACCAACTAGGACTTATTGACTAGTCAACGAAATTAAATAGATACGGCGCATCCCAATTTTCTAATACGGCGCATCGTGTCGCCCTATAAATACGACGGGAATGCGCCGCATAAACACACACAGTTAAGAACTTTCACGCACTAAAATCATACTCGAAATCCGATCATCTTTCTTAAATCCTCCTTTAATCCGATCTATAATCATTCACCCGATCATACAATTAAGGTAATTTATTCTATTTTGATTTAATTTCGTTTAATTATAAATTAGGGTTTATATGACCAATTCGATTAGGGCTTAAACGATATAGGGATATGATTAGAACTTGGCATTGTTAATTTCCCCTAAGTTAATTTTAAATTTGGACATCGAATTTGGCACTAATTAAATCGAACGAAAAATAGGGTTTTGGGTGATTGTTTTTAAATTTTAGAGGGAAAGTGTGATAGAAGTTTTTGATAGGAACAATTCAGTAAATTTGGTCTGTGATATAATGCGGGAGTTTACGTCACGGATACGGATTCTTGAAAAACGTGCCTAACCCTTTATTTTATACTGATATGCTTTTAGATGCGGCGCATCTAGGTTGATTAATGCGGCGTAACGACCTATTTCAAAATTGATAAAATTCTAGATACGCCGTATTGATTAATCTAGATACGACGCATCTCAATACGCCGTATCTATTGTCTTGCACCGCATCTCTTATACTTTATACAGATACGCCGCACTGATTAAATCAGATGCGCCGTATCTACCTATTTTGCAGACTGTTTACTGACTGTGAATATCTATTTCAGATGGCATTACCAGAGGTCACACTAAGGCATCAGTGGCTACAATTTGAGAACATGGGACTTACTCCTGCCGCTCTAGAGGATTACTTGCATAGGCTTGACTCGATTTACTTCAAGAAAATATTCAGAGTCCAGGTTTTGAATTTTGACGATGTGGGATTGATCGGTGGTGGACATGCAGCTGCTAGCTTACAGCATCGGATAGAGATGGTAGTTGTTGGAGATGATGAGGAGGCAGTGTTTAGGTCTAGTGCTTGGGAGAGACTATTTAGGATTGACGAGCCTCTGATTAGGGAGCTTATGCTGGAGTTCTTTAGCACGATTCATTACAGGGAGACGGATATGGAGATTGATACAGCTGACACACTGGTGTTTAGGTTAGGAGGTGTGCATAGGCAGATGTCGATGAGGCAGTTTATTTTGGCCATGGGGCTACACACTGAGGAGGAGCTTGGATCTGCTGGGTTTGCCAGGTATTGGGCTGAGAGTTTACGGGTTGTCCCTGACAAAGGGGTATTCAGTGATTACTGGGTTAGGATTTCTTCGATGGGTGACATTGTTACTTCCACCCCATCCTACACATTGATCAGAGAGCCGATGAGGCGGCTATGCCACCGTTTGATTGCACTCACCATTGCTGGGAGGGGTCAGTCACCTGAGAAGGTGACCACTCTGGACCTCTTCCTCTTGAGGAGTATGGATGAGGGGTTGTCAGTGAACATCCCCCACTTTTTAGCGCACTACCTCCACCGATCTGCTGCAGGGAGAGATCGGAGGAGCCAGATGACTGGCGGGCATTTTGTTTCGAGGCTGGCCCGCCATTTTGGAGTTATTGGAAAAGAGATCCCAGCGGGGCTGGAGGTTATTGTGGCCCGTCTCCCGGTTATCGATAGGGACTATTTGGTTAGACTCGGGATCTGCCAGGTGGCTGCGGGAGGCCACTTTTGGGCAGCATTAGGGCCCGCCAGAGCTGCAGGGCCAGAGGCGGAGCAGGGAGGACCTCAGGAACCTCCGGCTGCTGCTCCTGCCGACGAGGAGGTGCCACAGGCACCAGTACCCCCACGCACCATGAGTCAGAGACTCGACGCAGTCGAGGGAGAGTTGAGGGCCCTGAGGAGAGACTCAGAGTGGGTGGTCATGAGTGTGAGCAGACTATTAGAGCAGCAGGGTATTACACACGTTCGTCCAGATGGTACTGAGGTTGCGGGAGTGACACGTACATACGAGCGCAGAGTCCGCCAGAGGACTGATGGAGCCAGCACTTCCGGGACCCATCCAGACGACCACACTCACCCATGACCTTACTCTCTTGATTTCATAGACATTGTTCCGCACATTATTATTACCTTTTGGATTGTACTTATCGTTATTCTTATGTTTATGTTTAATGTTTCAGTTTATATTTCTTGTTATGTTTGATGAAGACTGGCATTAAGTTCAGCATGAGAGTACGAGAGGACGTATGAGATTAAACCGTGGAACGAGTCCTTTTACAACAGACTGTTAACAGTCTGTTTGGTTATTACATGCGCCGTATCTGCTTAAACAGATGCGACGCATCCTATCCTTTACTTCGTTTTATTTTGTTTCCAGGCCGCACGAGGATACGGCGCATCTCAATTCTGAGATGCGACGCATCTCCTGCAATGGTCATATCTTATTTTATTTTTCTGCATTTTTTATTTTCGACTTTAAAGCTATTTATCAGTTTATTTTAATGCGGCGCATCCCTGGTTAAGGATGCGGCGCATCTTTATTCTGATCCGTATTAATTCCAGGCTCGATACGGCGTATCTTCTTCAATAAGATACGGCGCATCGACTGACCTGATGATTTTCAGTTTTAATTTTTAAGTTTTATTTTTCCTAACTACTAATGTATTATACAAGTTTGAACCTTTCTTATTTTAGGTGTGTTTTAAAGTATTGGTGGTATTATAGTTTCCTGGATTTCCTGTGGATACATCAAGTATGAAGCTTTAACGTTCTAATCCACAAGAAGTTGATTTTTGCTCTTATACTAAAGGAGGATCATACCGAGCAAATCTCAGGGGAGTTTTTCTGTTCTAATTCTTTTATTTTCCAGTTTTTAACCTTTTATACAAACAACGAGGACGTTGTTTAACTTAAGTGGGGGGATTGGAGAATTAGAACACTTAACAATTACTTGTCCTAAACTTTTTCAAAAATTATGCTTAAAATGTGCTTAATATATCAAACTTAAAAAAAAAAATTTTTTTTTAGCATGTTTTTGTTTAAGATCTAAGTTGCATAACTGCACACATGACGTTATTTTCAAAAATTGTGATTTTTCAAAATTCACAAATCTATGAGTGTGCCGGTGACTTGTAAACTTTAGAACTTGGCTTGTATACTATTCGAGACCACCATAATAAGTATTATTTATATAATTGGAGTGACTTGTCTAACTTGGTAAAATTCTAGGATTACACCCAAATAGCCTATTATATGTTATGTGTTATTAACTAACTACACTGGTTAGTTAACCCCCGTATAAACCCTTTTGTTACTCTCATTTTTAGAGTAAGATACCCCTAGAAAAACACTCAGAGCCATTCCTTTCGTTTCTTACACCTATGTTTAAAATGTTTCGTTACACCCTTACACCTTAGCCTACCCTGTAGATTAAAATCCGTGGTTGGTTAATTGCTATAGGCAAAGTGTGTTTCCTTACATTACCTGTGTTCGTGTGCGTAATTCATTATCTATGGTTAGGTCGGGAAATTGCACAATGCAATTGGAGTGAAAGTAAATACTGTATATCTTTGAGTTTATTTTTCGTGTGTTTACTACTTTCACTATTACCGTTATTTCTGAAAGTATGAAAAGTATGAATAAAAATTATCCGGAAAGAAAGTCATAGTGATGTGGTGAAATTTTACACATCTATGTTTATGTTAAAAAAAAAAAAAAAAAAAAAAAAAAAAAAAAAAAAAAAAAAAAAAAAATCGAAAAAATAAGAAAAGAAAAAGAAAAAGGAAGAGTTGGATGTTTGTTTTTTTAACCGACTTATGTAAAGTTATGTAAGTGGTCGATATCACCACTATTTGTTGTACTATATCTATGGATTGAATGGGAATTGGCAGTTATGGGAACGCCAATTAAGGTTTATTCTTTGATTAAGATCTTGTTGAGTATAATTCGTGTCTACCTAAAGCGTGTGTTTCAAGTGTTAAAGCGTGAGTTATTCGATGATATGAGTCTTATTCATGGGATGGTTGGGATAGTGATTAACCACACTTAGGATTTTAATTTATTTGTTTTGTTTATTTTTATTTTTGCACCAATTTATATCCCAAATGTTATCCATGCCCTTTATTATTCTTTATCCAACCAAACCTTTGATTTATTGAGATTAGGGATTTGAGCAATCTTAAGTATCGTAGTCGTGGATTCGGCTATGTATTTATGATTTTGTCGCCCTTTTTGATATATTATTATTGGTGAAGTTTGGACCTATCTTTAGCCTATTCGAGTTAAGGATTTGAGCAATTGCAAGTATCGTGTTCGTGGATTCGATCATGTATTTGTGATTTTGTCGCCTTTTCTGGAATTTGAAATCGATAGTGATTAAGAATGATTAACCCTTAAGCCTAAAAACCCTTTTTACCGCTTTAGACTTATTATTCCTCAGCTTTAGTGGTGGAGATGTGTATACTTGCCAAGCTTATGATAGAATATTCGTCACGACTGGACAGTTAAACGATTAGATTTGATTTTATCGACTTATTTTATTTTACTTCTAATTCGTTAAGTGTTTAGTTGTGTGATTATGAAATAAACGAATACATGCTTAAATATAAAAATAAATCCTAACATTTTTTAGGATACATTTTCATAAAAGAAATTCTAAGGTTTACTTGGGGACAAGTAAAGTTCAAGTGGGGGGATATTTGATGAACTCAAATAAGTACATTTTATTACTATCATTTATCCTATTAATTTGACTTGTTTTACTATATTATGTATGAGGATTGATACTTAATCGTTTACTTTTGTAATTCTCAGGTAAAAACAAGCATTTGGTGAAACTTAGCGATTTTGGACTAATAATGGAGCAAAACGTGCATAAAGTGAAAGTCTACTGACATGGACAAGATCAAGTCAATTCTGCTCCAGATGCGCCGCATCTCACTCTCGACATGCGCCGCATCTCTATCAAGATATCACCAGATACGATCCAAGATACAAGAGGACATGCGCCGCATCTAATCATGGAGTTACGCCGCATCTTCTGGCGGTGTACGAATATTCCTGAATATTATAATCTTGGACCCCACGCGAAGTTAAGTACATGCGCCGCATCTACTTAGTAGATGCGCCGCATCTTCCCTCAGACAGAAACTATAAATACCCGTAGACCAGACGAATTACAAGTTCCGGAAAACCTAAAACCGAAGACCGAACAGGAGGAACAAAGGACGAATTCAGTCAAGGAGGCAGCACAAGACACACCCAAATCAAAGATACAAGAGCTGTAAGAAGGTGCTGCATGTGTTTAATTCATTAAGTAGTTTTGTTTTATTGTGTTAGCAAACTTTAATTCATCAGGATTGGTGGCTTGTGTAATGTGACAACGAAAGATTGCACTCCCTTTAATACTTGCTTTCCCATCAATTAAAGTTTATATGATGATGTCTTTGGTTACTACTTATTAGTGCATTGATAACCTCTGTGTTTATTAGTGGATTGCGGGCATTTGACTGCGGGACATAATGTGGCTCCCACGGTTATTACTAAATTGATCACTTAGGAATAACTTTTAGACATAAGTAATCATTAAGGGTTTACTCGCCGATAAGATTAGGACCAACGAGAAAGGATTAACTACATACACTTCATATAAAGCTATCAATAAAACAAGTGACAATCTACTTAATCATAAGGACAGCCCTCTTATTGTCTCGAGTATCTATCTGTGTACGTGTGTGCTACTTGCTGATTCGTGCCTATTGGTTTATTTTATTATTTAATTGCAAACAAACCGTGCCAGTCTCTCAGGCTGAAACCCCCTCGCGTTAGGATATTAAAATACTGATTAGAATAACGAGATAATACGTTCCACTCTTAGTGATCGACACTCTACTTACCATTATCTTCATACTGACCGGGTACACTGCTCGTTAAGTGTGTGTGTTATTGATAAGTCGGCTAAATATAAATTTAAAACTTGAGTAGGCATTAAAACTGCTAAACCGCAACGACACATCACGCGCATCAACAATACGTGCGGTTTTTCTTGGAGGGCTTCTAGTGGATGATCTTGGACTTGGTGCTTTAAACATGTTTTGAGATGAGTTTAGAATGTGAGTTTACAGTAGAAGAATGGTTGTTAAGGCGTGGTTTTAAAGCACAAACACAAATGGTTTATATAGTGAAGGATCAAGTAAGGAAATTAAAGCCTAAGCCACTAAAATCCTTTAGATTGCAATGATTTGCATGCACAAGGGTCAACTATAGTGATTCAATCTTCTAGAAGATTTATTAAAGGCAATGTGGAGTGTTTGAATAGATAAAGTTGAGTTTTGGTAGATTTTGATTGATCATACCTGTGTCTGTTTGCCCGGATCCACCGGATCCTTTTCCAAAGGGATCCGACTAGCTTTAGCCAAGGGATCCGGTTAATAGAACAGATGAGAAGGAGAAATGATTAGGATCTAGCTATTGCATCCCTATGTTTCTTTTAAAAATGAGTGTCAAAAAGTGTCTTAAATGAAGAAATCCTGAGTGGTTTAAGACTAATGATAAGGGGTTGCCATTAATGGACTTTAGAGAGAAGAATGATGGCTAAAGAAGACCAATAAGTGATTAAGGGTGAAGATAATCATATCACCAGGTATTTAATGATTGTAGGATTCAGTGAAAGGTGAAATGAAAATTTTAAAAATTCTTTAAAAATTATAAGAATTAAAAGATTGATTTTAGAGCATTTTGAGAGAAAGATTGCTGAAATAAATTTATGAAAAATTTATTTATTGTATATGTAAGTGTATTATGTTTAAAGAAAGGTGATGCAAGAAGCAGAACTGAAAAATGGTGATTATTTTGGAGATGATAAATCATAAACATCTTGGAAGAAACTTAGGTTATTCCTAATGGATCAAAAGAGCTACTAACCTCAAGGTCAGCTCAAATGTAACTAATAGGAGATGGATAACTAGGGTAATAAGGTTTGGAAGGTTGAGGGGGATAAGAAGTTGTGTAAATTTTTCTCTGTTTGCCAGGATCCGTCGGATCCATTTTAAAAGGGATCTGGCCAGTTATATCCAAAGGATCCGGCTTCTAAGACATATTTGTTTACAAAGGGCTCACCAAACTTTGCCTACTTATCGAATATAATCTCTAGTGATCCAAACAACAATCATGCATAGATACAAGTCTGGTATAGCAAGTAGAGCATGTAAGAGGCACATATAGACAATCAAAATGAGATAACAACCAACTCTTGATATATGATTAAGAGTGGTAAAATTTCCTACTAGGTTAATTAAGATACTAGAAGTGTTTGTGTTCTGTAGAAGAGACGTTCGAGTGGTATGGGAGAGACGTTCGAGTGGTATGGGATTGAGGTGATGTATTACTGTAGCAGAGACGTTCGAGTGTAAGAGATTGAGGTGATGTATTACTGTAGCAGAGACGTTCGAGTGGTATGGGAGAGTGTGGAAAGAGATTTTTGAATGTTGTGGTTTGATATTTATGTATAATATACATCTAGGCTTAGAAATCAAAGATTTTTGACACACCGAAGTATTTAAAATTAAAAGAGATTTTTTAAAGAAGCTAGACCAAGTGAGATACAAGAAACTATACAAGTATTTATAAACATGTTGGCACAAATAAACAGAGAGAAGTATTAGCAAGAGCACACGTGTCAAGACAGAGGTATATTAAAGAGAATAGACATTTTAAGGGACTTCTTGAGATTCAAGAATAGACTTTTTGACACCTTTGAAATCTCTTTGATTGTAATGTGTTAACTTCGATCTTTCCTTAGATTAAGAAGTGTTCGAAGTTTCCTATTATGAAGATACTTAAAAAATGATTTGAGTTAAGTATCTGATAAAAATGATTATTGAAAGTAATGCTATCAAAACTATCAATATCTAAAGGTTTTATTTTGTAAAGCTTAGTTTTAAGTTTTTACAAAAGTTTTTCCTTCTTTGTAGTTTTCAAAACATTCACAGATCGTTTCAAGTTTTCAAAGTACAATATACTTTAAGAAACTTGGTAACGAAGCTCTGATGCCAATTGTAGAAAACTAGAATGGGGGGTTGAATAGTTTTACCGATTAAAACTTCGTTTTAAAACTTTTAGATCAACTTATATCAATCTAGTTTGAAGTGTTGGATATTCATAGTCGTAAAGAATATAAACTAACTACGAGAGAGAGAGAGAGAGAGAGAGAGAGAGAGAGAGAGATAGAGTGACACAACCATAACATAAGTATTTATAGTGGTTTGGGTACAAGGACACCTTCCTTGCCCTACTCCACTCCCCGAGTACCCAACTCGAGAGTTCCGTAAACACTACACAAGACAAACTCCTTTCACCGGCGGAGAAGCCTTCACAACGTCGCTTACACTTTTTCCGGTACAAAGCTAAATACTGAGCTCTTCCACGAGGTAGAGCCAAACCTTCGTCGCCTACACTTTATCCGATACAAGGCTAGATACCGGGTTCCATTACAAAGGAGGAACCACTACCCGATCAAAACTTCTAGCACAACACAACTAAAGGAACCAACGCCCTTTTACACCTAACGACTCAACACATCTACAACACCCTTGAGAAGAAGAAAGAACAACAAGATACACTTCTGTGATCTTGTGAAGAAGAAGAATCCTAGCAACTCATATCACGAGCTTGCAAGTCTTCGAGAGGTCGTGATCTCGCCTTTAAAAAGGAACCTAGAGAATCACAAAGAAAGACTACATATAAATATCCTTGGATCTGAGGTTAGAGAGTTTAGAACATAGAGAGAAGATATGTCTAAAAGGTGTGAGAAACAAGAGAGAAATGGCTCGCAATTTATAGGCAATTCTGAGTACTGTTTACCTGGATCCGGCGGATCCCTTTCCAAAGGGATCCGGCCAGTGTAAAGCCAGGGATCCGGGTATCTGGTATCACCAGTCTGGACTTTGGGTTACAATTCTGGGTTTTGGGTTATGGGTTATGATCCATAAGTTATGTGATGCCATGCATGATGTCAAGACATCTTAGGTCATGGGTTATGGACTTTGGGTTATGGGTTATGGACTTTGGGTCATGGATAATGGGTTTTACCCATTTAGGTGCTATGCATGATGTCATGCAATGGGTCATGGGTTATGGATCAAGCTCCATGGGTTATGGGTTACGGACTTGGTTTTAGGTCATGGATAGTCCAAGTCTTTCCTAGTTTATTTTACAAGTTGCATGTATTTTATAAAATGTAAGTAACTAAGTTACTTAAGTGTTTGTATATAATGGTTTTGGTTTTATGTAAACTTGTTAACTAAACATGTTTAAGGTTTATTTGTTTAGTGAAATGAGTTAGTAAACTTTTGGCTCAAAGCATTACGTATTTTATTTATCTCGTTAAAATGATTTTACGTTTGTTATCGACAAAACATTAGAAGATCATAAAATATAAATAAATGTTTTTAAGGTTTATTTGTATTAACACCTTGGATAATGATCAGACCATAGGGGAGGGGTTTTTGGGTCGCAGAAGTTTTGGGAGGAGGAGGGAGTATTGGAGAGAAAATAGCTATGTGGTTAATTAGATTGATATTTTGATAAGTCCAAGTTATAACCAAATCAATCCCTAAATAACCTATAACATAATTTCCTTGATAAAGTAGGGTCTAGGGCCGGAATTCATCATCAAGCAATGGGCTTGCCATTGGCTTGTGTCTAACAAATATTGAGTCTAACTTCCACTTTTGAATTTTCGATACTTCTATAATATTAATAATATATTATAACAAATGATGTCTAAGTGTATAAGTGTGTGACCCCAAAAACTCACGTGAGTTTAGCCATATAATTATTTATTATGCATAGAGTATATTCCAACAAAGATATATAATATATAAATGTAAAGAATTAGAGTTAAGAGTTGCAAAATTGCTAGATAGTTTAAGGGTGTGCTTTGAATTTATTTTATTTCTACAAAAAACATATATTAAACTTCAACATTTTTTATAAAATCGTACGTTAGTCAAAAGTATTGCAATATTAGACTCATTTTCTTAATTTAAAGACATTTTCATCGATATATATTTTTATAAGGAAATCGCTAGATATTAGATATTTGGTAAATAGTTTTTTTAATCTAAAAAACAATAAATAGCTAATTGTACAGGGTAATTTTTGTAACTCGTCATATAGTTAGAAGAGGGGGGGGGGGGCTGTGATTTAAAAAAAATAAAGTCAGATGTAGTTTTTGTAAATTGTTAGATAGTCTAAGGGCGTGCTTTTGATTTTATATATATATATATATATATATATATATATTAAACTTCAATTTTTTTTAGAAAATCGTACTTAAGTAAAAAGCATTGCGATTGTAAACCACGAGATTTCAGATCCAAAGAGTGACCGGGAGGTCGAGGTTGATCGAAATACACAAAACTAGACATAATATTTCTAGAGAGAGAAAGTAGAGAGATGGTGTGTGTGAAAGAGTTTTATTCAAATATGCACAAATCTGATATACAAGCACACCCCTCTAGGAGAGTCGAGAGGGGTATTTATAGGCGAATCACTAGTTAACTATACAAGTATGGCAATAGTAGTCCTCACGTATACACTAACTAGTTAACTAATACAAATCCCGTTATCGTCGTCACTTTTAAGGCTAACAATCGCCCTCCAAGTGATGACAGATAGGAATTTCTTACAATGTTTCCTACAGGTAAATAATAAAGTCTTCGAAAGCTCAACAAATTCTGAAGATGTCTTCGTTGCTCTTTTTCTTTTATTGTACTCCAGCTTTGTTATTCTATACTTGTAGACGAAACAATGTAGTGATATATTACGAGTATTAATAGTGAAATCTTCGTAAGCACAACAACTCTCAGGATGTCTTGGTAGCTCTTTATCTTCTCTTGTACCTCCTAGATGCTCTTCTATACTTGTAGTGATTTCTAATTGGGTTTTTACTCCCTCCCAAATAGTGGGGGTTATTTTTTATTTTTTTTTATTTATTTTTTTTTATTATTATTATTTTTTTTAACTAAAAAGTCTTGCCAAATAGAATAGAAACAAAATGAAAGGTTTGTAAAATAGGATATACCAAAATAGGTTAAAATATACAGCTCCCTCCGAAACCGACAACCCTAAACGGGATGTTTGGTAGGGGTGAATGGAATGCTAAGAAAGAGAATCATGAGCAATGCCAGCGTTTGATAAGCCTGAGAATGGAAATCAAGAACCATTTTATGATTCTCATTCCCTCCTTTTCATTCTCTAAAAAAATGAGGAGAATGGAAAGAATCAAAAATATACGCGTGGGTTCGTTCTTTGTGTGAATGGGAGGATTCAATAGAAAAAACACGGGTATACAGAGGAAGGGCATGTGAAGCACACATGTTATCCCAATATAAGAAACTGTTTTAAACTCTAGCCCTATTTGCTCTCAAGTTATTGACGATTTAGGTCTCTTTTTCTAATATTACATCTCTGAATCCCTATTGGTGGTCTTTTGTTCACCAAATAATCATCCTTATTCATCGTTCTTTTTATTATCCGTCATTAATTTAATTTTCAATTTTTTACATCTTCTCTTTTTTGTTTTCACTAGCCCAGATCAAATTCCGGTTCTGCAAAGTGTATCTTGCAAATGATGATAAAATAATGAATTTACATTCATTGTTATGATTTACTAATTTCTTTTCTCAATTTTTAACGTTTGATCATTGGTCCTTGGTGATTATCAATAAAGTATAAGCTTTTGCAGACTGGTCTTCTTCCTAGTTAGATATGTACTACCAATTATTTTAATGTATAAGATCATCTTTACCTATGTTAGAAAATTTATAGTACATATATGTATTGTTCTTTGAAAGAATGAAGGAGATGGAAAACGAATTATCATCTATTTGTTCAAACACATTTCCAATTACAAACATAATAAGCAAACAGGAGAATCATTCTTTTCATATAGATTCTTGGTGTGCACCAAACAGCGGAATCGATCACCTTTCTCCATACATATTCTGTAAAACCCCGAAACTAATATAATCCGGAATGACAAAAATACCCTCAAATTTAAAAATTTTGAGAACGTACGAATATTAATTAAGTAACATTAACATAAGTTCCAACTTAATTTAAAACTTTACATTATATAAGTTGTTACAAAAAAAAAAAAAAAAAAGAAAAGAGAAAAGAAACTAAGCATTTGGCCGCCCCCCCCCCCCCCCCTATATCAAAAGAAAGACCAAATACATGATTGCTAAATATATGGTAAGTCCATTAAGGTGTTTAAATCATACCTAAAATACACCAAGACCAAATTTTCGGTTCATTCTTTTTCTAAATACCGATCTTCAAGAAATTAAAAAACAAGAAAACCTAAGCTACAAAAACAGCCGACCCTTTTGTTTGTGCTGCCAATTTCGCCCCAAAAACCACCCAAAGGAGCCTCTAATCTTGTTCTAATTCGCGTCTAAATCATCACAAGGTAAACCTCTAACACTAATAATGATCTATTCGAATTTTGTGAATCAAAAACTAACAAAAAAAACCATGTTTTTATCCCATTGTGGCTGCTGTGCGACGCCAAGAAAAAGGAGGAGAAAAGAGAGTTTTGTGTGGTGTTTTGATCCTCGTCGTGTTCGTGTTCTTCGTGGTCTACGAGGGTATGGTATCACCTAATATATTCGATCATTGTTTCTTGTTTTTCTTTTGATTCTAGTCGAATTAATCACAAAAGATATCACATAAAATCATAGAATGATAAATCCTAAAAAAATTGTTATGTATGAATCGGCTGAATTTTGTGTTGAAATAATTCGTTGTGATCATGTTAAATATGTTATAGACCGACCTAAATACGTTATGGACTCACCCAAAATCGATTGGTGCCAAGAACAAATGATTTGAATGGTAAAAACTCTAAAATAGATATGTTGCTGTGATGACTGATTCTGAGTTGAAATTTTGTTCGACTTTGAACGGCTGTAACTTTATGATGGAATCGAGTTTTTGAGTGTTTTAAGAGTCTAAAACTAAGTTCATTGAAATAGCTACCTGGGAAAAATTAGTTTGTAATTTTTAGAGGCCTAGAAGGTTACTTTTTGATTTTTAGAAAATTATGTGTCTGATCGGATTTGTGAGTCTGGAAAATCAGTCCGGGTTTTTGATTTTTAATTTTCAAATCGTGTCGAGTTAGAAGGTTTCCTTTGAACTGGGTAATAAATAAGATGTCTATTACTTCCTAGAATTTTTTTATATTTTTTAGAATTTTTATTAAAAGGTTTCTAACTAATAACTTTTCGTATAGTAAAATCAGTCAGAAATCTGGACGAGTTGGTTTAGGTGAATTTTAATCCATAGTTATGCTACTAAATAAAATCTGAAAAAATTTGTTAAAATACTTAAGACATGTGGGCATCTCTGGGAATTTTTGGGTAATTTATTACTGAGTTCTTGTATGGTTTATGATTTATATAAAACCTAACAATTTCGTATATAAAACTGTGAGAAGTTATAAAAGGGTAAAATTGTAAACTAAAGGGTGTGATGTGTTTATTGTGTAACCTAAAGGGTGTAAATGGATATTTGGCTAAAACCAAAGGTCATGACTTGTAAAATCTGTAACTTGATGATATTTTCATATTATACCCTAAACTTATGCTAATTACCTAATGAACCCTAAATTATGAAAACTACTATATGAACACTAACACTTTGTAAAAGACATTAAGAATCTTGAACTATGAATATGATCATCTATACTACTTTGAATTAGCATACGGGAATGATATAACATAAAGTCACCTAATATGAAATGAGAACAAACATGAAACCTTTCGATGATATGAAACTTAAGAGAACTTATGATTATTTGTAGATCGGTCGAAGAAGGAGTGATCTCCTATTTTGATTTGACTTTCATTTCTTTTGCTTGCGTATTCGTTAAGGTACAGATATTCTGCTTCTTTGATAAGAGGCCTTCATTTCTCTCATTATGATTCATATTAGGGTTCCCTATACCATTGCTATGTTCCCTTCATTTATGAACTTCGATTATTGAACCATCATGATATTGAAACTTTATGATTATGAACCTTTCATTCATGAACCTCTAATTATGAACCCTTAACCATGAACCTTTGCTTATGAACCTTGCTTATGAACCATGATTATGAACCTGTGATTATGAACTTATGAAACATGATATTGACCTATGCAAGTAAACTTAAAACATGATTCATGATACTTGACCTTTACCCTCAGTTTGATACTACGAGCCACTCACTAGGCATGAGGGTTTCATGTCCATGTCAGTCGATGCACCGATGGCATGACTCTAGGGCAGGAGAGTGATGACCTGTCCCGTCCCTGCACGTTTATGTTTATGATTCATGTTTATGTAGAGGCAGATTATGGCCACCTGGGGCATATGGATGCATCCAAGATTTGTTCATGTTCATGTTATGTTATGTTATTCATGGTGACTGATGGTGTGTGCGATACACGTCTTTCACACTCCGGGAGCTAGCTACTCCAACCCATGATTGAGGACACCCCTCATATTTACAGGATACCCATGATTGAGGACACCCCTCATATTCACAGGATACTAAGAGGTCTCCCCTCTGCATGTTTACGATTATGATTATGATTATGATTCATGTTATGTTATGGGCTCGTAGTGGATTTCTGACTTCCTTTACCATGTACCCTTTTACCTTCCTTATGATACCATGTACTCTTACCTTTCATATTGATACCATGTATTCATGCTTCACACTCTTTACTCATGTAAATTATACATTATACTACTGCTTGTTACGTTATATCTGTTCACTGAGCTCTAGTAGCTCAGCCGCGTTTCTTTTCCCGCGGCAGGTTTTAGTTGGAAGCTGGGTAAGAGTGAAGAGACTTTTGGACCTAGAAGACTTTGAGTAGAAGCCATTAGAAGAGATGTACTCATGGATTTGATAGGCAGCTTTTATTTTTCCTTTGTAACCCTTTTGTATTGCAAGATTTCAATTGTAACCCTTGAGAACCATTGTATTACTTTTGATTGTATGCTTTGTTTGATCTGATATGAAGCCATTAGTGTGATACTTCTACCCTTGCTGGGTTGGGGTGTTACAATTATGGTATCAGAGACAGGCTGCGATTCGTAATACATTTACCCTTGGCCTGTGTAAGTAAGACCACTAAGTTTCCCTGTAAGCGCTCATAAGATAACCTGTAAGATTTGCTTTAGGATCTCCCTATAGGAACCTAAATTTGACCAGTGAGGAATGGGTAGACTAAGACATATATGTGAGTATCATTTGCTTCCGCATCACTCTGATTCGTGCCTCTGCCCTTAGTTAAACCTCATCAGAAACTTTTCAGGAGTTAGAAGTTTTACAACTTAAGCTTAGTAACCAAGTAAGTTTGGAATACCTCGAAAAACCCACCTG
Organism: Artemisia tridentata subsp. tridentata; assembly: GCA_021014915.2. Taxonomy (NCBI): domain Eukaryota; kingdom Viridiplantae; phylum Streptophyta; class Magnoliopsida; order Asterales; family Asteraceae; genus Artemisia; species Artemisia tridentata. The sequence continues at coordinate 188,364,732 of CP139502.1, read as the reverse complement.
GATACCTTACACCATGTATGTTTCATTTTCAGATTTTGACATCCACCTCCGATTTGTTGGATAAGCTGTTTAACACCTTTCCGACCATGTCGTAAGCCATTCAACCATAATGTGTTCGACACATTTTGTGAATTCATTGCTTATGCTGAATGTGAATTTATCGTCCGATACTACTTAACTTTGCATAAATCCGTTACTACTCCTATGAGAATTCTGGTAATTATTAACCATGGATATAGGAAGTTATGTTCCTTTCCTTTGAATGACGAATCTTGTTCTGCCAACCATTTCCTTTGGAAGGATATGATGCTATGTTACCTCTGTATGGATTTGTTAACTGAGCATGATGATGCTAATAACGGATATTCTGTACATCTCACTTTTGACAAATATACGATGTTCGTAGTGCTGATAATACACATCCTACTTACTGCTTATGCTAAGAAGCTGAACAAATCCCCACACTTGAATCATTCGTTTATCCATCTCAACACTTTTATTGAAACATGTGCTGGATTTCGATATATGAACTATCCGTCTGATTCGATGACTGTATTCGTTCTATGAATCTTTTGATCTTGACATGTCTTATTGTGTGGTCTCTTATGTATGGACCGGATGACTATTTGTAAAGCTACCATAGACTACCGTATCTGAAATGTGATCTTAACAATTTATCTTACCCTATTTCGTTATGATGAATCTCTACACCTGAATCTGCTAAAGTTTTGCCACTATGGAAGCACCAACCCTGAACTCATATGATTATCAATTTTCCTGACAACCATTACTATTCACCCTTGGAAAGTTCCGCCATTAGAAATATTCCGTTGTACGAAGATTTTCCGGTATTTCAGGTGTAATATGAATTTTGCTCACCTCAGTGATTCTCTTGAAGTACTCTTGTTGGTCTATGAAGATGAAGTATGTGATGACGTATCGACTATTGTGCACCTAACCGTACTGTTAATACAAATAGCGTCCCAAAAACGTTATTTATATTCTTTGATCTTTCATTAGTTTTGTTAATGACAAATATAAGGAATATCTTTTAGCAAATAATAAATACTAGCTTAGTCTCTTGAGTACACACTTTACACTTCACATATTAACTAAGAACTACATGTTTAGTAACTTGTTTCCTTAAAAGGAAACTTTAATTCATAAACCATTCCATGACATCATTGTATGCATCACATACAATATCTTTGATATATCTTGGTTAGATATGCAAGCAACATAGTTGACATTTGAAGATCTTGGAAGATATGGTAAGATACAACTAAGATATGGTAAGAGACAACTATTACATAGCTGTCACATCCCACGGATCCAAGTCTTATAAAGGACGGATCCCTTTTGAGGGATCCGCCGGATCCGTGAGCTGAAGATCAGCTTGCCTATAAATAGGAAGCTGATCATTTGGCTCTATCATCACTCATATAGCTTAAACACATATATTCATTCAGTACATATCTTACTAACATCATTCATAGTTGCATTTCACTTTGATCATCCATTTTGTAGAAAGGAGATCAAGCATTCAAGGATCTACAGAACCGTAATCCTTTAGTTGCATTACTGTGTGATCTTGTAGTTTGTTTCACACATCATATCTATCATTTGTAATCAGTGAGTGTGGTTAGTACTTTAGTCCTTAAAGTACAAAGAGTGTAGGGAGTGGTTGTACCCTTGTAAAGAACTCGACATCTAGCTTAGTGTCGGTAAAGTAATTAGGCGACGTCAGGTTGGTTTTACCTTGTGAAAGAACCCGGTGTTTAGCTTAGTACCGGAAAAGGAAGTAAGCGACGTGTAAAGGTTTTCTCCACCTAGGAAAGGAGTTTGTTTCTTAGTGAAAGATAAACTCTCGAGTAGGAAACTCGGGGAGTGGAGTAGGGCAAGGAATAGAGTTCTTGTAGCCGAACCACTATAAACAACTGTGTCGTGTGGTTTGATCTTTCCTCTCTTTATCTTTTGTTTACATTGTGTGATTATTTATTTGTGATTGTTTCCTTTGAATTAACATATAGTAACAAAGCAAATAAAACTTTAAAAACGGTAAAAAACTATTCAACCCCCCTTCTAGTTTTCCACAATTGGCATCAGGAGCTACGTTACTTAAGATCTTTAAAATATATTGTATTTTAAAACTTAAAACGATCCATGGATTTTGAAAACTTTAAAGAAGGGCAATCTATGCAGAGACCACCTCTATTTGAACCAAATTGTTTTATTTATTAGAAAAATCGCTTTGAGACTTATGTAAAGTCAAAGGATATAGATCTATGGTATATTATAGTTGATGGTGATTACAAGCCTATTAGTAATAATATTTCGGGTGGTCGGGATGAAGGAGCTTCTCTTACTCGTCACAGTGATGAGCAAAAGAAACTAATTGCCAAAAATAACGAAGCCAAAATGATGCTTTATAATGCCTTACCTAAGAAAGAATATGAAAGAGTTTTTATGTGTAAAACGGCTAAGGATATTTGGCAATCTCTTATTATCACACATCAAGGAAACTCACAAGTAAAAGATAACAAAATTGATCTTCTTGTCCAACAATACGAACAATTTGTTATCTCTGAAGATGAGACCATTGATAGTGCGTTTGCTAAGTTTAATACTATAATTACATCACTTAAAGCACTTGATGAATCTTTTTCTAGCAAGAATTTTGTCAGGAAATTTCTAAGAGCACTCCATCCAAAATGGAGAGCAAAGGTGACAGCTATTGAAGAATCTAAGGATCTCTCAAGCATGACACTGGATGAGCTCATAGGAAACCTAAAAGTTCACGAAATGATTATGGAAAAAGACTCGGAAATTGTCAAAGGCAAAAAGGAGAAGATTAAGTCTATTGCCTTGAAAGCCAAAGTTGAGTCAAGTGATGATGAGTCTTGTTCAAACAGTGATGATGAAGAATATGCCATGACCGTGAGGGATTTCAAGAAATTCTTCAGGAGACGAGGAAAGTTTGTAAAACCACCTCGTGATGAAAAGAAATCCTCTCGGAAAGATCGTGATGATAAGAAAGGTAAGGATGATAGGAAATGCTATAGGTGTGGCGACTCCAGTCACTTAATAGGAGAATGTCCAAAGCCTCCAAAGACCAAGTCTCAAAGAGCCTTCGTTAGTGGAGCTTGGAGCGATAGTGAAGGAGATGATGATGATGAGCCTAAGAACAACGAAATTGCACTTATGGCTAATGACACAGAAGAGGTATGCTTGAAAGTTGATCTTGAACCTGATGAGTGGATCAAAGATAGTGGGTGCTCAAGACACATGACGGGAAACAAAAATCTTTTCTCAACCTACCAAGTGTATGACGGAGGTAATGTCACATTCGGTAGCAAGCTTAAAAGTAAAATCATCGGAAAAGGTAAAATCTCTCATGACTCTCTATCTATTGATGATGTTGCTCATGTAGATAATTTAGGATTTAATCTACTTAGTATAAGTCAATTATGCCGCAAAAAGTATAACGTCCTTTTCAGTGAAAATGGAAGTAAAATACTTAAAGATGGCATAACCGTAGGAAAAGGTGTTTTAAAGAATAATGTCTATGTTATGAAATTAGATAAAACACCTAAAGATAAGTTATGTCTTACCTCCTTGGACGAAAACTCAACTCTATGGCATCGACGCTTAGGTCATGCTAATATGAGGCTTATTCAATCCTTGTCTTCCAAAGAACTCGTTAGGAACCTACCCAAGTTGAAATATGACCAACACTTTTGTGATGCTTGCAAAATTGGGAAACAAGTACATAATAGCCATAAGGCTAAAAACATGGTATCTACATCTAGATGCCTAGAATTATTACATATGGATTTGTTTGGCCCGTCGGCTATACAAAGTTATGGAGGAAATTTTTACACTTTAGTCATAGTAGATGATTACTCTAGATATACATGGACAAAGTTTTTGAAAACTAAAAATGAGGCATTTGATAAATTTGAAATTCTAAGCAAGAAAATTCAAAATCAAATAGGAAGTAATATAGTATCTATTAGAACTGACCATGGTCGAGAATTTGACAATGAAATTCAATTTGGAAATTTTTGTGATAATAATGGAATAACTCATAATTTCTCGGCTCCTCGTACACCTCAATCTAATGGTGTAGTAGAACGTAAAAATAGAACAATTCAAGAAATGAGTAGAACTATGTTAAATGAACAAAACATACCACAAAAGTTTTGGTGTCACGCTGTAGATACTTCTACATATATCCTAAATAGAGTTTTAATTAGACAATTTTTAAATAAAACTCCTTATGAAATTTATCGAGGCAAAAAGCCTACATTAGGATATTTTAGAGTTTTTGGAAGCAAGTGCTTCATTTTAAACACAAAGGACTATCTCACTAAGTTCGACCCAAAGTCGTATGAAGGTGTATTCCTTGGGTACTCGCAAAACAGTAAAGCATACATTGTATTAAACAAGGAAACATCAAGAGTCGAGGAATCGTTGAACGTAACATTCAACGAAAGTCCGCCTCCCTCTAAGACATCACCTTTGGTAGATGATGACTTAGTTGAAAGTCAAATGGTTAATGATATAGAAAACATTGAAAACGACAATGAACCCATAAAAGGAGAAATTATTAATATTAAAGAAACTAAAAGTCATCCATTAGAAAACGTCATAGGAAAACTTAATGAAAGAACATTAAGATCCAAAGCTCAAAATGAAAGCAATTATTTTTGTTTTATTTCAACGGTTGAACCCAAAAACATAGACGAGGCAATAAAAGATGAATCTTGGGTAATTGCTATGCAAGAAGAACTAAATCAATTTATTAGAAATGATGTTTGGACATTGGTCCCTCCGCCTAAAAACCAAACCATAATCGGCACTAAATGGGTCTTTAGAAATAAAATGGATGAAAATGGTATTGTATCTAGAAATAAAGCTAGGCTAGTAGCTCAAGGCTACAATCAACAAGAAGGTATAGATTACGATGAAACTTTTGCACCCGTAGCTAGACTTGAGTCTATTAGGATATTACTTGCATATGCATGTGCACATGATTTTAAGTTATTTCAAATGGATGTCAAAAGTGCTTTCTTAAATGGGTTTATAAATGAAGAAGTATATGTTGCACAACCTCCCGGCTTTGCCGACTTTGAAAAACCAAATTATGTTTTCAAACTTAAGAAAGCTTTATACGGACTTAAGCAAGCACCAAAAGCTTGGTATGATCGACTTAAGACTTTCCTAGTTGACCATAAGTATACCATGGGCCTAGTAGATAATACTCTCTTCACCAAGAAAAAGGGATCACATATTATCATAGTCCAGATATATGTGGATGACATTATATTCGGTTCAACTTGTCAAGAGTTATGCGACGATTTCTCAAAAATCATGCATGATGAGTTTGAAATGAGTATGATGGGGGAACTAAACTTTTTCTTAGGTCTCCAAATTAAACAATTAGAAGATGGGATATTCTTCAACCAATCAAAGTATATCAAAGATATGCTTAAGAAGTTTGGTCTTGAAGACTCAAAACCTATGAGAACACCCATGTCCTCCGAAACCAAACTCACTAAGGATGAAGAAAATGAATCCGTAGATAGCACTAAATATAGAGGAATGATTGGTAGTTTACTCTATCTTACGGCTAGTAGGCCTGACATTATGTTTAGTGTTTGTCTATGTGCACGTTTTCAAGAAGATCCAAAAACGTCCCATCTTGTAGCCGTTAAAAGAATATTTAAGTACATCAAAGGTACTACACACTTAGGATTATGGTATCCCAAAGGAACGGGTGTAGAAACCATAGTGTATACCGACTCAGATCATGCAGGTGACTATGTTGATAGGAAAAGTACTAGTGGTATTTGTACTTTTGTAGGATATTGTCTCACATCATGGTTCGCTAAGAAACAAACTGCCCTCGCAATCTCAACAACAGAAGCAGAGTATGTGTCTGCAGGAAAGGCGTGTCAACAAGCACTGTGGATGAAACAAGCTCTCGTCGACTATGGAATTGAACTCAACAACATTCCCATTCTTTGCGACAACAAAGGTGCTATCGATTTAAGCAAAAATCCAGTTCAACACGCTAGAACCAAACATATTGAAATACGCCATCACTTCCTTCGCGACAATGTACAGAAGGGAATCATCTCAATTGAGAAAGTTTCCTGAGAGGACAACATTGCCGATATCCTCACTAAACCACTTAAACGTGAACCTTTCAACTATCTTAGACTTGGATTAGGATTAATGGAACCTAGTGATTAGGAGAAACATTAGTATAAACATTAGTTTAGCCACACACGACACTAAACCAAAACATGTGTTCTGAATCCGCGGATCCAATCGTCAACAAAGACGGATCCTTTGTTTGGGATCCGCCGGATCCGCCGCATGCTAAGTCCAGTTTATTATTTAATAAACAAGAACAAGTACTATTCACTCCTCACTCCAAAACATATCACCTTACTATACTCGACACACACTTAATCTCCATCACATTTTAGACCATTTTCTTCCACAAATTTGTGCTTCTAACATCACTGTAAGTATTCTTATCATATTTATACTCCTGATCTGCGTCTAGGATTTCCATTTCATGCACAAAACCAAAACTTGGGGTATATGCATAATTCTTGAAAAATCATGAAGCATATTTATTTCATTGTACTTAAAAACATGTTTTTCTTAGTTAGGAATTGCATCTCATAGCACATTGTCTTAATTTAACAAAAACCCCATGAAAATTTTTCACTAAAATCTTCTAACGACTAGGTAAATTTTTTTTTTCTTACATTGTTCATACAAATGCAAAAACGTTATCTTTTAGACTTCACTTGCATAATGTCTCTTGAATGCTAAAGGGAATACATAACTAATATGTATTTTCGGGTACATTCAACCGTAGCTACATTGAAATAGGAGTGTTTGGGTTATCTCTCGTTTTATAAACAAAACTTGCATAAACTAATTTTTCTTGCATCAAAAGGAGTCGAGATAACCGCACCTCCACATCATCCCCATGTAGGCACACACTAGGAATCTTACACTTCCTTTAATCATTTTAACTAAAATTATGTAACTTTTTGTAATTAGGAAAATCATGCCTCCCGCAACCAACTACGATCACAAGAAAACCGTTAACTACTTACCCAAAGTCCACAAAACCAAGGGTCTAACCGATGCCCAAATCGAAATTTTCAAAGTCTTAGAGAAAAAGTATGTTCATGAGGGTAGAGCCGTAGATGCATCATTTTATGAAGGCACTCAACTTAGGGAACAATTAGCCGCAATTCAATTTGATTCTCTTTTAGACATAGATGAACCAATCATTCCTAGGTTCATACTTGAGTTCTATGCTAGTGTAGGTCTTAGCTCGAGTGATGAAGGGTACTTAAGTCTTCATTTCACTTTAAATGGAAATCTTGTCAACATCCCTCTTGATCAATTTGGTGAGGTCTTAGGAATACCAAGTCAAGGTACATGTATTTACTCGGACAAATGGTCCTTAACAATCTTAGACTCCAATTTCGATAGGACGGCACCATATGCCACTCCTCTCCAATCAAAAGAAGTGATTAGGGAACATCTCTTCATTCCTAAGAACAACCCCACAAGAATGTATCGTGGTCGTGAAGTTGCTAGAGATCCATTTGCAATGGAACTTAACGAACTAAGACCCGAATTCAAGAAGATGGAGGATGTGTTAAGGGCAAATGTGATGTGCACCATAGGAAACCGTGATCATATCAACGCTTGTTTATGCCACATGATGTACAACATCTCTACTCGTCAACCCTTCAATCTTGCTTATTATGTTGCCAAACGAATGTGTGACATTCCGGTTCAAAGCAAGATTGCAATGCCTTATGGTATGCTCTTAACCCGACTTTATAGAGCCTTTGCACCCGCTCGTCCAAACCATCTAGGCTTTGTTCCGGATTACAATGAAATTGAACACACCTTCGTTCCTTTGAGTGATTTTAGGGTTAGTGTTGATAAGGGCAAACGTCCTCGTGTTCCAACATCATCCTCATCATCTTCCATGAGTGAAGATGATGGTATGCCAAATTCTAGGATTCCTCCACCCGAATACTTGAGCCATCTTCCTCCAATTCCACATGAATCCGCTGAGTATCGAAACATCAAAGGAATGGTGAAGAATCTGGGGCGTTGGATGATGAAATTACACAAGGGGATGAAGAAGTTGAAGAAGAAGCTGAGTTAATGGAGTGTTTGGTTTTAAACAATGTTGGATATTGTGTTGTTAAATTTCTATGTGTCTTGAATTTATCTGATAATACTTATTGTGTATGTGTAATAACTAACACTTGCAGGTAGATAACCATCACGGTTATCAATTTTCCGGGTTATTGCCTATGTTTGGCATAACACCTAAAACGGTAAGTTTCTAAGTATGGATTAAACTATGTGCAATCATGTGTTAATAGTATCATATTTAGTTGTTTTGCTATACATATTAGATGTTAAGTAAGGTCTAGATGAATTTTCGGGTTTTCGTCGAAAAACGCGAAATATGACATATGTTCTGTTTACTTTCTTAGTTTTAGTCCTACGGATCCCGCGGATCCCAAAATAAGGATCCGCCAAGGATTATCGTTGGATCCGCCAAACGCCATCCTGCGGATTTGGCGGATTGAACAATAAGGTTCCGCATTTGTAACCACTTGGATCCGCAGGATTCCCAGTAAAATTATAAAACTTTTTCGACTTATCCCGACTCTTAAATCTTAGTGTTTAGTATCATTTAGGATCTATTCACTGATCATAATTCATCTTAGAATCATTTAGGAACTCTTAGAAACTTAGGAACAAAATTTCCCACCAAAATTTAAATTTTTGAATTTTAGGTGTAAGTTACCAAACTGATACAAAGAAGGAACCCTTTTTAGGGATCCGTCAAATCCGTGGAAATATCAAATCATCAGATTTTCCACTATCCTCTTGTATTAACTGCATATCCAACACATATTACTCAACCAAAGCTAAATGGTTTGACTTCCTTGATATGACCTGCACAAATTTTTGTTCCAAATCATTAGTAACCAACATTCTCTATTGGATTCACATCAAATCCAAACACACAGACTCACAAACCTTCTGTCTATAAATTAGTACTTTAGGATCATTTCTTCACACAACAAACACTTCCTCTCCTGTACACTTTAGATATCCTTCTTCACCATGACCAAGTCACACAACTCTTCCACATCTAGAACTCCAAGAAGAACAGCCCGCATCAGTGTTAAACCTTGCTGTTTTATAAACTTAGCAAACTTTTCATCTGAGGAAAATTCTCCTCTCAATATATCATCACCCATTGCTAGTGAAAATTTTCTTACACTCTCCACCCCAACACCATCACATGTTGTTATACAAACACCACCACCAACCATTACTCCAATGGCCTCTACTCCACCACCGGCTCCATCACAGACTGTTAGATCACCATCACCACCAAAATCACCTAAACTCCAACCCTTGGAATTATTTAGGACTCCTCCTACATCACCACATCTTGATGACTTAGACGAACTTTCACCAAAACTACCCAATCTTCCACCCATGACTTTTGAAGGTCAACAACCCATGCTTTTTCACCCGGTTTACCCGGATATCCATGGCCCTTTATACCATGATGCACAATCATCCCAACCTCAACAAAAACCTCTATCACCCACATCCACTCTAGTTGCCATTGACGAGGCAATGTGGATGAATATGCCTCACACCCAAGAGGAGATTAGTGAAGAGCTCAATCGTCTCTACACTCTCTCGGGTATGGTTGACCATCGCCTTCATGAAGCAATGGACATCCAAAACATTCTTATGAACTCCCTCCAAACACCACAACAACCATCCAACAACAACAACAACCAACCACCATCACCACCACCACCACAAAACTTGGACCCTAGTCTTCCGCCCGGTTTCTCAACTCATGATTGCGCACATTGTGAGAGAACGGCTCACTTGGCCCAAAGGACCAACATCTTGGTCCATGAGCTTCAAAACGAGATGAGGTTCATCTTGAACCATGTTCTTGAACGTTTAAACGCAATCTCTCATCCTTCTCAATAGGAGCTCTTTAGATTAGTTGTTTGGATTTTTATTTTTTTTTAGTTGTTTGTTTAGGACCTTTTTTTTTTTTTTTTTTTGGATGTCTTCTTATTTGTAACATCATTTCACTATTGTGACTTTTGTCACAAAATTTTCAATCTATATGAATGTGATGTTTTTATGCTTATGAGTGATCAACATATTGCATATTATCATTATCATTATGAACTAACATTCCTATATTGCATACATTATATCTTGCATATGATTGCTTTAGGTACAAATTAACATCAGACACTTAGTTTGACTTTTTAAAGTCAAACATATTGAAAGGCTTGTTTGGAAGAACACTTAACAAGCATTCTACTTCTTCATTGAAGTCATTTCATAACTAACACTTCATTTGCAGCATATCATACCCTTCAATAGTATACGTTGGTACTCGAGAAGTGAGGAGTATACATCGAGGGGGAGCATCTCATAAGCATCTCATATACTAACCGTTTGTTTTGTAGATTCATGCATCATTTACTTGATTACTCCATTTAGGGGGAGTATAAAACAAGGGGGAGCTCTTAAAGTTCTCAAAATCGCATTCCGCTTCGCTACTCTTTTTGTTTCGACAAAAAGGGGGAGAAAGGACTAAGTTTGCATCAACTGTGAATTATCACAGTACATACATTTTTTACAAAACTTTTCTTTAATAAACAAACTTAATATATATTTTTAAGAACTCATGCTATATTTATTCTCTTGCTCAAAAATATACTTTATGTTTTGTCATCAACAAAAAGGGGGAGATTGTTAATACAAATAGCGTCCCAAAAACGTTATTTATATTCTTTGATCTTTCATTAGTTTTGTTAATGACAAATATAAGGAATATCTTTTAGCAAATAATAAATACTAGCTTAGTCTCTTGAGTACACACTTTACACTTCACATATTAACTAAGAACTACATGTTTAGTAACTTGTTTCCTTAAAAGGAAACTTTAATTCATAAACCATTCCATGACATCATTGTATGCATCACATACAATATCTTTGATATATCTTGGTTAGATATGCAAGCAACATAGTTGACATTTGAAGATCTTGGAAGATATGATAAGATACAACTAAGATATGGTAAGAGACAACTATTACATAGCTGTCACATCCCACGGATCCAAGTCTTATAAAGGACGGATCCCTTTTGAGGGATCCGCCGGATCCGTGAGCTGAAGATCAGCTTGCCTATAAATAGGAAGCTGATCATTTGGCTCTATCATCACTCATATAGCTTAAACACATATATTCATTCAGTACATATCTTACTAACATCATTCATAGTTGCATTTCACTTTGATCATCCATTTTGTAGAAAGGAGATCAAGCATTCAAGGATCTACAGAACCGTAATCCTTTAGTTGCATTACTGTGTGATCTTGTAGTTTGTTTCACACATCATATCTATCATTTGTAATCAGTGAGTGTGGTTAGTACTTTAGTCCTTAAAGTACAAAGAGTGTAGGGAGTGGTTGTACCCTTGTAAAGAACTCGACATCTAGCTTAGTGTCGGTAAAGTAATTAGGCGACGTCAGGTTGGTTCTACCTTGTGAAAGAACCCGGTGTTTAGCTTAGTACCGGAAAAGGAAGTAAGCGACGTGTAAAGGTTTTCTCCGCCTAGGAAAGGAGTTTGTTTCTTAGTGAAAGATAAACTCTCGAGTAGGAAACTCGGGGAGTGGAGTAGGGCAAGGAATAGAGTTCTTGTAGCCGAACCACTATAAACAACTGTGTCGTGTGGTTTGATCTTTCCTCTCTTTATCTTTTGTTTACATTGTGTGATTATTTATTTGTGATTGTTTCCTTTGAATTAACATATAGTAACAAAGCAAATAAAACTTTAAAAACGGTAAAAACTATTCAACCCCCCTTCTAGTTTTCCACACGTACCACTATCAGTAATCGTTACCCGTTTTCGCACATCAATGATTGATTTGGTCTTTCTTTTGAAACTTCGTATCTCGTTGCATCGTGCTAAATTTGAAGGGCTGAAGCAGCAACCACAAGAACTTCTAAGAAGGGGGTTAACTAACCGAGAGTAACCTTTGTGAAGTAGTTCAGTCTTACTTTGAAGAAGAAGGAAGGCGACATGAGGTGTATATGAAAGTTTTTCCCCTAAACGATTTCAGAGACGGTCCTCGCGCTCGTTATAACCTTATGAGTTTGAGTGATGCCAATAGTATTGGCAAAAATGATCATGTCTTCGTGTGTTTTGGACAAATTGTCATAGTATGACATTGTGTTATGTTCAGAGAACGAAAGAAGAACATAGAGATTATTGGCAGGATGAGCCTTTGTTCTAGAAGAGAAATTCGGTTGACGTTCAGAACTCTTAGTAGGCAACACTAACCTATATAATGTGAAGACAGAGTTTCACACAGAAAGGATCAAGATCGAAGGCAATTATCAGCGTTAGAAACCTGGTGGGAGAATAGTAGAAGATGGTTGCGACAAGTGTACCTTAGAAGAAGCACCAAAGAAGAAGAGAGGAACTGGATAGTACTCGACTACACATCATGCAACACGTGAAGATTGCAACTCGGGCATCAAGACAACCAGATCGTATGAGGCGAATCGTTCAACACATACCTGGAGCTATGCTGGAAGACCTGTCGAAGATGCGCAGTCTTGCTTCTCTATTCATTTTAGTTGTACTAAGATGAATTGAGAGCAGAAGCAGACTTGCGGATGGAGGGTTGCACGATGATCGTGTCAGAGACTGCCGCTACGACATCACTATATCAAGAAGAGTTGCTGAAGGCTTGAGGAATCAGACTCAAGTTTGTAATTCCTTTTCACCATGGGATAAGATGGACAAACATAGATGAACCACTCCAACTTGGAAGAAATTTTGAAATTTAGTATTTGAATTGACGAATTTTGAAGTGGACATTTGCGTTTAGACGAGGTGATTCTGTGAATGATGAAGCTACCGATGACGTAATTCGTTTTTCCCTCAACCTATTTTAAATTCCGTTACCTGATAATGAAGTCCTTTGAATAATTTGGGTTTCTCTGTTAGTAATTTCGTCCTATGTCACTCTGCATTTGTTGAGTAACGAGTTATGTGGAATTTTGACGAATTATGGAAGGGACCTTGTGATTTATGTTTCAGAAAGGACGGATGTTGAAGTAACCACTGATATTGGCTGAGTTGATTTCGGTAAGTTATGAAGTATTGACGCTATTAACGACGTACCTGAATTCTGATGGACATTTTCGGATTTCCGTTACTCTTCGAGTAATTTCGTTCTCTTAGTTATGATGTTTGATTTTAGTGACCTCTGAGACGGTAGGTGGACTAGGTGGATTTAGATAAGTTATGTTAATCACGACTTGAGATAAAGTATGACCATCGTGAGGGCATATTTATATGATGCAAGTATTATGACGTCTGGCCAGCGTGATAATACTTACATCATATAACGTGCACTCTTTGTGGGCATAGGATATTTCAAGAAGTGCCTTAGAAGCCTTAGAATTTCTGATATCTGTTTGAGATCATCCGCGTTTAGTGAGACTTTAGATTCATTCTACCTACATGATTGATCCGCTGTCTTTGATATACGATTTGATACATTTGATGATTCGTCACGCGCTTCGTTGACCGATGGTACGTTCCTTAGTTCGATCAGTATCTGCTTGGAATTGATGAGTTCTTCTATAGTGGTGCACTAGTTCCCTTTTCGTTAAGAATCTGGACTGAATTGATGAGATTTTACTCTTTAGTACTACCTTCGTATTGCTTTCAGGCATGAATGTTTCATGTATCTCCGTGTGAGATTTAAGTCGCTACCCGCTGCAATGTTGTTTCGTATTCCTTGGAAAGAATTCGTTGTAAATTATGGAAGCCTAGGGCTTTTCGATGATTTTGATTTAGTTGGCAAGGTAGCTCATCGCTTGGCGTTACCTTCCCAGTTATCTCACGTATACGATGTATTCCATGTGTCACTTCTTCGTGAGTATGATTATCATCCGCTTCATGTTGTGTTTGCCCATTCGATCAGATTCGGGAAAATCTTTCGTATAGTATAGAACCTGAGGCTGTTTTAGAGTGTCAGGAAAGAGTCATGAGAACTAAAACCATTCCGTTCGTGAAGATTCTTTGGAAGAACCATCCTGAGAGCGAGGCCACTTGGGAGACCGAAGAATCGATACGATCCGATTATCCGCATTTCTCTTTTTGACTTGGTACATATTCATTTCGTTATTGCTTTCGATTTCGCATTCTCATTTCGACTTCGCACTTCAATTTTCGAGGACGAAAATTTTTTTTTTAGAGGGGAAGAGTTGTAAAACCCCGAAACTAATATAATCCGGAATGACAAAAATACCCTCAAATTTAAAAAATTTGAGAACGTACGAATATTAATTAAGTGACATTAACATAAGTTCCAACTTAATTTAAAACTTTACATTATATAAGTTGTTCCAAAAAAAAAAAAAAGAAAAGAGAAAAGAAACTAAGCATTTGGCCCCCCCCCCCCCCCCCTATATCAAAAGAAAGACCAAATACATGATTGCTAAATATATGGTAAGTCCATTAAGGTGTTTAAATCATACCTAAAATACACCAAGACCAAATTTTCGGTTCATTCTTTTTCTAAATACCGATCTTCAAGAAATTAAAAAACAAGAAAACCTAAGCTACAAAAACAGCCGACCCTTTTGTTTGTGCTGCCAATTTCGCCCCAAAAACCACCCAAAGGAGCCTCTAATCTTGTTCTAATTCGCGTCTAAATCATCACAAGGTAAACCTCTAACACTAATAATGATCCATTCGAATTTTGTGAATCAAAAACTAACAAAAAAACCATGTTTTTATCCCATTGTGGCTGCTGTGCGACGCCAAGAAAAAGGAGGAGAAAAGAGAGTTTTGTGTGGTGTTTTGATCCTCGTCGTGTTCGTGTTCTTCGTGGTCTACGAGGGTATGGTATCACCTAATATATTCGATCATTGTTTCTTGTTTTTCTTTTGATTCTAGTCGAATTAATCACAAAAGATATCACATAAAATCATAGAATGATAAACCCTAAAAAAATTGTTATGTATGAATCGGCTGAATTTTGTGTTGAAATAATTCGTTGTGATCATGTTAAATATGTTATAGACCGACCTAAATACGTTATGGACTCACCCAAAATCGATTGGTGCCAAGAACAAATGATTTGAATGGTAAAAACCCTAAAATAGATATGTTGCTGTGATGACTGATTCTGAGTTGAAATTTTGTTCGACTTTGAACGGCTGTAACTTTATGATGGAATCGAGTTTTTGAGTGTTTTAAGAGTCTAAAACTAAGTTCATTGAAATAGCTACCTGGAAAAATTTAGTTTGTAATTTTTAGAGGCCTAGAAGGTTACTTTTTGATTTTTAGAAAATTATGTTTCTGATCGGATTTGTGAGTCTGGAAAATCAGTCCGGGTTTTTGATTTTTAATTTTCAAATCGTGTCGAGTTAGAAGGTTTCCTTTGAATTGAGTAATATATAAGATGTCTATTACTTCCTAGAATTTTTTTAGATTTTTGAAAATTTTTATTAAAAGGTTTCTAACTAATAACTTTTCGTATAGTAAAATCAGTCAGAAATCTGGACGAGTTGGTTTAGGTGAATTTTAATCCATAGTTATGCTACTAAATAAAATCTGGAAAAATTTTGTAAAATACTTAAGACATGTGGGCATCTCTGGGAATTTTTGGGTAATTTATTACTGAGTTCTTGTATGGTTTATGATTTATAGAAAACCTAACAATTTCGTATATAAAACTGTGAGAAGTTATAAAAGGGTAAAATTGTAAACTAAAGGGTGTGATGTGTTTATTGTGTAACCTAAAGGGTGTAAATGGATATTTGGCTAAAACCAAAGGTCATGACTTGTAAAATCTGTAACTTGATGATATTTTCATATTATACCCTAAACTTATGCTAATTACCTAATAAACCCTAAATTATGAAAACTACTATATGAACACTAACACTTTGTAAAAGACATTAAGAATCTTGAACTATGAATATGATCATCTATACTACTTTGAATTAGCATACGGGAATGATATAACATAAAGTCACCTAATATGAAATGAGAACAAACATGAAACCTTTCGATGATATGAAACTTAAGAGAACTTATGATTATTTGTAGATCGGTCGAAGAAGGAGTGATCTCCTATTTTGATTTGACTTTCATTTCTTTTGCTTGCGTATTCGTTAAGGTACAGATATTCTGCTTCTTTGATAAGAGGCCTTCATTTCTCTCATTATGATTCATATTAGGGTTCCCTATACCATTGCTATGTTCCCTTCATTTATGAACTTCGATTATTGAACCATCATGATATTGAAACTTTATGATTATGAACCTTTCATTCATGAACCTCTAATTATGAACCCTTAACCATGAACCTTTGCTTATGAACCTTGCTTATGAACCATGATTATGAACCTGTGATTATGAACTTATGAAACATGATATTGACCTATGCAAGTAAACTTAAAACATGATTCATGATACTTGACCTTTACCCTCAGTTTGATACTACGAGCCACTCACTAGGCATGAGGGTTTCATGTCCATGTCAGTCGATGCACCGATGGCATGACTCTAGGGCAGGAGAGTGATGACCTGTCCCGTCCCTGCACGTTTATGTTTATGATTCATGTTTATGTAGAGGCAGATTATGGCCACCTGGGGCGTATGGATGCATCCTAGATTTGTTCATGTTCATGTTATGTTATGTTATTCATGGTGACTGATGGTGTGTGTGATACACGTCTTTCACACTCCGGGAGCTAGCTACTCCAACCCATGATTGAGGACACCCCTCATATTTACAGGATACCCATGATTGAGGACACCCCTCATATTCACAGGATACTAAGAGGTCTCCCCTCTGCATGTTTACGATTATGATTATGATTATGATTCATGTTATGTTATGGGCTCGTAGTGGATTTCTGACTTCCTTTACCATGTACCCTTTTACCTTCCTTATGATACCATGTACTCTTACCTTTCATATTGATACCATGTATTCATGCTTCACACTCTTTACTCATGTAAATTATACATTATACTACTGCTTGTTACGTTATATCTGTTCACTGAGCTCTAGTAGCTCAGCCGCGTTTCTTTTCCCGCGGCAGGTTTTAGTTGGAAGCTGGGTAAGAGTGAAGAGACTTTTGGACCTAGAAGACTTTGAGTAGAAGCCATTAGAAGAGATGTACTCATGGATTTGATAGGCAGCTTTTATTTTTCCTTTGTAACCCTTTTGTATTGCAAGATTTCAATTGTAACCCTTGAGAACCATTGTATTACTTTTGATTGTATGCTTTGTTTGATCTGATATGAAGCCATTAGTGTGATACTTCTACCCTTGCTGGGTTGGGGTGTTACATATTCCCATTCTTCCAAATCTCATTCTCTAATGCAATTCCATTCTCATCGATTCTATCGTACCAAACACCCCCTAAGTAGAATCGAAACTTGATACTGTTGAATACTTCTTAATAACCAAACTTGCAGAAGTCGAAACGATAACACTAAAGTAACAAGTTGAAGCACTGATCATCTCTACGGACGTTTCTCCGGCATAAGTCATTTAGCTTAATCACGTGAACTTGTTGTGCATCCCCGATGTACGCATTTCTCCATCCATGATGGTTACGATCTTTCGAAAACGTCATAAATCCGTGTACATCCCATAACTAGATCAAATAGAAGCATCATAAATCCGTATATACATAAACACTATCTGTGAGAAGAAGTCGATCAATACTCTCTTTACATTTCCTCTCAAATTAAACATTACCCCCTTTATCAATTCAATCAGCTAATAGTAGTAACCACTTGAGAAAACCCAATATGACGAACTAGAGAATGAAGTAGAATTACCCAAACTTGTGACTTATGCTTGTACTATATTTGTGACTAAAAACGGTGTGGTGACTTTTCGTGCTCATCATCATGAGTCACTTACTACCCAATGAGTACACAACCTCTGGAACCATTCTCAACTACGTGAGACACTGAGCACTACAACGTAACTCCTTAAAGTGATAGCTACCCAGTGAGTCATTAAGAACCAACTTTATGTGTTTATAGATCTCACACAAATAACTAGACAACCAAGTCTTAATCATGGTCAATAAAACGCCTAAACAAGTATCTTGAGACATACGGCCAACTAACCAGCTTGACTCTAAGATAAGTACATGCTCCCATAAAATCCCACTTCAAACCAAATAAGTAATAAAGAATCAACCCCGTAAGTACTTCATCATTCAAATACCTAAAACTATTCTTTGTCGTATAAAGTGACTCTTAATAAGGATCAATCATGTGAAGTGCGAGCATGTTTGTTTTGATGAGATAAATTGGTGTTTGTATTGGCGAAATGATTCATAATCTTGATTGTATAACCAATAATCACCATGGTGTTTTTGGTGAAATGATGTACTTTAAGGTTTTAATCAACTTGATATATTAGGGTTTTTGTCGAGTTGCAAAACTAAGTTATATGATCATTACACCCCAACTCGGGTTTTAGTCAACTTGATATATTAGGGGTTTTTTTGGTAAACTGAGTCCTAACTTGGTATATGAAAGAACCCTAACTCGGTATATGATCATTACACCCCAACTCGGTAAATCATCCCCTAACTCGGTAAACCCTTACATCCATAACTCCGGTATATGTACCTTTGCCCTAACTCAGTATAATTAGTCCCTAACTCGGTGTATACCTTTAGAAACCCTAAATCAGTATACAATGTACAACCAAACTCGGTAAACCATTTAAAAACATAACTCGGTATATTGTTGGACCTAACTCGGTAAATCATATACCAAGTTTCATTTCCACTTTTTACGGACCACTATCAATTCAAGATATATCGAGATTCTGTTTTACCTACATTCCAAACTCGATAAAACTGACCACAAACTCGGTAAAACTAAAAAATGAGTATTCGACCAAAAACAACCCTAAAAATGCATTTCTTGAAAATTTTAATCATTCTTTTTGCATAGATTCCTTCTAAATCCCTTAAGATAACATAAAAACGCCTGCTTTCATGTTTAAATCCGTAGAAACTCGGTTTTTAAAAGGAAAGTACACATTATTCCTAAAAACGTGCGAACTCGACGAAACACACTCCAAAAACACATTTTTTTTAATGATATTACCCCTTTCTTTTGCAAAATGACCTTACTAAACACAAACCACAACTTAAAACATATGCTTTTGTGTTATGATCTATGAAAAAATCGGCTTTTTGTAAGAAAATAAGTCGTTTTGCATAGAACCTTGCGAACTAGGTAAATAAAAGCATTTTGATACCATTTATTCAAAAAAAACACTCCACAAATCACATAGAGGCTCTGATACCACATGTAAAGCATGAGATATCAAGATCCAAAGAGTGGTCGGGAGGTCGAGGTTGATTAAAATACACAAAACTAGACATGGTATTTCTAGAGAGAGAAAGTAAAGAGATGGTGTGTGTGAAGAGTTTTATTCAAGTATGCACAAATCTAATACACAAGCACACCCCTTTAGGAGAGTCTAGAGAGGTATTTATAGGGGAATCACTAGCTAACTATGCAAGTATTGCAATAGTAGTCCTCGCGTATACACTAACTTGTTAACTAATGAAAAAAAATCCTGTTACTGTCGTCATTTTTAAGGCTAACAACAATATTTGGCTCATTTGCTCGCAATTTGATGACCTTTTCATTGGTATATTTTTTTGAAAAGTAGTCACTGGCTATGTGTTAGATTTTTGACAAATAAAGTTTGTTTTATAAGAAAACCGTAAATAGCTAAAAGTATCGGGCAATTTTAAGAACTCGCAATTTGCTTTCTTAGACACCACCAATGGCAAGCAACAAATTAAAAGTTGTTCATCGAATGATTTCATATGGATAGTCTCGGTGTTGGTAGTTAAGTCAACTCAGTCTAATAAAAAGTGTGTTTTTTCATGTTCTCATCTGGCTAAAGTTGCGAACACGAGACTTAATCAAGTACTTGCACTATCCGTACGTTAAAAAAGAAGTACTTGCATTATTACAGTATTACGTTAAAGTCATGTAGAAATATGCTTATTTTAGCTGTTAGACCTTGATCCAATGGTAAAAAAAGTTGTTCTACTAAAACGGTTTAATAGATCAAACGTTTTTTAAAATCTAGCTATTTTAATAAAACAATTTTTATTTTAATGTTTGTAACATTAAACATTCTAGAAACATACATCGTCTTGCAACATTATGGTGAGTGTTAAACATGCATTCATAACGTTGTGGCTACAACGTTGGATGTTTAACGCCCACCATAGCACTGAGTGTAGTGTGGTAACACTCGCGTTTTAGCTTGATCACTTTATAAATATGCACCCACACTCTGTGCTCTCAAAACTTATATTATAAGCGGTGTTTAAGGTGGGAAGGGTTTTCTTTAATGCTAGTGGCAAGAGGTCAACAAAATCAGCAACAAATGGATCAAAATCAATCAAAATAATAAAAACAAATGGATCATTGGGTCATCCATTTGTTTATAGTCTTGTCATTTGTGAGTTATAGGTCAGATCCAACCATGAGTCGACTCGATCCAAAGCATATCCCATTTCTACGTCTATACAGAAGTACATGCAGGAACAAGAAATACAAAAATGCTTACATAACTTTGCAACAAAACCAAAAAAGGCGACATTAAAGTAATGTAGGAAGCACCCGCTAAAGTATCACATATATGTCACTTAAAAAGCTATTTCAACTAAGCAACTTCTTTAAGCATTATTTCGCACCATACCATATAGGAAGGTGTTTCTTCATACATACTCTTCATGAACAGTAGCGGGTTCAATGTTGCTAATCAATGTTTCCACTAATACAACCCTTTCTATGGTGATGAATCAAAATAACTTATATTTTTATTATTTTACGCTATAAAACGCTACATAAAATCTAAATGCAAAGCCTATTCACGCAGAATTGCAAACAATATATACGTATGCAGCAACATGTGAAAATTCAGACAGACTATGTTATTTATGATAGATAATTATACAAATATGTGTTTACAACTTTATGCATCTTAATCATGCATAGTGCCATTGATTAACCAAATCATGACAAGTTAGCAAGATAAATTCAAGATGAGAATGATCTCTATAAGACTAAATCTAGTAAAACTGATGATAACAGTGAGCAAATGTTTTATCCCTTTGACGTATTTCAGTCAGACAATTTATGCAATAGTAATGTGTTCAACCTCAAATTATATTTTAATGATCGCACAAAAACACTAATACTTCAGGTCCACTGTGTCACAACAAAAGTCAAACATATATCAAAAATCTAGTCACCACTAGCAATTTTTGTTTATGAAAGAACCACAAAACCTTTATGCTTTACAACTTGGCAAACTAATGGTCTTGTGACAGATGAGCTTTATTCTGTCATCCATGCCCCTAATTCAAGATCTAAGGAGTTAACAGTATATCTTTAACACAAATATTTCCATGAGAAAATTGCAAAAACCGTCCCTGTGGTATATCCAAATCGCAGCATAGTAACTTTTCGAAAGTGCAGGTGCCGTCCTTGTGGGAAACCTGATGCGGTTATCGTTCCTGCCCAAAGAGAAAGGACTAAAATGCCCTTGCATTGAGTGAGACTTTGACATTTCACTTTGGCGCATTTTAGTCATTTCACTTTGGGGCAGGATGGTTTCCTACATGGACTGCCCCTACACTTTTGAAAAGGTAGGAACCTCGCCTGGGATTTGGACATACCACATGAATGGATTTTGCAATTTACTCTATTTACAATCTCATCTGTCATTGTACCAAAGACATTCATCATTTATGGGGGAAACATAATCAAGCAGGAATGGAAGAGACGGGAAACATGAGTGCCACACGTAGGAGCCATACGCCCATACCATACGCTTTTTTTGTTGGACGGTTCCTATTTACGGTCTTTGTTACTTCCTCCACTTGCTTAAGGAAATCCAAAAATGAGAAACTTTCCAATCCTTTCGTGAATGATCAAAAAAGGCTAACTGTTATTTAGTAACTACTAGAACATGGGTTAATTACATATAGTAGCAACCTATTTGTTACTAGTATGTTTTAATCAATTTTCTTACTTTTGTTCCTCTTTGGTCATTACAATAAAATCTTGGCTTAGGTTATACATACCCCCTCTAGATGAATAATGACCCCCCCCCCCCCCCCCTTGCTTAAGGAAATCCAAAAATGAGAAACTTTCCAATCCTTTCGTGAATGATCAAAAAAGGCTAACTGTTATTTAGTAACTACTAGAACATGGGTTAATTACATATAGTAGCAACCTATTTGTTACTAGTATGTTTTAATCAATTTTCTTACTTTTGTTCCTCTTTGGTCATTACAATAAAATCTTGGCTTAGGTTATACATACCCCCTCTAGATGAATAATGACCCCCCCCCCCCCACCCCAACACCCTTTTTTTTTCTAAAAAAAAAACTTTTATAATTTAGCTTAGCTTTTATATTAAAGCAACAAAACTGAAAGTACGAAACATAAAATATAAAATTTGATAAGTTAAAAGTATTAAAAGACAGAAAACACGCAACAGTAAAAAATGTCTTTTCCTTACCTTAAAATCTTTTCAAGTAAGTACAATGACCAAAATGTAAGTGAATTGGTACTTTACGTATGAGAATGGAAAGAGGGAATCAAGTTAGGCATCTATCTAACAGTAGAATGTGCACATCAGTATATCCAAAAGTCATTTAGCAAAAGCAACCAATAGTTAACAGCAATAACAAAATAAAAAAGGCCACACAATATGGCTACATGCTACATCAGAAGATCAACAAAAGAAAATTTTAAAAAATATATAGCAACAGTTCAAGATCATTACAAATAGTTTGGGTGCTGTTGAGTGGGGTAGGTAGGGTAGTTATTTACCACAAACTAAAAGGACCTCAAAGAGAACTTACAGGTCATTGCTTATACTATGTATAGCTAAAGTCATAATATATATTTGATAGTGAATTATTGTTGATGAATATAATGTTAAAGTGAAAAGACTATAAAGACAGTGAAGTCCACTACTACAAACAAAGTATTTTAAATAGAAGTGGAAGCACTGAAAGATTTGAGAAGCAGATGGCTAGGAAATAAAGCCAGCTCCACTTAGCTTAAAGAAAAGGGTAATATTCCCCAATAACTAATTGCATTACAAAAGTTCACTCTAATTAATTATAGTGCTCTCTGTATGTCTTATTTGAGGAAATCATAAGATTGTGTGGAATATCAATCTCATAAGGTTTTCATGTAATCAATTACAAATAGTGAAGGTGTCTTTCTTTTCTTTTTTTCTATTTTTTTCTTTTTTGTGCGTTGTGGGGAGAGGATTGGAGCTCCAGCCTCTTGGGTCATCCATAAAATTTTATTAAAATCACATCCATGAGGCTATAAGATAAGGCGTCATGGCCATCGTCTAGCGTCTTGCCAGACCATATAGATTAGGCCATGGTGTGGCAGGCTTGCATGGCCAAGGCCACAATTACCAGCACCATAACCTACATACAAATCTAACTCAGATTAAAGAAAAACCCGCCTGAAAGCTTAATAAAATTTCCTAGTATGTAGTGCACCAAATTATTGTGAATTGCATCAAAAGACCCTAACTGGTCACTTACTCAATTTAGGGACCCTAGCAATAGAATCAGGGGACCATAGATAAAGGCAATAATTTAAAGAAAAGGTTCATCTTCTTCATCCTGATCAAGTTGAAACTTTGGGTCAACCAAACAAAAGGAAGTGGATGTAGCTACATTTCAATGTTGTGTATAGATGCTTGATATAGAGTTGAGATAAAGAAACTTGATGCCCAGTCAATGTTTCTATCGGTTATCCAAATCGCTAGTATCAAGCAAGTAACACATGTTTGCCAAGAAAACCCAACGCTTTGATCTATGCTCACCAGATCATCTTATCTTGCTATAGTATGTGTAAGCTACCATCAACTGTCCTTGTCTTTAATTTGTCCAATCGATCAGTAAGCTGCAACACGTGGAGCCACGTTGGAAAAATGTTTATTCCCGTTTGCAAGTGCAAACACCATTAGAATTTTACAATCATGACAATCATATTTTTATTCTAAATCAATCAAACACGTATGCGGAAGCGCAGGATCATATTTAACATATAAAAGATTAACCGAATAATAAAAGACACGTACCTTTGATTCTAGCAAGAACAAGAATCAATACTTCAAATCTTCTTCTTTAATTTTCAAAGTGGATTAGCGAGATACCCCTTACCGTTTTGTATCTCAATCCAAGATGTATAAACTATAATGAGTTTATACCAAGGTCTTGTACACACGTACTATAACCGATTAATTAGATTGCTAGATCTAAGAACCACAACAAGAAAAAGTGACTTTAGTGACCAGAAATTTTCGTCACAAATAGTACCAATCTCGTCGCTAAACGTGGTTAGTGACCAAATTTAGGTGGTCACTTGTGGTCACTATAGGTCCGTCACTAATTACAATTAGAGACCAAACGAAGTTTCGCCACTAAATAGTGACCAAAACGTCGTCACTGATTCGATGGGGTAGATACAACTTCAAACCAATCGGTGACCAAATATCTGGTCACTAATCTGCCAGAGACGAATATAGTGGTCACTATTTTGGTTGACTAGTTACCACAAAGTTGTCACTATCCATAAGTTGCCAACAACCACAAAATGCTCGATTTCGTCGTATTTTAGCATAACAGAAAACTAAAATTATTAGCTTCTAAACATAACGCAAATTAATCCAAACAAAAAAGAGAATATAATCAATATCCATAACATACCAACAATTGCATCAATTCGTCTAACATGTTATTAAAGAAATACAACATTGAACATGAATAGACTAAAAACATGATCTCCAAGACAACCTTCTTATATAATACACAATCTTTGAATCTGTTGTTACTGCCCGTACTGTACGATAGAAAAAATTGACTAAACTTGCCCGCAAATTCTTTCTAGCAAATTATTTCCTGCAACTTCTATCCTGCAAATCATTTCCTGCAAATTCACATAAAAGATAGAATAACATTAAAATCAATTACCATAATTAACCAAAATCATTGTATCATTGATTCAACTTACAACAGATATCACATTTCAGTTGATTCAACATTTCAAAATCACTACATGTTTTGCATTCAACACCTTAATGTATCTAGAAATTCCGCCTAAAATACTTTCCAAATCATTGTTCAAGAAATCCCAAGAAATGAATGCAACCCATCATCATTCAAACAAAACATAATGACTTAATACACTTCCAGTCCTTCTAATGTCTATTACATTCATGCAACAACTTCAAATACCACAATCATGCTTGCAAGAACTGATCACAAACTACATCAAGATTCAACTTAGAGCACATTAACCACTTTACAACCAATTCAACTCCAAGTTTAACAAGTAATGTCTGATACAGAACAAACGTTAAATGAGAGATAAACGTGATCACACAGATAAAGAGGACAAGCTGTAGCAGCTTTTGTAGACCCAGGAAAAAATATATTCCTTATGAGACCAGGACCTTGTAACGAATCAGTTAGCTAACAGAAACCCAACGCAATATTCTTAAATGTTGAACTCATTCTGGATAATGACATGAAGTAGCAAAAAAAATAAATATGCAGGCATTTCTACTTGGTGCAACAAATGAAAAGAAGGTACCAAGTAACTAGTTTTAGAGCGATGATCATTGTTATTGGTATGAGTTTTCTTCGGGCTGCAGCACAGTACGATTTTAAGCATATTATTACAGCAGTAAGAGTCGAGAAAAAAAAATGCAATTTTTTTATACCCTTTTCCAAACTGAAGTCGCTAAAAAACCGAATGAGTTTGCTTCTATTCACGATTAGCACACTCACAATCTCTGAGTGCTTTTTCTGATTAGCTACAAAAAGCTAAAGAAAAGAAAAAGAAAACAAATTACAGAAAGCTTAACTTAAGACAACAAATCAAGTAAAGAAGCCAGAAGAATTATTGAAATAAATTCCATAATTACCTTGAACACATGGAAAGCTTCTACCTGTATGCTCTTGTTTGAATCCTGGAAAATCAAATAATGAAAAAAAATGGTCAATTAGCATTGTACAGGTGTACAAAATTCCATGTTGAAACAGAATAGAAGTAATAATTACCCTAAGAAGATTCATGAGAACTCTCATGTTGTCCAATGAGCACACATATCGAACCATCACACAGCTGATCACAAGAATGAAGTGTTTTTAAATGTGAAGTGATGCTCAAGAATGGATTTTAATGTGAACAAATAATGCAATTAATAATTTTTAATTGGGTGCCTGGTGGTTTTGGTCCTCGGCAGCTGAAATCAATTTCCTTGCTTCATTTGCAATTTTTGTAACATGTTCATCCTCGCATCCTACATATAAGAATCCACACAAAATGTTACACATCATTAAAGTTATGCCACTAGATATGCAATTTCAATCTATTTGTGTGAAAATGGGCCAATTTGGTTATAAATTACTGCTAACAGAAAACATTGTACTCCCTCCGTCCCATATTAAGTGTCCACAATGGAATCTTGGGATGTCCCAAATTAAGTGTCCAGGGAATATTTTCAACCAATGAGAAGAGACTTTAGTGGGTAATAGTTATATTTGATTGGTGGAGAGTGTAGTTGGCCCCACTTTCCTAAAACTTTGTGCATTTGAAAAGTGGACACTTAATATGGGACGGAGGGAGTAACATGTAAATAGTTATAGAAAGGAGGACAAAACTGATCAACGGGAATAAGAGTCACCCAGATGGCATAATCACAAGTTCCTGAATTGTCGTGTCATAAACATGGGATGCTTATATAACTATAGATTTATAATCTAAAAATGTGTGTTGTAAAAGTCAATCCACTCGTTCCCAACTTAACCGACCAATTTAAAGTTGTGTGCTTTGACTCGAACCCATTTTCACACAAGATGCAACTCAACAGGGATGTATATTCATATTATTTACCCATCTCTAGCAGTTGCTTCTCAAGGTTGAAGAGGTAGTCTCTGTTGGGCCCTGATGGTCCTTTTGCATTAACAATTTGCCTGCAAAATGAGAAACAAAAGCATAACTAAAATCGTCCACAAAAGTAATCAAGTACTAGAAAGCCTTCCACAAACATACATATGGACCAACTTTTTGGATACACATATGAAACACCTAAGAGGCTAAAATCTCTATAGTTCACCCAATTATGTTGTTCCTACACCACACCGCACCACCCCATGTTAATTAGATTACAGAATTGCAGATAAAGATACAACTTAACAAATATAAAATACAGAGTACTGAAGAGTTGTCACATATATAAAACAGTAAAAAAACGTTGACAATGTGTTATGTCACTAAGATAATAAGTTTATATATTGAATAATCAAAAAAGGAACAGGCAAGTTGTCTTTTCCAGAAAATTGTCTCTGTGTTTTTAAGAGATCGGAGAGTTCTCTCTAATAAGCTCTCAAAGTTCATGAATAAATCAAATAAGAAAGACAGAACACCAAAGAAACACTCTAATCCCTCATCAGATTTCACCCTACAAAGACCTATAACGAGATCCACAAGTCGGGACCATAACACAATGTCTACATGAGGCGTGACTGGCCATGGTAGTTTGCCAATCACAAAACTGTTTCAAGGTAAAATGTGCCATACTTTACAAGTTGACCCATAAAACCTTTGTCCATTTACAAAATTATTTAAAAAAAAAAAAAAAAAAAAAAAAAAAAAGAAGAAGAAGATAGAAGTGATGAATAATAAATGTGTTTAATATCAATATGATTATAAAAATCAAAACCACTTTTTCTTACATTAATAATCTGATCATTTGAATGAAAACGGCTTAGGAAGCTGTATGCACCAGAAAATAAAACATTTAGTCTCTATATCAAGATGAATTGGGCCATCGGGCCGTTCTACGTTTCTTTCAGTCATCTCAAGTACTGAAAGTTTAAACACACGGAATATTAAGCTATCAATTCTAAATATCATAATAAACTCTTGCTATATTCATTCATATGCCTTTATATGCCATACGCCCATACTAGTTCAATCCTCAAGAAATGACACATTCCAATAAATCCATGTTATGTGATGCGAATATTATCACGTTGGCCACACGTCATAATAATTGCATCATATAATCGAGTTCTCATTGTTACCATATCGTACTTTGATTCAAGAAATAATTTATCTATAATCATTCATATACTTGCATTTTAGTACGGAAATGCAATTATAATCACACACTTTAAATTAAACATGCATAATTCTATTATAAGTATAGAGACTAGGTTTAAGTCTAAGTACCCGACTAAGAGTTTAGAACTTCCTCGGTTATAAGGCACCAAGTTGAAAGCCCACATTTCTTGTTGCCCAGTGAGTTGCCAATTTGCGTCAATTGACAAACAACAAAGTTTCACTCCCAAAATATTGGTTGTGCCTTTACAGTAAAATAATTGTCCTATGATTCAACCTTTCCTAAGTTATTTCTGTCCGTTCTATCCATATAAAAACACAATGTAAACTGTATGAGCGTTAGCATAAAGCTCATGGAGGCACAGAGCTTCATTTGTTATATAATCCACCTATAGCATGTTCTCACAATAATTAAATACTTGAGGGACAAAATGTAAAATTAAACAATGTTCTAGAAAGCGTATCCGTTGACGAAGGACCAATTACAGAAATATGAGCAAACCATGAAACCTTTTATGTACTTTAAATCATATATCAAACCAATGCACTTTTTTTCTCTACGCTGTACATCATTTAAAGGATAATTTTAGGTACTAATAATACAATCTAAACATAATAGAACTTCATTATATATCCGTAATTAATATTATAACTATAAGTATATTTTCTTACATAAGGTATTTAGAAAAAATGAAAAAAGCAGTCTATCTGAAGTTTCATTTTTTTTTTAAAGGTTTATGTTATTTAAGACTGCAAAAGCAATACTGACTTAGAGTGTAATTTCATCCATTCGCTGGTGTAATGGATAAAAAACAACCGGTGTTCATGGAATGAAAACCAACTAAACAAAGGCATTGTCCATTCTATTCCATTAGGCAATATAAACGTCATTTGGTTTAATTTCTTCCCTGATTTTAGCAAAACAAAAGCTACCATTAGGCAATATATGTTGATTCAGTCGCATAATTGCTAAAACCTCATCAAATCTTTCAAAGTTGTAGCTGATTACTTAGGCCTATTATTTACTTGTAGTGCTACTGATAAGCATTATATTATTTGTAACTACTTACTTTCGGAAGTCATTAAGTAGATTTAAAACTGAAGGTGCATAACTATTTGATTAAAACAACTATAACTATTCTTTTTTAGTTTAAACAATAAAATGATCCAGCTGCAATAATTACTAAGTAAAGATAACTTAAATGGTGTAATGAATTTGATGTTCAACGTTGGCGTATACACTGAAACCAAATGTTACGCAAGTATGTTCTTTGTATACTAACTGCTTCCTTTAGACCAAATTTGGTGGAACATAGAATACGGTATCTTATAAGGATTGCGGGAGTTCAATCAGCAACTCATCATTTGAAACCCTTAATCAGCAAAGAGCAACTTATCAAACACTTTAATACTTTTAGAATCCGAGGTTTGTCGCAATCCAAATCTTCAAAAACCTAATCATTTAGCTATACTCTAAGCATTAACTTAAGACACGTAGCCATATTTGTAGTTAATAACTAAAGGAACTCATATAATCTATCCCAAACAAATGCTTAAGTTCAACTTGTGAGATCCAAAAGCAGTTATTTACATCATACAACACAACTTTATGAACTAATAACCAAAGAGCTTTTCCCTCTGACCCAAATTTCCCCATATTTTCTGCCATCTTACAGTCATCTCAATCTATATCACAATGTACACAGACGCCTATTTAAAACATAACTAAAACAACACAAACAACTACTCTACACACTTTAGCTTATACAAAACCTCGATAATAACCGAGATAATCGCAAAAGCTTAATTGATATGCACACCTTCATAAATTACGATTAAGCGTTCAAAATGAATAACATTTTACACATACATCATAAATCTATCACATGAGTAAAATTACATAAAAACAGAACAAATTAGGTCAGATCAGACTCACTGTGGTAATGAATCGCCTCAATCGGAAAACGTAGTCGGAAAAGATGATCGGAACACGTCACCGGAGACGATTATCGGAGCACGTCACCGGATACGGAGATCGGAGCACATCATCGGAGAAGCGTTTTTAAAACGATAATGTATAAATGTAAATGAAATGAAATAATCATAAAATAAATATTGAGAGAACATTTAAAACCCTAGCTAATTGAGATTTGGGGGAAAATGCAATTTAAAACATTTGAGGAGATATAAGTGGACGCTTTCTTTTGTAAAAGTTACTTGAGTTGTTTACCTCCGTCCCATATTAAGTGTCCATAATGGAATCTTGGGATGTCCCAAATTAAGTGTCCAGTGAATATTTTCAACCAATGAGAAGAGACTTTAGTGGGTAATAGTGATATTTGATTGGTGGAGAGTGTAGTTAGTGGAATTTCCTAAAACTTTGTGCATTTGGAAAGTGGACACTTAATATGGGACGGAGGGAGTTATTTGAGTTGTTTAATTTTCTTGTTAAAGTTTTTTTTTTGTTTTTTTTTTTTTTAATTTTTGTTCACGCTTTTTGCCGTATCTCATAACAACATGGGGCTCTTCTTTTAGCTTCTACACGCTTAAAAATGTCAACTAATAATATTACCTCGTGCAACTATCTGTTTTACACAATTATAAACGTGTGACTCTTCTACACACTTATGAGGGTGGCATAATTATATGTGTTTATTTTAACCATTTTAAACACGCTTTCGGCATAATTATATGTGTTTATCTTAACCATTTTAAACACGCTTTCTACAGTGTAGAATACAAATTAGAACTCCATGTTTTCAAATCCGTGGAAAAGAAACCGTGAACATTATAACTATTTATGGTAGTGAACATTTTTGCCGGCTATTATTATCATGTTAAATCAGTGGCCAATAATCTCATCTATATTATAAATCAAATATATTTGACATGCAGTTCAGTGAATAATTAGTGACCACCTAGCTCGTCACTAATGATTTACGAATTACCAAAATCAGTGACCAAAAATTACGTGGTCACTAAATGGCCTAAATAGTGACCAAAATAAAAGTGGTCACTAAACTTTCGTCACTAAACACACTTTTTCTTGTAGTGAACACAAATTAAACCAAACAAGCTTTGTTTAATAAAAGTTGGATCGACAATCCCTAAGGGATGTTTGTTCGATCGGTTTTAGCAAGAAAAGAAGAAGAAGAAAAGCCTAGGGTTATAGCAAGAGTGCAAGAGTGGAAAACCAATAACCCTAGCCTTTGTATTTATAGAGTGGTAACTTAGAGAACAAGTTTGGCTTGGATTGGGTTTCTATAACCCATTGCCGATCGGCCCTAGAAATCCCCAAGGGATTCTAGAACTTTCTTGACCCTCTAATTACACCTACAGTCCTTCCTTTATTCACTAACGGTCGTTAGTCAATTCCCGTTAATTACTTAACGTCCATTAGTCGTTATTTCGTGTTCTAATAATTAAATACATAACAGTTTATATATATTAATTATTATACATTAATCCTTCATACACGTAATGTGTGCAATCCCATGGTCCCGAGTTCGATTCTAGTCATACACATTAATATTTATCCATTAAAACTAACAGCTCCCACTTGGATATCTATTAATAGTAATGACATTGGTTAGCGTCTAGCAACACGCCAATGCCCCTAGTACAACTCGGGTGGTGGTCTCCTGTAAAAACCATTCGATGATTCATCATCATACTTATCCTTTTGTTTCTAATACTACATTAATAAAGATATGGATCTTAGTCATTCTTTATTAACCATTCTGTTTCTCGTTGTTTCTGATTGAGCAAGATTACCAAATCTTTTGAACATATTCAGGGAAGATCTTGGGTGTGGCCACACATACATCTTATCAACCCTACAAGGGGCCCAGCAGTATTAAACTTCAAACAAATTTGAAGGAACAAATTCTCTCTTGACTACGAGCATAACCCATGAACTTTGCAAACTCCTAAAAACAATCCTTATAGCTACCAGTTACGTATAGCGGTAAATTGTTTCACATAAATGCACTACATCCATGACAGTTATCTGGCATCTCAAGTCTGAGGATAACTATATATACATGATTTACTTGATGACAAGATCCATAAAGTAAACTCATGAAGTTGGGATAAGTCTTATATTCAATTCATTGGATATCATGTGAAATTGGTATAAGAACGTATCAATATACTTTCAAGTATATTCTACCAATACTCAGATTTGTTTTAATTTAATGATATTCCCATATCATTAATCGACAACGGACAATTTAGAATAATCTAATTATTCAAGGATTTAAACATGCAAATACAGGATATATTATTAAGAAAATGATAATCAAACATAACAAGTATTTTATTCCATTAAAATAATAATTGTTCATAACATCCTATTATCCAAACACTAATCACAGATTGGCATGAAACTACTAGCTAAACGAAGTCCTATGCCTTCAGCATGTTGATTAAGCTTTCCACAAGGTAAAACCTTCGTTAAAGGACCAGCTAGGTTATTATCTGTGTGAACTTTGAGTAACTCGATTTCACCTATCTCCACTTGTTCTCTAACATAGTGATATTTAATCGGGAAATGTCTGGTTCCCTTCATGATTCCAGGTTCATTGGCAAATATAATTGCGGCTGAATTGTCACAATACATCTTTATAGGTCTTTCGATTGAGGGCATAACTCCAAGCCCTGAAACGAACTTCCTAATTCAGACAACTTCCATTGCAGCTTCTGAGGCAGCAATATACTCACTTTTTGTTGCAGACATCGCTATAGTACTCTGCTTCTTGCTCTTCCAATCCACAACTCCTCCATTAATGACAAAGACATAACCCGTCTGAGACTTCGTATCATCTTTATCACATTTCCAGGAAGCATCGCAGTAACCTGTAACACCAAGTTCTGCTTTTGGATTTCCCCCATATACTAAAAACATATCTCTTGTAGCTCTCAAATACTTGAGAATATGTTTAACAGTAGTCCCGTGGAGTTCACCTGGATTCTGCTGATATCGACTGGTTATGTTTTAAGCAAACGCCACATCAGGCCTTGTGCATCTCACCGCATACATAATAGATCCCACAGCCGAAGCATAAGGGACTCTCTTCATGCATGCCACCTCTTCAGGTGTTGAAGCACAAGCTTTGCTACTTAAGCCATGTTGTTCTTACATTGGCAAATATCCCTTCTTGGAATTTTAAATATTGAATCTCTTCAATATTTTATCAATGTAAGCACTTTGGCTTAATCCAATCAACCGCCTTGATCTATCTCTATAGATCTTGATTCCTAGAATATATGTTGCTTCTCCTAAATCCTTCATGGAAAAACATTTCCCAAGATAGGCTATCACCTCTTTCATTCTTGGAATGTTTTTACCTATGATCAATATGTCATCAACATATAGGACTAGGAAAATAACATCACTCCCACTAGCTTTGTGATATACACATGGCTCATCGAGATTCTGAGTAAATCCAAACCTTTTGATTTCTTCATCAAATCTCTTATTCCATTGCCGTGATGCTTGCTTCAATCCATAAATGGATCTTTGAAGTTTGCATACACAGTTTGGAAATTCTGGATTCACAAACCCCTCACGTTGCGCCATATAGATGTCTTCATGTAGGCGACCATTTAAGAAGGCGGTTTTGACATCCATTTGTCAAATCTCATAATCATAGTACGCTGCTATGGCTATGAGAATCCTAATAGCCCTTATGTCAGCTACAGGAGAAAAGGTCTCCTCATAGTCAACACCATATGTTTGGGTAAAGCCTTTAGCTACCAAATGGGTAGGTGTGTACATTGCCATCCATGTCAGTTTTCTTCTTGAAGAGCCACTTACTTCCAACTACATTGGCATTGGGAGGAAGGTCTACTTCAATATAGACTTGATTATCTCTCATGGATTGCATTTCCCCATTCATAGCAATCTGCCATTTATCCTTTTCAGGATCATTCATGGCAGCTCTATAATTAGCAGGTTCTCCTAGATCCCCTAATATAGTTTCCTCAACCTCTACGTTAAGACATAGACGTTCAGGTGCTTTCACAGTCCTTACAGATTTGCGAATGGGAACTACTTCAGGTGGAGGACCCAGACTTTCAGGTTCCACGGGAAGTTCGCTAGTGTTTTCAGAAGGTAATGTATCCTCTTGATCATCTTCCAGATCATAGATCGTCCCACTGAATTCTTGAGATATGAGATCTTTTTCAAGAAAATCCCCATACCTAGCAACAATTACTTTTTTTCCAGGTGGGTAGTAAAAGTAGTAACACATCGTTTCCTTTGGGTATCCTGCAAAGATACACTTTACAGATTTCTGTTGGAGTTTATCTGCTGAGTCACGTTTAACAAACGCCTCGCAACCCCATACCTTTAAATAAGACAAATTAGGCGTTTTCCCAAACCATAACTCATAAGGTGTCTTATCAACCTTCTTAGTCGGAACCATATTTAAAATGCGAATTGCAGATTCCAAGGCATAATCCCAAAAGGATAAAGGAAGAGTTGTTAGATTAAACATTGATCGCACCATGTCCAACAATGTATGATTCCTTCTCTCAGATGCACCATTTTGTTGTGGAGTATATGGTGATGTGAGATGCTGGACAATTCCATTCTTAGCTAAATAATCTTTAAACTCTTGACTCAGGTATTCACCACCTCTATCAGATCGAAGAGCTTTAATCTTCTTTCAAAGTTGCAATTCTACTTCTGCTTTGAAAACCTTAAATGTTTCAAATACCTCATGTTTATGTTTAAGTAAATAAACATATCCATAACGGCTGAAATCATCAGTAAAGGTCAAGAAGTAGCTAGAACCTCTCTTTGACACATGTCTAAGTGGTCCACATACATCAGTATGTATCAAACCAAGTAGATCATTAGCCCTTTCCATACGATTATTGAAAAGTTTCTTTGTCATCTTCCCAGATATACAAGATTCGCATTTATCAAATAATTCATCATTGATATCTTGCAAAAGCCCATCACGTTGCAGCTTTTGCATACGAGTCTTGCCTATGTGAGCAAGTCGACAATGCCAAAGATAAGATGAATCCGAGACATTCTTGATTCTCTTATTATTGATGCTATACATCGAATTATAATCATTTCATTCATTCATATCAATCTCAAATACACCATTCACAGCAATAACATTAAAATAAAAAACATTATTTAATGAAACATAAATTCCATTGCTTGAAACAATATGTTGAAAACCAATATTCAATAAACACGAAAAGGAAACTACACCCCTAACAATTGAAGGTGTATAATGACAATTATTTAAAAACAATACTAATCCCGAAGACAAAACTAATTTAAATACTCCTATAGCTTCAACAGCTGCATGTGCTCCATTGCCCACATGCAGATAATGTTCCCCATAGGTCAGTCTCCTTTCAACTCTAAATCCCTGCAGTGTATTGCAAATATGAATACCACATCCAGTATCGTATACCCAGGAATTTATTTTATGAGTTAATGAAAATAATTCAATCATGAAAAAGTTACCTGAAGTGCTGGATTTCCTAGCCTAAACCTTCATCTTTTTCACACGCAACTCCTCGAGGTAGAGTGGACAGTTTCGCTTCCAATGTCCTACCTCATGGCAGTAGTGACAAGCCTGATCCTTCTTGTTCGGATTCACCTTATTCTTCTTAGGGTTGTTTTGCTTGGGCATATGTTGATAGGCCCTAACTTGTTTACCCTTGTCAACCTTACCCTTACCCTTTTTATTCGCCTGCGGTTTTGGCTTTTGGATCCTACCTCCTTGTATAGCTAATACCTGAGGAGTAGGTGCCTTGTTTGGTA
This sequence comes from Artemisia tridentata subsp. tridentata, assembly GCA_021014915.2. Classification (NCBI taxonomy): domain Eukaryota; kingdom Viridiplantae; phylum Streptophyta; class Magnoliopsida; order Asterales; family Asteraceae; genus Artemisia; species Artemisia tridentata. The sequence continues at coordinate 188,328,542 of CP139502.1, read as the reverse complement.
AACCCTTTTCATAGTCCACAAGCATTACGAGCAATTCTGTGACTGTCTTCCCCGAGCAATGCATGTTATAGTTCTGAACAAAACCCTTAAAATCCTTGTTCAATGACCTATTGATTAGGTTCACACACACATTCTCAGGATAGACATAGTTGATCTGATGTAGTTGGTCCATGTACATTTTCATTTCCAACACATGATCACGAACAGATTTACCTTCCCCCCTGCTTGCAGCTGTGCAATTGATCGATCAAATCATACAGTTCAACAGCTGCTGGCTTTTCATAAGTCTTTTGGAGTTCTTCCAGCATATCTTTAGGAAAATAGTTCTCAAACTGATTTTGCAACTTGGGGACCATACTTCCGAGCATCAAGCACGCAACTTCATTGTGCTTCTCGAACTCCAATTGCCATGCTGCTCTGACCTCTTCAGATTCAGTAGCAGCTGGCTCTTGAGGGCAAGGCTTAGTCAAATATTCCAGCTTTTTGGACACTCTCAAGACAATCCTGAGTGACCAATGCCAGTCATTGAAATTTGGGTCAGTCAATTTATCCCTTTCAAAGTGATTTTTGAAAGCAGAATTTAGTACAACATTATCGGGTTGAGCCATTTCTACAGAAAAATTTCAAATATTAGTATTCTAATAATACAATTTTTCAAGAAAAGAAAATTACCCAGGAAATATACATATAACCATTTAATCTTCTTGAAAACTAGGATCCAAATTTCCATAGTTTCACTACATCAGTTGATCTGCTAGTAGTGAAAGTACAAAAGATGGTAATCTGTCGTACAATAATCGGCAAACAATTTCCGACTCCTAGATCAATATGGGAATTACATTTGCCAAATACAATTTGCAAAGTAAGTGATGCGTGCGATGTGTCGTTGCGGTTTAGCAGTTTTAATGCCTACTCAAGTTTTAAATTTATATTTAGCCGACTTATCAATAACACACACACTTAACGAGCAGTGTACCCGGTCAGTATGAATATAATGGTAAGTAGAGTGTCGATCACTAAGAGTGGAACGTATTATCAAGTTATTCTAATCAGTATTTTAATATATTAAGTTAGCTGTACAATCTAATCTAACGCAAGGGGGTTCAGCCTGAGAGACTGGCACGATTTGGTTGCAATTAAATAATAAAATAAACCAATAGGCACGAATCAGCAAGTAGCACACACGTACACAGATAAATACTTGAGACAATAAGAGGGTTGTCCTTATGATAAGTAGTTTGTCACTTGTTTTATTGCTAGTGTTATATGAAGTGTATAGTTCGATGCAACGCACCGAGATTAAGTCCTTTCTCGTTGGTTCTAATCTTATCGGCGAGTAAACCCTTAATGATTACTTATGACTATCCTATTTATCTTTCTCCTACTTTTCTACAGACCATAGAATACATAGGCGATCTAATAAACAGGCGAGGGCAAAGGCATGGCGACCCGATCAACGCTCAGCTAGCCACAGAGGTTATCAATGCACTAATAAAAGTCACCAATGACATCAACATATAAACTTTAATTAATGAGAAATCAGTTTTAAGGGAGTGCAATCTTTCCGTTGTCACATTACACAAGCCACCAATCTTGATGAATTAAAGTTTACTAACACAATAAAACAAAACTACTTAATGAATTAAACACATGTAGCACCTTCTTACAGCTCTTGTATCTTTGATTTGAGTGTGTCTTGTACTGCTGCCTTGACTGAATTCGTCCTTGGTTTCTGTACTTCGGTCTCGTATATAATATATATCTGCCTCTCGAAATTCGTCTGGTCTTGGGGTATTTATAGTTTCTGTCTGAGGATAAGATGCGGCGCATCTAGTAAGTAGATGCGGCGCATTTACTTAACTTCGCGTGGGGTCCAAGATTATAATATTCAGGAATATTCGTACACCGCCAGAAGATGCGGCGTATCTTCATCTTTGGATGCGGCGCATGTCCTCTTGTATCTTGGATCGTATCTGGTGAAATATTGATAGTGATGCGGCGCATGTTATAAGTGAGATGCGGCGCATCTGGAGCAGAATAGTCTTGATCTTGTGCATTTCAGTAGACTCTTAACTTCTTGCATGTTTTGCTCCATAATTAGTCCAAAATCGCCAAGTTTCACCAAATGCTTGTTTTCAACTGAGAATTACAAAAGTAAACGATTAAGTATCAATCCTCATACATAATATAATAAAACAAGTCAAATTAATAGGATAAATGATAGTAATAAAATGTACTTATTTGAGTTCATCAAATATCCCCCCACTTGAACTTTACTTGTCCCCAAGTAAACCTTAGAATTAATCTTTATGAAAATGTATCCTAAAAATGTTAGGATTTATTTTTATATTTAAGCATGTATTCGTCTTTTGCCATAATCACACAACCAAACACTTAACGAATTAGAAGTAGAATAAAATATTTCGATAAAAGCAAATCTAATCGTTTAACTGTCCAGTCGCGACGAATATTCTATCATAAGCTTGGCAAGTATACACATCTCCACCACTAAAGCAAAGGAATAACAAGTCTAAGGCGGTAAAAAGGGTTTTTAGGCTTAAGGGTTAATTATTCTTAATCTCTATCGATCTCAAATTCCAGAAAAGGCGACAAAATCACAAATACATGATCGAATCCACGAACACGATACTTGCAATTGCTCAAATCCTTAACTCGAATAGGCTAAAGATAGGTCCAAACTTCACCAATAATAATATATCAAAAAGGGCGACAAAATCATAAATACATAGCCGAATCCACGACTACGATACTTAAGATTGCTCAAATCCCTAATCTCAATAAATCAAAGGTTTGGTTGGATAAAGAATAATAAAGGGTATGGATAATTTTTGGGATATAAATTGGTGTAAAAATGAAAAATAAACAAAACAAATAAATTAAAATCCTAAGTGTGGTTAATCACTATTCCAACCATCCCATGAATAAGACTCATATCATTGAATAACTCACGCTTTAACACTTGAAACACACGCTTTAGGTAGACACGAATTATACTCAACAAGATCTTAATCAAAGAATAAACCTTAGTTGACGTTCCCATAACTGCCAACTCCCATTTCAATCCATAAATATATAACAACTAGTGGTGATATCGACCACTTACATAACTTTACATCGTTGGTTTAATCAAACATCCAACTCTTCTTTTTCTTTTTCTTTTCTATTTTTTCGATTTTTTTTTTTTTTTTTTTTTTTTTTTTTTTTTTTTTTTTTAAGAAACATAAACATAGATGTGTAAAATTTCACCACATCACTAAAATGATAATTCTGGATAATTTTTCCATACTTTTCATAACTTCAGAAATAACGGTAATAGTGAAAGTAGTAAACACACGAAAAATAAACTCAAAGATATACAATATTTACTTTCACTCCAATTGCATTGTGCAACTTTCCGACCTAACCATAGATAATGAATTACGCACGCGAACACAGGTAATGTAAGGAAACACACTTTGCCTATAGCAATTAACCAACCACGGATTCTAATCTACTGGGTAGGCTAAGGTGTAAGGGTGTAACGAAACATTTTAACACAGGTGTAAGAAACGAAAGGAATGGATCTGAGTGTTTTTCTAGGGGTATCTTACTCTAAAAATGAGAGTAACAAAAAGGTTTTATACGGGGGTTGTAACACCCCCAAATTTGGTTTTGTGGCAGCGGAAAATATTTGGGTGTTACACTGAGGATCGAAGTCAAAATTTTAGAAAATGGCTCGGGAAAGGCATTTTAAAAGTTATATGTCATTCAAAGAATGGTTTTAGTAATAAAATGGTAAAATCTGATCTGAAAACTCCAAAAATTATGATGATTTAGAAAAGAATGACATATTTGATTTTCACACCATTTAAGTTATCAGAGTATTTAATGCCCGCTCCGTGTCTTGTCCTGCTCCGTTAAGTACCTGAAAGACACATGCTTAAAACGTCAACACAATGGTTGGTGAGTTCGTGGGGTTTGGTAGAAAATAATTTGCTTTCAAAAATGTCGAGAGTTGTAGAGTAAATGTTGAAATAAATGCTAGTACTTATGAAAGTAACTAACAAGTTTGCAAATTTGGGTAAAAATCCAAGAGTAAATCATTTATGACCTCTGACGATCATATGTCCAAGTTTGAGTAAAAAGGAGTATTGTTGTTATATACTTGCAGTGAAATAATGGTTCAACTTTCAAAAGTAATGATATGCCAAGCATTATTTTGTTCTATCATATGATAACAGTTAGGTTTCAAGTATATGCTACATATTTATATCACATAGTGAAAATAATAGTATAAGGTCTGATATCTATCAGTAAGGAGTGGTGGTCTACAGCTGTATCCAAATATATATAGGAAGACATATATATTCATAAAGTTATATTGTCCTAAGCCTCATGACGCGCAAAGCATTAACAAAGGTTCCGTAAAACGGTAAGGTCACATCAGGTTATGATGGTTTGCCCCCAGGTAGTAGGTGATTGCCTCATCCTACTATTTAGTCAAATATAGTGTATCGCGACTAAGTACGACTAGCCCTAGGGCTTTCTGTCCATACTTAGTGGGATAGGTCGTCAGCCTCTACAGGTTTCGAAGCTGTCCACTATATTCGCGCTCACCGTAGTGATTAATGGCTCATGATCGAGGGACTTTTATGGCAATTTAGGTAAACTTAGACAATATAGAGTTTAGGAGTTCATAGCATATATGTACTTTAGTGTTGGCTATTATTTCTAATTGAAAAGTAGAAATATCATAGTAAAGTTTAATAGTACACTCAGTTGTTATTCGAATGCCTATAATAAGTTTCAGTATCGTGTTACAACACGTAGTTTGAAAATGTTGACTTTCAATACAATGTTAAGCTAGTAAGTAATTTGTAAGTATACAAGCACATATCACTTTCAAGAGTGGTTTAGGACATGTAAAACACAGTTGATAGTTTTGAATAATTCATAAGAGTTTCTCAGAATATAAAAGTAATTTAAAACAGTTGAAGCATGTATCTCCCCCAAATGAGTTATTAAAACAATTAATAAAAAGTAGGGGACCACGACTCACCTGGAGTGTAGCGGCCAAGATAGACTTATAAGTTCAAGTAAGACTTATGGAAATGATCACGTAAACGTCTTCGATACAAGACCTGAATGTGAGGAATATCTAAGTATTCGACATTATAATTACGATGAGTGTGATCGTGAGAAATCGTATAACGATTTGATGATGTGAGCGTGATATGCCTAGAATGCCTCAAGTTAAGAAAATATAATATCATACAATGATATTATCGTAATTCTTATGTCACTTGACTCGAGGTATTACTTCCTCAAATTATGATGGGATGATATGCATGTGAAATTGTTTAACGAAAGTTAAATATATGCAACTAGGATGTAATGTATGTATATGAAGTGATGTGGTGATAAGAATGAGGATGTTAAGTGAAAAATAGTTGGTCCTTGACCTTTCCCGAATTTATACTTTTTACCCTAACCGTAGTTGCGTTACGTAGTTAGTCCTTTGTTAGACATAAGTTTAATACTATTCCAAAAATATTTTAAATGTACATATAAGTCTTGAAATAAATTTAAAAGTCATTTTAAATCCTTTGGAAACTGTTTTCACAGTTGCAACACACAGGTTTCATAATTTGACAGTTTTTGGTCCTTATAGTTAAAATGCGTTACGTTTTTAGTCCAAAAATGTTAAAATGATAATGGAAAAAGTGGGCGACTTTTTAGGAGAGTTATTTAAGACTAATGAAGCTTATGTTTACTAGCTTATTCGATCAATAGCTTAATTTTTACACATTGGGCCTCTTATCGGTTTCCATTCTAGCCCATTTATGGTTTCTAAATGTGTTTAAAGAAATGGTTTATGAGATTAACTTGGGCTAGTTTAAAGAGTCGAATTTCGGTTATTTTGTAAGTGGTTTATACGAAAATATTGCTAGTTGGATTTTGGAATGGGTCACGTAAAGATAACCTTTGATCACTAAGTTGGTTTGTGAAAGGTGGTTTTGTTTTCTAAGCGACTGGACAATCTTATTCGTACAATATACGTAGCCTATTTTTAGTGTACGTGTGATATGTAATGTCACTTAATGGTTTCGAACAATGCATGGATTTTTGAACATATAAAAGGGTGTGAGTGGGGTGACTGTTGGAACTTCCAAAAGAGGATTCGACATCCTTCAAAATGAGTTGACGTGTGTTTTAAAATATATGTTTATACGTTTGGTTTGTGAAACAATAGATGATGCATGCATGTATTACTATCATGTATTAAGGTGGCCTTGGACTTGTCCTCAGTGACAGTCTTTGAATACCTGGGTTTTCTTGCAATCTACTCGAATGAAAACATATATGACTTTTACACAAATAATTAATACGTTCGAGTATGTGTATTTATGGAGGTCACTGTAATGTGAAAATGGTGAGTTTGAGAAGGCTGTTAAGCCTTCCTCTGTGGAGGCTCAACTCCTGATGGGTCGACAAAAGTGCATGTTTAACTTAGTAGTGGACACATAAACATGTTGAGTTGTAGGTTCGAATGATGAAAACAGTGTGTGCATGAGTTGCTAATATATATTAGGGTAGTTTTTGGGTTTTACCATAGTGACAGTTAGGAGCAAATGGCTGTCATGCAATCTATAAAAAGGGGTTACACTGTTTAGAATAAATGATAGTTCGAAGGTAGAGTTTTAGGATTACATGCAAACTATACTAGAATATTTACACATTCAAGCGTATGAGTGAAATGCATGCATGTTGTGTGTGTGAGAAATAGAAAACGAGAAAAGTTACTTAGTGCTTACAATCACCTTTTAAGGTGGTGAGGAGAAGACGGTGAAAATCGAACAAGACTCAAGAAGAAAATAGTGATGGTCGAGCAAAGCACACGAAAGAGACAGTGAGCTGAATTCGTTTTATGTGTCTATTTTCTACTCGACTTGTATTCTCAGCAGAGTGGCAAGAGTTGCATGGTTCCTTTAGAGTGTTAGTGAGAGTTAAATAAGTGAGGGTGAGGGTGTAATGCGTATGGGTTTTTGGGCAGTAAGGTTTTGATAGAACGAGTAGGTTTAGTGAAATGGGTGTGTGTCTTTTGGCAGTGAAAGATCAAGTGGGATTTATATAGAGGACGAATACACAGGGTTTTACTAGATTGCCCTCAAACTTATTATGGTTATTCACTGTTTCGAGTATTCATTAGTTTAGCATGCGTATGTATGACTTTTTATCAGAAGGTATGATACCTTTTGTCCCTAGTTGATGTAGTATATGGGTAGATATATTCACACGTTTTCTTATTTGAGTCCAAAGAGGAAAAGTTAACAAAGTGTTATAATTCTCTGCTCTTGTAATCATAGTGAAGCATGGTGAGGGTTTAGAAGACTTTGTCCTATGTTTGTTGGCCTTTACATGTAATACATATTCATACATTACTACCATTTATATTTAGAATGCGTATGACATGACATTATTAGGAGGCATGATACAGTTTGTCTTTAGTTGGTTGGCATATGTGGTATTCCTAGCTATTTTAGTTTGTGTATGGCAGTGTTTCACCAAGCGTGTGTATTTAATCTTGTCCTTTTGTCTTTAGATTTAGGCGTATATTTGTTTATATTGTGGTTGAGTATGGCAGTGTTTAAACTTGTGAATTGAGTGAAGTTTGGCTAAAGAAAATGATTTCAATACTATCTTGTATCTAGTACTTGGCACATGTTTATATTCCATAGATATTTTGATTGAATAAGTTGGTGACTGATCATGGTTTCTAGTTGTTGGAAAAATATATACAATTACTAGATGCTTTTGGTTGTGTATTGCAGTAACTAAGCGTATGAATGAGTAGAGGCAAGACTCAAGGAAGTAAATTCATTACTAGCTTGTTTCTAGTTGTTTGTTTGAGTATCTAGTCGATTTGTTTTATAATGTCAAAGGGGCTAAGCAATCTTTACACGTCTACCACTACTTGACTGTTTTAGCAATCATGAAAGAGTATAGGAGGATTTTTAAAGAGCTTGTCTTATGTTGTTGGAGGGTATATATAATACACAAAAATTATGAAGCAAAACTGGTTTTGGGGTTGGACTGTTCGAATTGTACGAATAACAAAGAGGTGTGGCTGAGAAGTTGGGCTGTGACTTGGGTCGATGTGGTGATGGGCTGGACGCAGGGTGAGGCCCATTTGGTTGGCAAAGAATTAAGTGAAGAGTTTAATAGAAATGAATGTTAATAAAATAATTAAGAGGTCATTAGGGAAAATGCTTATATCTTGTGTAGAGATATATTATTACCAACTGTTATTATTTACAAGGTTTCTAATATAGTGAGAATGGAATCTCGTGAGTTATTTGTGGTTCGAGTAACGTTTGCTATTATATACATCACGAAAATATTTCATGATAACAATAGCGATGATAGAAAAGTTTAAATTTTCCCCTAAAAATGGGTTTTATTAAACCGTAAGTTGTGATTATCATAAATCACTGAGATTTATTACGAGGGATTTTTACGAGTTGTCACATTATCCACCCCTAATTTTGAACTTCGTCCCGAAGTTCAGGCCGCGATGGGTGTTGAAAATGTGATGTTCTGAGGTGAGGGTTTATGAAAAATTATTCTCAAGAGATTTTCGTTTGAATATCGAGGAATCAGAGTCAACTTTGATTTATTCGTACTGGACGAATTAAATTGGAATGTTAGATCAACTAACGCATTCATAAGTCTATGAATATTGAAAGTAACGGTCGAGAGTAGGAAGTATTTAACACTTAACGTTCAGAGTTCTAGCGGTCGAGACTAGGGGATTTTTAAGAATAGCGATTTGTAACTTAATGATCGTGAATAGTAAAATAGCGGATACTTTTCTCCACCTATTTTCCTATTTAACTTTCCCTTTTCTTCCTTTTCACCTTTTTCACTCATCACTTTCATCCTACTTTCCCAAATACTAAACATGCCGCCGATTGCTATTGTGCTTGCAGCCATGTTCATCATTTTCGTCGTTGCGGGTTTGGCTCTTCTTCCTGCCGAAGATACCAAAGGTTGGATCGGATACTTGTTGGTTATTGTACCTCTCACGATTCTTGCCATTTTTGCGAATGACTTTTGGAAGTGAGGGTCGCACGTTAGAGTGGTTAGAATGTAGCTTAGTGGTGTGTCGAATAAGTCTCGCTTATGCTTAATCCGGGTCCTTAATGATTCGGTTTTGATTTATCTTCCTGAAAAATCAAGGTTCTTCATCCTATAGTAGCGCTTGCTATAGCTGGGTTGGTGGTGGCTTTTTGTTGCTATGGCGGACCAATCTTTTGAAGACTTTTATTGTATTTATTGTACTATTAGTACCTTCGATGTTAATCATCTCGCTATGTATTAATTCTCGTGGGTTCTAATAAAATCTGTGTTATTTACGTTTGCCTTATATCGTTGTGAAGTTTTTATAGTTTCAAATTTCGCACTTTCCTTGACTTCTTTTAATAAAGTAATGGGTAATAATTGTAGATTGGTTTGGTTTAAAGGGGAGGTTTATGAACAATTTTATTTTTCTCGAAATTTTTGTCTTGGAATGAAAATTGTTATTAAAACTTTGAAAAGATAGCTGTTCCATTTATAACATGATTCTTCCTAAATTATACATAGGTAGCTAGGCTATGTATAATTGAGGACCAAATGATGTAATGCTTGGTTCAGTCAGTGGAGTATTTATGCTTCTTCAAAAAGTTTTATATGGTTCAACTAAAATAGTTTTGTCACATAATCAGACATTTTCTGAGTATTTTCAAATGAATTTGAAAAGTTGTTGTTCATATACCGAGGGTTGGTCAGGAATTTATAAAGTGATAGGTGGATATTCTTGGTATAGACCTAAGTCTTAGGTGAGGATTTCTTAAAATGTGGTATCAACCTATGGTTTGGTTGAAATGAAGTTAATTAAATCCTTAGGATAATATCAGTGTGTTGTTTCATAACGATTATGAGTAGAGAGGTGGAGTCGAAATAGACGTAGATTTATAATTATCATGGAAATATTACAAGGTAAGGTTCTCGTACGGTAGAAGGATAACTGTTACACTTAGGTTACATCCATCGTACCTAAGGTAAATACAAACGGAAATATAACTTAAATAGTTCTTAGACTAGAGTTTATTTATTTTACAGCAGGAATCTATTCATCTGCTTAAACATAGATGTCATCCTTTGACACTTCTTGAAATCTTTGACGAGTCCTTATTCTCTTTCACAAGTCTTGGACTTCCAATGGGCATTGTAGTTCGGACAACGATTCTTGTAATGCCCCATCCCACCACATCCGTGGCATTTTATGGATGATAGCTGTTTCCTTCCATTCACAGCTTTGCATTCTCTGGTCCTGTGGCCTGTCTTTTTGCATCTCTCGCATTTAGCAGGGCAGCGCCTTGTGTGATGCATCCTACATCTTTGACACAGAGATTGCTTCCCATGGCAGTTGTCTCTGTTAGCCTGGCTGATGACGTAGCCTCCTCTGGCTTCTGGTTTGAACCTTTGTTGGCGAAGGTAGTCAATGTGATCTTGTTGATGATTTCGGATACAGACATTTTTGTGGATCTCACATCTGTTGGGAACAACAGTCAACAGTCCATATCTCATCAAGTTTTCGCTTCTGATTCTTTTTCTTAGGTGCAACACTTTGCCTGATTCTCTTGGCACAGTCGCGAATAGGTTTAGTCGCTTTTCTTGGACTCCTTGGGTAAGTTGGTCCATGTTTCATGAAACTTCCATGGCCATGCCTACGAGATATAGCTGTCATGTTGGTTTCTTTTGTCGTGTTATTGACACTTAAATGAGCTGTCGTAGTCACTTCGAGTACTACTGCGATGACACTGCTTATCAACTTCCCAATGGTCTCGGGCGTCATGATTGTTGTGGGTATTGGGGTGTTCAAGTTGGCCATTTCCTATACACATCATAAAAGACTGACTTAGTATTCACTCCTTTGTTAGAGTAACCCAAATAATAGAGTATTTAGTGCTAACAAGGTGGTAATAATACAAGATCAAAGTCATTTGAGGATTATAAAGTTACGATGTGTCTGGGTAACATTGTAAAATGATAATCATCTCTTGATATGTGATTGTTAAGGACTAAACGGATTCATCTGCAAAAGTTGAGGTTTGACAATTTCTCTCCATTCGTCAAATTCTCTTCTGAAGATTTTCCGTCCTTGAAATTTTCTAGGGTTTATATTCTAATTGTGGCATAACTTTAATAGCTTGATTGATTTTTGACAACGCAAGGTCTTCTATTAAAGATCTTATTGGATCACGTATGGTCTTTTGTTTAATTAAGAGTGCAACAACGATTTGATTTTTGCATGGGAGTCTGCATATGCAGTATTGCGATAAGGTTTGACTGGAGGAATATCTTTTCCACATAAAGATATGACAGGTTAACATAGATTAAAAGTCGATTACAATTTCTGAGGGTTACAGAATTATTAGAAATACATGAAACACTTAACCAAAAACTTTTTGGTTTAGTGGTTACAACTGTAATACATGAGATCTTAGGTTCAATTACGCCTCTGACGTAAACGTCTAACTTCAGCCTCAAGATCCAGTTGAGTAGCTTCCATGGCTGAGAAGCGGGCTTGGCACATGTTCATCTGGTTAGCCAACATGGTCTCTAAGGCTACAATCTTTTGGCTTTGGATTCTTGCCGTGTCTCTGGCCATCCATAGGGTTCTTTCAATGTCCTCGACCCTAATGTGTGTTCGTGTGTGGCCTTTACCCAAACAGCGGATCCTGGCGTCCAAGTTTCTAAGTTCATGTTCGTAGTTGTCCTTCATGTTACCAACATTTACTTTTAGACCAAACACTTCTCGTCTTCCAGCATCCGTCCTCTTGAACAGGGTATCAATGTTACGATCATACCATTCGAATCGTAATGGTTGTAACTCTTTTAGCTGTTCAGTGTGAGCATCTAGTATGCTGGTGTGTTGGTGAAGGCGAGTCCAGATGGAGTCATAGGTGTCTACATTGTGGTCAGGGGAGTTGGGTAAGGATACATCGTTTGGAACATCTGGCATGGAGAAATCTGAGGTGTTAAGCAAAGGAGAATTTAGTTCGATGTTCTTCCAAGTTATCTCTTGGTGTGAACTCTGTCCGAATTCAAATGTCGGTTGACCACCAATCAAATCTTCATCTGAATCGGATTCAGTTGTTCTCCTAAGTTTCTGACGTGAAGGTGAGTGAGAAGGTGATGACTGAGGCGATTTCTGGGTGAGTTCTATGTCAGGCTGGGGTGGTGGCGTTTGCACATACAGATCTTCAGTATCTGGAGCAATTTGGTAGGTAGATAATGAATGTGTAGGAGGAGGGGTAGTCTTGGTGATATCGACTAGTTGGGAAGACATGGTACTGTAACAACAGTAATTATGAATATTTGTACGTTTAAGTATAATATTGAGTGTAAAACAATACAATGTGTCATAAGTGAACGGTAATCATTAAGCATGTAAAGATTAGTACAAAATAATCTTAGTAGGTAATGTATTGAGCACGACAGTCTGCAGACACGGAGGGCGAAAAATGATATGGTGTAAAATCATTTATTTTGAAAGTGTGGTTATAGTTCAATGTTTGAAAACATTCGATTCTCTATAACCTGTGGCTCTGATGCCAATCTGTAACACCCCCAAATTTGGTTTTGTGGCAGCGGAAAATATTTGGGTGTTACACTGAGGATCGAAGTTAAAATTTTAGAAAATGGCTCGGGAAAGGCATTTTAAAAGTTATATGTCATTCAAAGAATGGTTTTAGTAATAAAATGGTAAAATCTGATCTGAAAACTCCAAAAATTATGATGATTTAGAAAAGAATGACATATTTGATTTTCACACCATTTAAGTTATCAGAGTATTTAATGCCCGCTCCGTGTCTTGTCCTGCTCCGTTAAGTACCTGAAAGACACATGCTTAAAACGTCAACACAATGGTTGGTGAGTTCGTGGGGTTTGGTAGAAAATAATTTGCTTTCAAAAATGTCGAGAGTTGTAGAGTAAATGTTGAAATAAATGCTAGTACTTATGAAAGTAACTAACAAGTTTGCAAATTTGGGTAAAAATCCAAGAGTAAATCATTTATGACCTCTGACGATCATATGTCCAAGTTTGAGTAAAAAGGAGTATTGTTGTTATATACTTGCAGTGAAATAATGGTTCAACTTTCAAAAGTAATGATATGCCAAGCATTATTTTGTTCTATCATATGATAACAGTTAGGTTTCAAGTATATGCTACATATTTATATCACATAGTGAAAATAATAGTATAAGGTCTGATATCTATCAGTAAGGAGTGGTGGTCTACAGCTGTATCCAAATATATATAGGAAGACATATATATTCATAAAGTTATATTGTCCTAAGCCTCATGACGCGCAAAGCATTAACAAAGGTTCCGTAAAACGGTAAGGTCACATCAGGTTATGATGGTTTGCCCCCAGGTAGTAGGTGATTGCCTCATCCTACTATTTAGTCAAATATAGTGTATCGCGACTAAGTACGACTAGCCCTAGGGCTTTCTGTCCATACTTAGTGGGATAGGTCGTCAGCCTCTACAGGTTTCGAAGCTGTCCACTATATTCGCGCTCACCGTAGTGATTAATGGCTCATGATCGAGGGACTTTTATGGCAATTTAGGTAAACTTAGACAATATAGAGTTTAGGAGTTCATAGCATATATGTACTTTAGTGTTGGCTATTATTTCTAATTGAAAAGTAGAAATATCATAGTAAAGTTTAATAGTACACTCAGTTGTTATTCGAATGCCTATAATAAGTTTCAGTATCGTGTTACAACACGTAGTTTGAAAATGTTGACTTTCAATACAATGTTAAGCTAGTAAGTAATTTGTAAGTATACAAGCACATATCACTTTCAAGAGTGGTTTAGGACATGTAAAACACAGTTGATAGTTTTGAATAATTCATAAGAGTTTCTCAGAATATAAAAGTAATTTAAAACAGTTGAAGCATGTATCTCCCCCAAATGAGTTATTAAAACAATTAATAAAAAGTAGGGGACCACGACTCACCTGGAGTGTAGCGGCCAAGATAGACTTATAAGTTCAAGTAAGACTTATGGAAATGATCACGTAAACGTCTTCGATACAAGACCTGAATGTGAGGAATATCTAAGTATTCGACATTATAATTACGATGAGTGTGATCGTGAGAAATCGTATAACGATTTGATGATGTGAGCGTGATATGCCTAGAATGCCTCAAGTTAAGAAAATATAATATCATACAATGATATTATCGTAATTCTTATGTCACTTGACTCGAGGTATTACTTCCTCAAATTATGATGGGATGATATGCATGTGAAATTGTTTAACGAAAGTTAAATATATGCAACTAGGATGTAATGTATGTATATGAAGTGATGTGGTGATAAGAATGAGGATGTTAAGTGAAAAATAGTTGGTCCTTGACCTTTCCCGAATTTATACTTTTTACCCTAACCGTAGTTGCGTTACGTAGTTAGTCCTTTGTTAGACATAAGTTTAATACTATTCCAAAAATATTTTAAATGTACATATAAGTCTTGAAATAAATTTAAAAGTCATTTTAAATCCTTTGGAAACTGTTTTCACAGTTGCAACACACAGGTTTCATAATTTGACAGTTTTTGGTCCTTATAGTTAAAATGCGTTACGTTTTTAGTCCAAAAATGTTAAAATGATAATGGAAAAAGTGGGCGACTTTTTAGGAGAGTTATTTAAGACTAATGAAGCTTATGTTTACTAGCTTATTCGATCAATAGCTTAATTTTTACACATTGGGCCTCTTATCGGTTTCCATTCTAGCCCATTTATGGTTTCTAAATGTGTTTAAAGAAATGGTTTATGAGATTAACTTGGGCTAGTTTAAAGAGTCGAATTTCGGTTATTTTGTAAGTGGTTTATACGAAAATATTGCTAGTTGGATTTTGGAATGGGTCACGTAAAGATAACCTTTGATCACTAAGTTGGTTTGTGAAAGGTGGTTTTGTTTTCTAAGCGACTGGACAATCTTATTCGTACAATATACGTAGCCTATTTTTAGTGTACGTGTGATATGTAATGTCACTTAATGGTTTCGAACAATGCATGGATTTTTGAACATATAAAAGGGTGTGAGTGGGGTGACTGTTGGAACTTCCAAAAGAGGATTCGACATCCTTCAAAATGAGTTGACGTGTGTTTTAAAATATATGTTTATACGTTTGGTTTGTGAAACAATAGATGATGCATGCATGTATTACTATCATGTATTAAGGTGGCCTTGGACTTGTCCTCAGTGACAGTCTTTGAATACCTGGGTTTTCTTGCAATCTACTCGAATGAAAACATATATGACTTTTACACAAATAATTAATACGTTCGAGTATGTGTATTTATGGAGGTCACTGTAATGTGAAAATGGTGAGTTTGAGAAGGCTGTTAAGCCTTCCTCTGTGGAGGCTCAACTCCTGATGGGTCGACAAAAGTGCATGTTTAACTTAGTAGTGGACACATAAACATGTTGAGTTGTAGGTTCGAATGATGAAAACAGTGTGTGCATGAGTTGCTAATATATATTAGGGTAGTTTTTGGGTTTTACCATAGTGACAGTTAGGAGCAAATGGCTGTCATGCAATCTATAAAAAGGGGTTACACTGTTTAGAATAAATGATAGTTCGAAGGTAGAGTTTTAGGATTACATGCAAACTATACTAGAATATTTACACATTCAAGCGTATGAGTGAAATGCATGCATGTTGTGTGTGTGAGAAATAGAAAACGAGAAAAGTTACTTAGTGCTTACAATCACCTTTTAAGGTGGTGAGGAGAAGACGGTGAAAATCGAACAAGACTCAAGAAGAAAATAGTGATGGTCGAGCAAAGCACACGAAAGAGACAGTGAGCTGAATTCGTTTTATGTGTCTATTTTCTACTCGACTTGTATTCTCAGCAGAGTGGCAAGAGTTGCATGGTTCCTTTAGAGTGTTAGTGAGAGTTAAATAAGTGAGGGTGAGGGTGTAATGCGTATGGGTTTTTGGGCAGTAAGGTTTTGATAGAACGAGTAGGTTTAGTGAAATGGGTGTGTGTCTTTTGGCAGTGAAAGATCAAGTGGGATTTATATAGAGGACGAATACACAGGGTTTTACTAGATTGCCCTCAAACTTATTATGGTTATTCACTGTTTCGAGTATTCATTAGTTTAGCATGCGTATGTATGACTTTTTATCAGAAGGTATGATACCTTTTGTCCCTAGTTGATGTAGTATATGGGTAGATATATTCACACGTTTTCTTATTTGAGTCCAAAGAGGAAAAGTTAACAAAGTGTTATAATTCTCTGCTCTTGTAATCATAGTGAAGCATGGTGAGGGTTTAGAAGACTTTGTCCTATGTTTGTTGGCCTTTACATGTAATACATATTCATACATTACTACCATTTATATTTAGAATGCGTATGACATGACATTATTAGGAGGCATGATACAGTTTGTCTTTAGTTGGTTGGCATATGTGGTATTCCTAGCTATTTTAGTTTGTGTATGGCAGTGTTTCACCAAGCGTGTGTATTTAATCTTGTCCTTTTGTCTTTAGATTTAGGCGTATATTTGTTTATATTGTGGTTGAGTATGGCAGTGTTTAAACTTGTGAATTGAGTGAAGTTTGGCTAAAGAAAATGATTTCAATACTATCTTGTATCTAGTACTTGGCACATGTTTATATTCCATAGATATTTTGATTGAATAAGTTGGTGACTGATCATGGTTTCTAGTTGTTGGAAAAATATATACAATTACTAGATGCTTTTGGTTGTGTATTGCAGTAACTAAGCGTATGAATGAGTAGAGGCAAGACTCAAGGAAGTAAATTCATTACTAGCTTGTTTCTAGTTGTTTGTTTGAGTATCTAGTCGATTTGTTTTATAATGTCAAAGGGGCTAAGCAATCTTTACACGTCTACCACTACTTGACTGTTTTAGCAATCATGAAAGAGTATAGGAGGATTTTTAAAGAGCTTGTCTTATGTTGTTGGAGGGTATATATAATACACAAAAATTATGAAGCAAAACTGGTTTTGGGGTTGGACTGTTCGAATTGTACGAATAACAAAGAGGTGTGGCTGAGAAGTTGGGCTGTGACTTGGGTCGATGTGGTGATGGGCTGGACGCAGGGTGAGGCCCATTTGGTTGGCAAAGAATTAAGTGAAGAGTTTAATAGAAATGAATGTTAATAAAATAATTAAGAGGTCATTAGGGAAAATGCTTATATCTTGTGTAGAGATATATTATTACCAACTGTTATTATTTACAAGGTTTCTAATATAGTGAGAATGGAATCTCGTGAGTTATTTGTGGTTCGAGTAACGTTTGCTATTATATACATCACGAAAATATTTCATGATAACAATAGCGATGATAGAAAAGTTTAAATTTTCCCCTAAAAATGGGTTTTATTAAACCGTAAGTTGTGATTATCATAAATCACTGAGATTTATTACGAGGGATTTTTACGAGTTGTCACAGGGGTTAACTAACCAGTGTAGTTAGTTAATGACACATAACATATAAAGGCTATTTGGGTGTAGTCCTAGAAATTTACCAATTTAGACAAGTCATTCCAATTATTTAAAGTAATACTTATTATGGTGGTCTCGAATAGTATAAAAGCCAAGTTCTAAAGTTTACAAGTCACCGGCACACTCATAGATTTGTGAATTTTGAAAAATCACAACTTTTGAAAATAACGTCATGTGTGCAGCTATGCAACTTAGACTTTAAACAAAAACATGCTAAAAATTTTAAATTTTGATATATTAAGCACATTTTAAGCATATTTTGAAAAGTTTAGGACAAGTAAGTGTTAAGTGTTCTAATTCTCCAATCCCCTCACTTAAGTTAAACAACGTCCTCGTTGTTTGTATTAAAGGTTAAAAACTAGAAAATAAAAGAATTAGAACAGAAAAACTCCCCTGAGATTTGCTCGGTATGATCCTCCATTTGTATAAGAGCAAAAATCATCTTTCTTGTGGATTAGAACGTTTAAGCTTCATATTCGATGTATCCACAGGAAATGCAGGAATCTATAATACCACCAAGGCTTCAAAACACACCTAAGGTAAGAAAGGTTCAAACTTGCATAATACATTAGTAGTTAGATAAAAATAAAACATAAAAATTAAAAATGAAAATCATCAGGTCAGTCGATGCGCCGTATCTTATGGAAGAAGATACGCCGTATCGAGCCTGGAATAAATACGGATCAGAATAGAAGATGCGCCGCATCCTTAACCAGGGATACGCCGCATTTAAAATAAACTGATAAAAAGTTTTAAATTCGAAAATAAAAATGCAGAAAAGTAAAATAAGATATGACCATCTGCAGGAGATGCGTCGCATCTCAGAATTGAGATGCGCCGTATCCTCTGCGGCCTGACTGACTCGACACAAACAGAAAATTAAAAGATAAATCCGGGTTGTCTCCCGGTAAGCACTTGTCTTTATTCCAGAGTCTTCAAGTTAGACTCACGTTCAGCTCTTTAATATCGATCATTGAAGGAGTCGGAAACATCGCGCTCCCTCATCGCCAATCCAGTAATATTGAACATTCCTTGCTCGTCCTTAATTTCCACGCCGTTCTTCTTTAATATCTGTATAAACAAAGTTCTGTCCCTTTCGGGCAGAGATGACAAAATGATAGACGGGAAATTCTTATTATCATATAAGCATAGATAAGCAAGGTGGGGTGGTAGTTCAATAAACATATCATTATTCAAATTTGTATTCTCAACTATTCTCCTACGTTTGTTAATTACTACACAATCATACCACTCATCATCAGAATCATTGACAATATCGCGTCTAAGTTCGGTAGGTACATTAAGGTCAATAAATTCCTCAAAGTTCTCATGATTAGGATTAGTTGAGTTGTTTTGAATCAATGTTTCTCCCATGAGCCTAGCTTCAAGATCGAGGTCCATACGCTCTCTTAATCCTAGCACATAGACTCCTCTAATTATGCTTTTAACAGGATCTTGGCACTTATAGACTAGTTTATTATTCCCTACCCTTAATGAGATTTTTCTTTTAAACACATCAATTTTAGCATGGGCAGTAGACAAGAAAGGTCTTCAAAGGATTAAAGGAATCTTAACATCCTCAGGCATATCTAAAATAACAAAGTCTACAGGGAAAACAAACTTCTCAATCTTAACTAGCACATTATTAGCAATCCCTTCAGGTCGTTTTACCGTTTTATCAGCCAATTCAATAAGTAACTTAGTTGGTGCTAATTTTCCTAGTCCTAGGGTAGTGAATGTCTTAAGAGGCATAACACTAACACTAGCTCCTAAGTCAGCTAACACATTATTGAAAGATATATAATTAATTGAACAAGGTAGAGTAAAACTTCCTGGGTCTTTTTCTTTATGAGGCAAGGCTTGTAAGTCGGTTGCAGAGCTCTCATCTTTCATTGTAGCCTTGATCTCTTCTTCAATCTTCGTCTTTTCTTTTAGTAGTCTCCTTAAACTGATTGAAGAATTAAAGAAAAATTCGGGTCTTGCACCATCATTACCATTCATCGATCTTCTAGGCAAGTAAGGAGTGACTTCTTCAGTGGTGCTTATGGCCTTGACATGATCTCTTGGGTTGGTTTCGGTTGAGCTAGGTAAACTTCCGTATCCCCTTTCTTGAAGAACTTTGCTCATTTGACCAATTTGTTGTTCCAGTGCTTTGATCGAAGCTCCTTGATTCCTTGTAGTAGTGTCTGTTGAAGCTCGGATTTCTTTGATCATAGCAGTATTCTCTTCATGTCTTTTAGCAGCATCGGCCATAATTTGCTTTAGAGTGTCATCTAAAGTCTGCCTCCTCTCTTGATAAGCGGGATTAAAGTTGTTCTTTTGATAGAATCCCGGGGTAGCTTCCCTAAATCTTCCTGAAGGTCGGAATGGTTGTCCAAATTGGGTGTAATATGCTTCTTCAAACGTCTCACTTTCATTCTTATTCGGGCAATCTTTAGTGTAGTGAGGTCCTTCGCACTTTTCACATCCAACTTGGGCAGCATACACTCTTTATTCACGCTTCTTCATCTCTCTACTAATTTTATCCAGTTGAGCTTGAATAGCAGCAATCCCGTCAAAATTAGTGCTGCTCTTAAATCTAGTAGAGGTCACATCGTGCCATTTTTGAGAATGATCAGCAGCTTCTTGGATCGCTTTCCTTGCATTGGTTGCACTCATTTGAGGCACAGCTCCCTTAGCGTCCAATATTTGTCTAGTAGGCACGTCCAATCCTTGATAAAACAATATTATCTCCTGCATAGCGGTTAGATAGTGTTGAGGACATTTTACCAATAAATCTTTAAATCGTTCCCAAGCTTGATAAAGAGTTTCATCAGGCTCTTGCTTGAAACTGTTGATAGCCTCCATCTTTTTAGCAGTCTTAGCAGGTGGACAATATCTCTTCAGGAATTTGCTCTTCAAATCTTCCCATGTAGTGATTGAACTAGCAGGTTCATTCCTTAGCCACTTGTTAGCAGCTCCTTTTAGTGAGAGTGGAAAGATTCTTAGCATGATTTGATCGTCAGTGACTCCTTCTGAAGTAAACAAATCCGCAATCTCGAGGACCTTTTCAACATGCTCATTAGCATCCTCATGTTCCGATCCACAGAAAGCATTCTCTCTTAGCTCTTTGAGAAACTGACCCTTCAATTCAAACTTTGACTTATCATCAAACTTTGGTCTAGCAACTCCTGAAGTGTGATCAGCACGGGTTTTGTTCATGTATTCCTCCATAGTTGTGTTTTCGCCCATTGTTTCTGTCTCTTCTTCCTCTTTCTCTTCAGAAAAATAATCAAGCTCGAATGAACTTGAAGTATCAAAGCTTTTTGTGTTGAAAAGCCTTTTAAGCGAATGAAAGACTCGTTCAGGATCTTCGAAAGGTTGAATCAAGTTCTTCGTAGAACTCCTGGTCATGCACTTCCTGAAATCAACACAAAACTATCAGTAGGGTATGCTCAAGAAAGTAGTATATCAGAAAATTAACAACGAAAACGGAATACGAAAATTTAAAGTTACTGATATCTGCAGACGATGCGCCGTATCCAAAAAGTTGGATACGCCGTATCTTATAATCGTTAAAATTTAATCAGACTTTATTCAGAAAATAGATACGCCGCTTAGAAATTAGAATGCGCCGTATCTGTTTTAATAATCAAAAATCGATATTTATTAAAAATTAAATGCGTCGTATTAACAAAAGTTAATGCGCCGTATATTCGTTACGTTCCAAAATATAAGATTTTTGATTCAGAAGATGCGCCGTATCGATAAAGATCGATACGCCGTATCTGTTTAATAATTCGAAAACTGTTTTTAATTAAAATAATAGATACGCCGTATCTGCAAGAGCAGATGCGTCGTATGGCGTTAACGTTTAGAAATTTTTTTTATCAAAAACAGATACGCCGTATCTTGGGGAAAAGATGCGTCGTATCGAATTAATTAAACGCGTTGTATTTTATAAAAATTGAACGCAATACGCCGTATCTGATAAATCAGATGCGCCGTATCGTTCGATTTAACTCAGTACAACGATAGCAGTATGCAGAAAAATACGAAAAATAAAACAAATAAAAACACACAAACGAAAATAAACACAAATAAAAGCAAATAAATAACACACAAAAACAGAAAATATGCAAAATAGTACAATGAATGCAAATTAATCTAATACACAACAAAATTAGCGGTTAGATAAAAAAAATTAAAAACCTAATTAAAATACTAATCAAATTAACAGATAATAACAATTCACTCCCCGGCAGCGGCGCCAAAAACTTGATGCGTGCGATGTGTCGTTGCGGTTTAGCAGTTTTAATGCCTACTCAAGTTTTAAATTTATATTTAGCCGACTTATCAATAACACACACACTTAACGAGCAGTGTACCCGGTCAGTATGAATATAATGGTAAGTAGAGTGTCGATCACTAAGAGTGGAACGTATTATCAAGTTATTCTAATCAGTATTTTAATATATTAAGTTAGCTGTACAATCTAATCTAACGCAAGGGGGTTCAGCCTGAGAGACTGGCACGATTTGGTTGCAATTAAATAATAAAATAAACCAATAGGCACGAATCAGCAAGTAGCACACACGTACACAGATAAATACTTGAGACAATAAGAGGGCTGTCCTTATGATAAGTAGTTTGTCACTTGTTTTATTGCTAGTGTTATATGAAGTGTATAGTTCGATGCAACGCACCGAGATTAAGTCCTTTCTCGTTGGTTCTAATCTTATCGGCGAGTAAACCCTTAATGATTACTTATGACTATCCTATTTATCTTTCTCCTACTTTTCTACAGACCATAGAATACATAGGCGATCTAATAAACAGGCGAGGGCAGAGGCATGGCGACCCGATCAACGCTCAGCTAGCCACAGAGGTTATCAATGCACTAATAAAAGTCACCAATGACATCAACATATAAACTTTAATTAATGAGAAATCAGTTTTAAGGGAGTGCAATCTTTCCGTTGTCACATTACACAAGCCACCAATCTTGATGAATTAAAGTTTACTAACACAATAAAACAAAACTACTTAATGAATTAAACACATGCAGCACCTTCTTACAGCTCTTGTATCTTTGATTTGAGTGTGTCTTGTGCTGCTGCCTTGACTGAATTCGTCCTTGGTTTCTGTACTTCGGTCTCGTATATAATATATATCTGCCTCTCGAAATTCGTCTGGTCTTGGGGTATTTATAGTTTCTGTCTGAGGGTAAGATGCGGCGCATCTAGTAAGTAGATGCGGCGCATTTACTTAACTTCGCGTGGGGTCCAAGATTATAATATTCAGGAATATTCGTACACCGCCAGAAGATGCGGCGTATCTTCATCTTTGGATGCGGCGCATGTCCTCTTGTATCTTGGATCGTATCTGGTGAAATATTGATAGTGATGCGGCGCATGTTATAAGTGAGATGCGGCGCATCTGGAGCAGAATAGTCTTGATCTTGTGCATTTCAGTAGACTCTTAACTTCTTGCATGTTTTGCTCCATAATTAGTCCAAAATCGCCAAGTTTCACCAAATGCTTGTTTTCAACTGAGAATTACAAAAGTAAACGATTAAGTATCAATCCTCATACATAATATAATAAAACAAGTCAAATTAATAGGATAAATGATAGTAATAAAATGTACTTATTTGAGTTCATCAGTAAGCATGTTTCTTCCCATCTCATGCCTTAAGTTTCTAGGTCTCACTAACAACTTAATTAAGTCGTCTAATTTAGAAACTGCAAATTCTCCATTACTGGTCTCACGCATAATGGAAATTTACTTTGTCATTAATATTTAGGCAAGGTCTCACTTACACTAAATATTAACTCCAAGTGTTTCTTATAATTAGATAGCATGGACTTAAATTTTAGGGTATTTATTTTGATGTGACAATCAAAATATGTACGAAGAAGCATGCACACATCTTCGTATCATAAGTTTTCAAAACATTTTTATTTTACCAATTAGGCTAAGATTTAAATCAACAAAGATTTAATTGAGGTATTGGGTTCACCAATCAAAGAATTAACTACAATTATCGCCCACTATATCCTACTGCTGCATGAGTCAAAAGACCCAAGTTATTCGGATAATTACCACAAAAGTGGCGCGTGAAATTGAGGTCAATTCACCCTTAAGATGATTTTGTACAAAAAATAGCTTACTTGGTAGCTCCAATTAGACGCACAAAGGAGCGGAGAGACAAACGTCCGCCCGAAGGCTAATTAAAAACGTGTCTCTTTCGGATGACAATTTAATGTCAAGCCTCCTTATACGCCTCTTATAGTTTTTCTAAACTGGGTGAGCCGTTCGCTCTATTGGTACAAAACTCATCACTCAATTAAAAGTTTATGATTATTAGTCTTAAAAAATATGTTATAAACTATAATATTGCTAGTCTCGCCTGGGAGCAAATTACAGTGCGAAGCGAACCACTGTCGGCATATAAGACTTTGCAATATATAATTTATCACATCATAGTTTCATAGTTATTAGGTCAATTTAGTTTCTATTCGAAAAATTACCCTTTTCTTGCTTACAATTCGTCATATAATTTAAACAAAAAAACAAGTAATTAATAAAAATAAATAACCAAATAATAACACATAATCTTAACAATTAAATCATGTAGCCACATACAAACCTTTTGATAAAACCCTATTAATAATCTATCTATGTTTTAATATGCATATATTTAACTAAGACTCCCATTGATTTTCGAGCAAATGGTACCAATGGACCACATACACCAAACAATTTGGTTGCGGGGTTAATACACAAAAAAGTCACTAAACTTTACAAAAAAGTTCGCCTAAGTCACCCAACTTTCAAATTGTTCAATTAAGTTACTGAACTTTGAAACTTTATTCGACTTGGTTACTGAACTTTCATTTTGTTCACTTAGGTTACTGAACTTTGAAACTTTGTTCGATCTGGTTACTGAACCTTTAAAATGATGACATTGCATATTTTATAGTTCAAAACGGTCCTTGTGGTTAGTCTGGTATCACGGATTTAGTCCATAAACTACTATTTCTGTTAGTTTGACCATTTCTATACGCTTTCGCCAGTTTTTCTTACGTTTTCGCCCGCTTTCATACATTTTTCTTCCGTTTTCGCCCATTTTTATTCGTTTTCGTCCGTTTTTATACGTTTTTGTATGTTTTTATACGTTTTCGTCTGTTTTTATACGTTTTCGCCAGTTTTTCTTCCATTTTTGCCCGTTTTTATACGTTTTCGTCATTTTTCTTCTGTTTTCGCCCATTTTCTTTCGTTTTCGTCCAATTTTATACATTTTCGACAGTTTTCTTCCGTTTTTATAGTTTTTATGGAAGCAGACTAAAACAGATAAAACTGACGAAAACAGAAAAAATGGTGAAAACGTATAAAAACAGGCAAAAACGGAAGAAAAACTGGCGAAAACGTATAAAAATGGACTAAAATGTATAAAATCGGACGAAAACGGAAGAAAACGGGCGAAAACAGAAGAAAAATGGCGAAAAAGTATAAAAACAGACGAAAACGTATAAAAACGGGCAAAAACGAAAGAAAAACTGGCGAAAACGTATAAAAACAGACGAAAACGTATAAAAAGTTTCAAAGTTCAGTAACGAAGTCGAACAAAGTTTCAAAGTTCAGTAACCTAGTCGAACAAAGTTACTAAGTTCAGTAACCTAAGTGAACAAAATGAAAGTTCAGTAACCAAATTGAACAAAGTTTCAAACATGAGTAACCAAGTCGAATAAAGTTTCAAAGTTCAGTAACTTAATTGAACAATTTGAAAGTTGGGTGACTTAGGCGAACTTTTTTGTAAAGTTTAGTGACTTTTTTGTGTATTAACCCTTTGGTTGCGTAAGTCCTAGCAAATATATACCAAGTAGCACATAAATAGATTCATTAATTTAATTAATTAGGGTCTTCCCCAATTTTAGATCTATCTTATTACATGTGACAAACAACTTAACAATTAATATAAACCCTAATCCATGATAAACATGCATGTTTCATCATGGATTAATTACAAGTCACAAGATATGTAACCCTTTACACACATAAACATGTTCCTAATTTAGGGTTCCAAAACTAATTTTTAATAAAGAGGGCTCGCCCCCCCCCCCCCCAAAAAAAAATTAGGGTTTCGATTTATTTTTTATGTTCTAAACCCTAAAAAACAATCGACTAACATGTAATCCTAATCAAAGATTTGATTTTTATGTGTTTCGGTAATACAATTACATGTTAAACGGCTCGTGATGCCACTATTAGAATTTTACAATCATGACAATCATATTTTTATTCTAAATCAATCAAACATGTATGCGGAAGCGTAGGATCACATTTAACATATAAAAGATTAACCAAATAATAAAAGACACGTACATTTGATTCTAGCAAGAACAAGAATCAATACTTCAAATCTTCTTCTTTAATTATCAAAGTGGATTAGCGAGATACCCCTTACCGTTTTGTATCTCAATCTAAGATGTATAAACTATAGTGAGTTTATACCAAGGTCGTGTACACACATACTATAACCGATTAATTAGATTGCTAGATCTAAGAACACAAATTAAACCAAACAAGCTTTGTTTAATAAAAGTTGGATCGACAATCCCTAAGGGATGTTTGTTCGATCAGTTTTAGCAAGAAAAGAAGAAGAAGAAAAGCCTAGGGTTATAGCAAGAGTGCAAGAGTGGAAAACCAATAACCCTAGCCTTTGTATTTATAGAGTGGTAACTTAGAGAACAAGTTTGGCTTGGATTGGGTTTCTATAACCCATTGCCGATCGGCCCTAGACATCCCCAAGGGATTCTAGAAGTTTCTTGACCCTCTAATTACACCTATAGTCCTTCCTTTATTCACTAACGGTCATTAGTCAATTCCCGTTAATTACTTAACGTCCGTTAGTCGTTATTTCGTGTTCTAATAATTAAATACATAACGGTTTATATATATTAATTATTATACATTAATCCTTCATACGTAATGTGTGTAATCCCATGGTCCCGAGTTCGATTCTAGTCATACACATTAATATTTATCCATTAAAACTAACAAACACTATTAGTGACAGACTTATAGTATGTATTGTCCATAATCTGTTGAACACGTTTCATTTGCAAGGGATTGTTCTGCTTGCGTGTTTTCATATGTACCTCTTTTCTCCCAAAGCAATATCATCAACTCATCACTAACATCAAGCCAGTTATCCCAAATCAGTAGCTTGCTCGGCTATGATGTAGGTAAAAAGAAGTTACAAAACTGTAGGACCTAAATGCGATAAAAAGAGACAAAACCCCCTACCCGCTATATTAAGGCAGAAACGCATTCTTTTTAAATGTCCCACTAATATTAAGGCAGCACGCGGCATCTGGTTAAATAAGATGGTGTGTCATGACGAAATACCACACATCTTGCAGCCAAGCCACAAACGCTTGGGAAACTTTGGTACAAGGCAAAGAGACAACCTCAAGTAGCATACAGACTACATTACCTACATTTAGTAAACCAACAAGATTGCATTATAAAGTGTAATTTTAAAAAAGAGCCAATCATCCAAGTCTTGACCATACTTATATTCTTGTAAGTCTTTAACTTCTGTTTCCTCTGACCAAACGAGTCTTTAGCATGTTCACTACATTTCCAGGCCAACAAAGAGGTCTTAAAAAATCGTATTATCAGAAGTCTTCAAGGTCAAATATTATGGCCAAGTATGGGATTGGTTGGTGGCTTATAAAGTCTAGGTGTCCTCTCCTGCTTTGAGCTAGCTTTTTGGAGTGAGTTTTACACTTAACTTGTGGCTTGATGTGACCTACTATGGGATGGGTTCGTATCATCAAATCATCGAATCTTCTCCATCACAAATGATTACCAAAGACGATCACCATTTAAATCACAATACACCTACCCTATTTTAAGATAATGTATGTTTAGGGTTGATAAGTATTTGTTGTTGTATGATTTAGGGTGTGTTTGTTAAAAAGTAGCATTAGCCATGATACGCTAGTTATATACTACCGACGACGTGCATTCCATATTGAAGTGGCAATATCATTGCTAATCTATTTCATCTTGTTAGATGTTGCACTAGAAATATCACCATTATTTACTCGAGCCATGTACATCGCGAAGTTCATCAGCTCCCATGTAATCCGGATATTGTTCAAATGCTGTGAACACCGTGTCTTCTTTGTCATTATTACGAATGTAATTGTGCAAGGTGAATGCGGACGTAATCACATCAAGTTGAGTTTTCACACCGTATTCGAGCATTTTACCGAGTGTCTTCCATCGTTTCTTCAATATTCCAAATGATATCTCAATCACACTTCGTAGAGACGAATGAGAACAGTTACAACTTTCTTGCATGTGTCACACCCCCAAATTTGTGACTTGCAGCGGAATGGAATACCTGGGGCGTGACTGCCATAGCACCACAGTTACAGTTATATTGAACGACCTAAAGTGTCGTTTAGAAAATACATCGTTTGATTAAATAAAAACATTCAGAGTTATAAAGTTAGGTCCCAAAAGGTGAAGCAAGTTTGCGGAAAACAAGTTTATACAAATCAAACGATACTTAAGTGCATAAAAGATAAAGTGGGACGCGTCGACTCCGCGACTCCATGGTATGTCCTTATGCAGGCCAACATGCGATTACCTTAAACACCTGAAAATACATTGCTAAAAAGGTCAACAATAATGTTGGTGAGTTCATAGGTTTATGTAAATGAAATGTTTCTACGGAAACCACAAGTATAAAATGTATGACAAAAATGTCACGTAAAAATAATACATTAGCTCTTAAGCTCATGACCCCGAAGCTAGACTGAAATAAATGCCCCAAAAGGGATTGCTTTGCCAAACACTCTGAATGTATGAAATGAAATGCGTTCGTTTGACCAGTTGGCGCTACCAACCCGAACGGAGGCGTCACCCTCAATAGATCTATCCACTCACCTTCGCTTGCTCACAATTAACGGTCCATGATAAATAAAAGGGGACTTTAACTTGGCAATGATGGTAACTTAAGCAATGTAAATGAGTTTGGATACTTTGGTCCGCATATAAAAATGGTGCAATGTATTCTCCCCCGAGAATTTAGAAATCAAATAATAAATTTAAAACGGGGCTATGAAAACTCACCTGGTATGATAGCACAATGACAATGATGGAATGGGGCTCGGTCTCTAACCGCGACCTATTATGATGATATGATCTAATGTAAGCAATGAATTAACGCAACACATGCAAATACGTATGTTAACGATACCACTTGGAAATTTTGAAAATAACGTTTATCGTCGAAAAAAATACATTTTTGACGTCTCGTTAAGTTATAAACTACTTTTCGCGTAAATATGTTGAAACGGTACTCCATGATTCTTGTTTGGTGTTCTATCGGCAAAATATAACGATTTCGTCGCAATTTAATATTTTCTTTAACTTGTGAAAATATACCCAAAATGGCCTCGTAAAGCTAGTCGTGAAATATTGTACGTTAAGTGTTAGTGATCAAACTCGACGTTTTTGAAAACCTTGTAACCATGTCTTAATGTCGTTTCATTTAACTTTTGATCATACGCGCCTCGATCAATTAAAAAATCGGCTATCAATGTTATGTCTTGTAAAAACACTAGTTTTTATACTTGGATTATTTTTCTATTAGTGGGCTGTCAAAATGATTAATGTTCGTCGGGCTTTAAACGCGTATATCTCGGTCGTTATGAGCTCGTTTTCTACGTTCTTTATATCCACGGATTCGTATTAACATGAAATAACATAATTTCAGTAGCTCGGCTCCTCTAGATCACGTCTAACACCTCGTTTGGTCCTTTGAAATTCGGCAAACAGCAAGCTTATTTTCAGAAAATTAGTTTTCGTCATCTAACTTGTAAAAATCATATCTCCTTCGTTATAAGTCGGTTTTTAGTGAATCAAGCGTCCACGGTTTCATTTTTGAAAGAACTTTCTGAATATGAATGCCAAAATAGTTCAACATTTTCTGAGTTTTCCAGATTACACGATTTTCGACTGTAGGTTGTTTAGATTGTTAAAAACTCATTTCCTTGGTTCTAAACTTGATCATACCACTTCAAATCAACTCCACAAGTTCGTAAACCTACCATACACCTTCTTAGGGTGTCATGGGGTCCTAAACATCACCATCCTTGGTGGATTTCATGAGATCACTAGTGAAACTTATAGATCTAGTGTTAAAGATAGTTTATGTGCAAAGTGGTATCTAAAACATAAATATGTTGCATGATTAACTAATATAACTTGAAAATACATAAACATATGAATCAAATGAAAGTATGAAATGATCAAAAAGATGTTCTTGAAGCTTACTTGAAATATTGTTGAGTTTTGATGAGAAAATGTGTAATAACTTAGGGTTTTTACCACAAAACCCTAACTAGGAATGAAATTTGAGCTTGATTAATACTTGAACTTCAAAAATTGGTGGATTGCTTTTGATGTTCTTCCTTTGGCCGAACAATGAAGGAGGAAAAGAGAGAGTTTGTGTGTTATTTTGCTAGTTGAAATGATAAGAAATGTGTTATGGAAATTAAATAAGAAAACACATAGAATCTTTTAATTAATGAAGCCTTAGAAATCAAGTGTAGTAGATGTTTAGGGTGGCTCATGGGGGGGGGGGGGCACATGTGAAGAAAAGAGGGATGATTTGATGCAAATTAATGCACTTGTCTCCAATTTATTTAGAATTAGCTAGTTTAAGGTATACATTGAGTGTTACCGGGTACCGAGTTAACTAGAAATGAATCATGACGAGGTGAAATAAAATACGACGAAGTTGTAAAAATTGTAAAACCATATTTCTTGCATGAATCGGGTGTTAGAATGATTATTGGGTTGAGATTTCGTAAACCGACGGAGTTATAAGCGTCAAACGAAAAATATAGCGATTGGTTTAAAAACACTGGGTAAAGTAATAATATAATCTCTATATCATTAAAATTAGTTTGAAAATGTGTTAGGATCATAGTCGGGAGTATTGGGTATAATGTTAGCAGAAATGATTGAATGGTAACGTTAATTAAACTATTAAGCATACGTTAATGAAAATCACACAAACACATGCATGAACTGATATGATAATGATGTTAATGATGATATACAAACTACTCTAGTCTGTATGATGTGTCTTTACTGATGATGCATGAATACGCAACTAAACCTAACTGGTTATGCGCATTTGAATACCCGTAAACCAAGTTTACAACATGATGAATGATGCCCATGAATAGTGATTTCCCTCCGGGAATGAATAGTGTCATGTGAATAGTAAAATTTTTGACGACTTCTCAAAGTCTCAAACTACCTTAAAAAATGATGAATAGTGATCGGTGAATAGTGATTGATGAATAGTAACTCATGAATAGTAAATTGTCGGGGTTTGGAAAATGACCTGAAATTACGAGTTGTGACAGTCGACCACCCTAAAAGGAATTCAGTCCCTGAATTCAGCTGATGTTGGTCTCTGGAGTGGTCTCGGTGAAAAGATGCGGGTATTTGAGTCGCACCTGGTCTTCCCGTTCCTGAGTAAACTCGGGACTTCCTCGAGAATTACAGCAAACCTTCATGATAGGAATTCGACTTTGCTCCAACTGTTTGACCTCTCGGTCCATGTTTTCTGCTGGTTCTTTTAACGAAATCGAACTTATCGTCGAGTTGAAGTTCTCCTAATGGAGTGAAATGAAATATGCTATGAGTGATTCGTTTGGAAGGCGCTTCCTGAGGTTTGGGATATGAAATGGGTGGTGTATGTTGCTGAGTTCTGACGGAAGCTCAAGTCTGTATGCCAGTCGGCCGATTCTAATTAGAATCTTAAATGGTCCAATATACCTAAGGTTCGGTTTCCCGGGTTTCCAAAATTGTATCATGCCCTTCCAAGACAAGGCTTTCAACATATCTTGTCCTACAACTCGAATCCCAATGGTTTACTACTTAGGGATACCTAGTTCCCATGATTTTGCATCCTAACTGACCTAACTTTTCTATTGTTCTCTTGTTACTTGTAACTGATTCTTGACTTGTACCATTTCCTTTGTTGTTTCACAATTGCGTTCTAGACCAGTGAACTTGACCTTCCGATTTTGGTCTGTCACTATGTAATTGGTACCTCGACCATAGGGTGCCTTAAAAGGTGCAGTCTAAGTGTTCGCGTGATAACTATTGTGGTAAGAGAACTCGATTAATGGTGAATGGTTTGCCCAACCATTTCCAAAGTCAATCACCGATTACCTAAGTAGTACTGAAACCTCCTGATGTTTTGGGTAGTTTGGTGACAAAGTCCATTGTAATGCGTTCCCACTTCTACTAGAGAATTTCTGGTTGTTGAAACAATCTTGATGGTTTCTGGTATTCGGCTTTTACTTTAGCACAAGTAAGACACTTGCTAACATACGCAGCTATTTCTGCTTTCATATTCGGCTACCAATAAAGTCTCTTCAGATCCTGATATATCATATCAGAACCTGGGTGAATGGAGTACTTCGACTTGTGCAATTCGTGCATGATCAACTCTCTTATTCCGCCATAAAGAGGTATCCCGCTTCTATCCTTGAAGCACAATACTCTGTCTGACCTCTTTACTAAACCATTTGCATCCTTCGGCATACCATGGGGTTTTTCATTTTATCGGTTTTCCTCCTTGAGTGCCTCAACTTGAGCCTCGAGGATTCGTGATGGTAAAGGTGATATAATTGTCATTCCCAATGATCTGATTCTCAAAGGTTTGAGTCTTTCTCTCCGGCTAAGGGCATCTGCCACAACATTAGCTTTCTTAATTGCCCATTGGTCTGAAGATGGTAGAGCGCGTGTATATCTGATTGGAAAGAAAATATCTTAAGGGGATTGTCAGAAGTTTGAGGTGCATCGTCTATCCTTTATTAGAAGCCTTTGAAATTTGTACAACGTGTCTCGTGACTACTCCTACAACGGTAGGTTTTTCGGAAATGGGTTATCGAAGAACAAAGCTACGGTAACGGTTTCTGATTCCTTGTGTCTTGCTATAACTGATGTCAAGATATGAGCCTCTCTTCACCTAAGATGCTTGGTCTTTATTGCCAAAATTTGTGTTGTTTAATAGTTTTTCCCTAGATCTCCTTTGTCAAAAGTTTCCCATGCTATTGTTTGTCAACCACAAGATCCTAATTGTATGAAGTATTGTAGTATGGTGGTTGGTTTTCAAAATTTGACTCGATATGGAGCATTTTGATTGAAATCTTCTCCTGAACAATTTATTTACGAGTTTGGGTAATGAATCTTACAATTTGAATAAATGGGTTCCACAAGTTTGAAAAAATGAAGTTTTATGTCTGAATGAATAAACCTTTCTTTCGATACAGAATGTTTTCTTTGAAATCTTTTTCCTGAATAAATGAATTTTTCAAGTTTGGATAATCTCAGTGGTTATGCAAGATTGGACTATTTTCAAATACGACCCAAGGTTTTATAGATGGGTTTTCGACATGATGTGGATAAGAATGTTTTAGCAAAGTTTGGTGTTACACAGTTCCTAACATTTTAAAGAAAGTTCATTTGTATTGAAAGCGTCAAAAACAAAAAGATAAAATAGTCGGGTAGGTATGTCTGCAGGAATACCTAAATGTCTAACGTTCCGTTCCTGGTGTTTGAATAATGCCTAAAGGTTAATCTTGGGTAAGACTTGTGGGTACGCATATCCAGCTTTGCTTGATCCTTTCTAAACTGGATCATGATTTAGGTTCTTCGTCCTACTTGGTCTAACTAGTACTTCTGAAATGATAAGATTTGGTGACTATGCTAAAGGTAATGATTTGGATTGCCTCATGAGATCTTATGTTTTCCGTTGCGATACGAATCAACTGGTTGTATATTTCTAGTCCTTGTTTGTGGTACCGAAACCCTTTCATTGTTTTCTTATGTTATGAATTTCTCCTTGTAGATGGGAAAGTCTTTCCTAGAAAGGTAAATGGTAAAACCCAACTTAACTGTTAGGTAAGTGACATGTGGTGTAGGTACTCAGATAGAGTTTGCCAATGGGGATGCTTATGAAAATTTATTTGGTTACAAAGCTTTTGAATGAAGATTGTTATTAGGAATTTTGAAAAGATGATTGTTTCCTTCATGGCATAATCCTTCCTGAATTAGACATAGGTGATCAGGCTATGTATAATTGAGGACTAATGATGCGATGCTCGGTTTAGCCAAAATAGCATTACTTTTCTCAAAAGTTTTAGATAGTGTTCAACGTGTCATTTGGTAAAATGGTGGTTTAAACTCTGTTTTTAACAAGAAACTGGTTCGTAAGGGAGTAAATAGTTGGTGGAGTACTAGTAAATCGATTTATGAGATGATGGGAATATAACATGTTTTGGAATCTTGTGAAATAATTCTCTAAGGTGGTAGTGAAATATCTTGCATTAAAATTTGGGTAAGACAGTTCTATAAAGTGGTAGTGAAATAGTTCGGGATACAATCTGCTGAATAGGTTGTAGGATGTGTGTGGAAAGTCTTACGGTAGGTTAATAGTCTATAGTCAAAGACGAAATATGCCTAACCCTTAATAGGATAGCGGTATGTTGTTGCGAAATGATTGAAAATTGGCAAATGGGAATAGGATATGAAATAAACGAAGATTGTGCTCATGGTGGAGATGATAAAAGATAGGGATTACATTAGATAGAAAGGTACATAATACAACGAGGTTACAAGAAAGAACTTAAGATAGACTACTTAAATAAATACAACCCCAGCGGCTTCATCTATGGTTTATTACTAAGGCAGAAGTTCTTTGTGCTTAAACATGGTTGTCGTCCTCAATGTTGTTTGTGTGCTGGCCATCTCCTCCTCCGATGACCTAGGCTCTTCCACGAGCTATTCCACCTTGGTTCCCATTCCTTTGATTCCCTTGTCTTGGACATTCCTTCCTGTAGTGTCCTATCTCTCTACAGCCAAAACATGTCACTGGACGTTTCTGATTTCCGGAAATGATTGGGAACTTGCATTCTCTAGTCGAATGTCCAATTCTCTTACAGTTACCACAAGGATTAAGACAAGGCCCAGGTTTATGATGACTTTGACACTTGTTGCATTTAGGTAGGGTACCTTTGTAACCTTTCTTGTCAGTCGGGCCTGTAGCATAGGCCTCAGCAACTTCTTGTCGCTTTGGTGGTTGTTGGGTAGCATTACCGCCCTGATTGTTGTCCCACTTTCTCTTGTTGTGATTGTTGTTCCATTCTTGTTTGTTGTCATTAGTGTTTCTTAAGGTCTTGGTGTGAGCTAGGTATTCCTTTGTCTCGATCGCCAAACGGATAGCTTTAGACATGGTATTAGGTTCTGATAAGGTGACCATCATCCGAATTTCAGGGGAGAGTCCCCCGATATATATCTCAAGTTTCTTGCTTTCTGGTTCATCCATTGCAGGGCCTAGTCGTGCTAATTCATAAAAACGAGTAGTGTATTTGGCAACATCATCTCCTTCCATGGTAAAGTCTAGAATTTCCTGTTCCATTGTTTGTATTTCGCTTCTTAAACAATATTCTAAGGTCATCATCCTTCTTAGTTTATCCCAAGAGATTGAGTAAGCAGCGTCAACCCCTACTATCTGAACATATTTAGTCCACCATCCCTGGGCATGATCCCGAAAAGTGCAAGTGGCGAACTTAACTTTGTCTTCCTTGCGGCCGTCACCACCTCGAAATATTGTTTCTATTTCTTCGCACCATTTGTAAAATCCCTTTGTGCCTTCAGTTCCGCTAAAGGTGTGGGGGTTGTAATCCATAAATTCCTCATGGGTAAGATTTTTGGTGAGGGCTCTGGCTACGTTCTTGGCAATGTTTTGCTTAACGGCGGCTTGTGTCATGTCTGGAGTGGCTTGCTTAAACCTAACTTCATCAAAATCATAAGAGACCATGAGAATTTATAGGTAGTAAAGATCATCATACTCACATATATGCAACCATGACATGTATAAATGGAGTGAGATCACAACAAGGTGTAACCACGAAATGTCATAACACACGTGGATGTAATACATGAAAATTTCGGTCTTACATGGACCGATATCATAGATAGCACAACCATACCCATATAGTAAGTCAATACTTGGTGATTTCGTTGTACAACAATCAAAATACTACAAGTTTCTTTGAACCATACCACACATCCCGTGGCTAGGATAATAGTAAAAGCTAGTAAAGATATAAGTCTAGTCTAGGGATTCCCTAGTGCTCCTCTTAGTGAATCCAGGGTTGTGGCATCTTGGGGTCGGGATGAGTCCTGATGTGGGGTCTGGAGTAGTGCATCGATCATGTCCGAGATAGTGTATATTCCAAAGCATTCTTGAGGAATCTGCTGATGTTCCTGTTGAGTCGGTGATCTTGGTATTATCCACAAGGTGTCATCCAATTCCCGATATGTGGAAATGGAAATGGGGAATGGCAATGGTGGTGGTGGGAAAGCAAGGGCAGTATGCTGAATCTCGAAAGTCTCGGTGTCATACCTGATAGCATTTTTTAAGTCCGGCTCAAGTAGTGCTAATACCTCAAATAGGTGGAAATTATCATCCAACAATGGTGAGTGTGGTGATGTAGGTGTACGAGTGGATGAAAAAGCGTCCTCGATATCCGAGTTTGCTAGAATGATAATAGGGTGGTTGGGTGAAGACATCTCTGTGACAATTGACGTAAAATGAAAGTAAATAACTTCTTATCTTATGCGGGTTATGATGAAATGATATACGTATGACATCGCATGTATAATGAATATGCACTTATGATGAATTGGTGAGATGCTATGATGATGTAGTTATAGACTAGGGTCAATGATACAACCTAGTTCGCTATAACCTTTGCTCTGATGCCAATCTGTCACACCCCCAAATTTTTGACTTGCAGCGGAATGGAATACCTGGGGCGTGACTGCCATAGCACCACAGTTACAGTTATATTGAACGACCTAAAGTGTCGTTTAGAAAATACATCGTTTGATTAAATCAAGGGGTAATTCTACAAATAGCCCGGTCTAGTAAAGTGTTGGGCTTTTTTGGCCCCAAAAAAGTCGCTTTCCCAAAATAGCCCAACACTTTAAGCGACTAAATCTTGGTGTGACATGTGGCCGAAAAAAGTCGCTTAAGCGACTTTTTGTAAATTAAGCGACTTTCGATTAAGCCCAGCAGTAGAAACAGATGCACTAGCAGTAGATTGAAAAAAAAGTCGCTTAAGCGACTTTTTTTGAATTAAGCGACTTTTTTCCGCCACATGTCACTCCCAGATTTAGTCGCTTAAAGTGTTGGGCTATTTTGGGAAAGCGACTTTTTTGGGGCCAAAAGAGCCCGACACTTTACTAGACCGGGCTATGTCTATATTTAGCCCTTAAATAAAAACATTCAGAGTTATAAAGTTAGGTCCCAAAAGGTGAAGCAAGTTTGCGGAAAACAAGTTTATACAAATCAAACGATACTTAAGTGCATAAAAGATAAAGTGGGACGCGTCGACTCCGCGACTCCATGGTATGTCCTTATGCAGGCCAACATGCGATTACCTTAAACACCTGAAAATACATTGCTAAAAAGGTCAACAATAATGTTGGTGAGTTCATAGGTTTATGTAAATGAAATGTTTCTACGGAAACCACAATTATAAAATGTATGACAAAAATGTCACGTAAAAATAATACATTAGCTCTTAAGCTCATGACCCCGAAGCTAGACTGAAATAAATGCCCCAAAAGGGAGTTCTTTGCCAAACACTCTGAATGTATGAAATGAAATGCGTTCGTTTGACCAGTTGGCGCTACCAACCCGAACGGAGGCGTCACCCTCAATAGATCTATCCACTCACCTTCGCTTGCTCACAATTAACGGTCCATGATAAATAAAAGGGGACTTTAACTTGGCAATGATGGTAACTTAAGCAATGTAAATGAGTTTGGATACTTTGGTCCGCATATAAAAATGGTGCAATGTATTCTCCCCCGAGAATTTAGAAATCAAATAATAAATTTAAAACGGGGCTATGAAAACTCACATGGTATGATAGCACAATGACAATGATGGAATGGGGCTCGGTCTCTAACCGTGACCTATTATGATGATATGATCTAATGTAAGCAATGAATTAACGCAACACATGCAAATACGTATGTTAACGATACCACTTGGAAATTTTGAAAATAACGTTTATCGTCGAAAAAAATACATTTTTGACGTCTCGTTAAGTTATAAACTACTTTTCGCGAAAATATGTTGAAACGGTACTCCATGATCCTTGTTTGGTGTTCTATCGGCAAAATATAACAATTTCGTCGCAATTTAATATTTTCACAATTAACGGTCCATGATAATTAACGGTCCATGATAAATAAAAGGGGACTTTAACTTGGCAATGATGGTAACTTAAGCAATGTAAATGAGTTTTGATACTTTGGTCCGCAAATAAAAATGGTGCAATGTATTCTCCCCCGAGAATTTAGAAATCAAATAATAAATTTAAAACGGGGCTATGAAAACTCACCTGGTATGATAGCACAATGACAATGATGGAATGGGGCTCGGTCTCTAACCGCGAACTATTATGATGATATGATCTAATGTAAGCAATGAATTAACGCAACACATGCAAATACGTATGTTAACGATACCACTTGGAAATTTTGAAAATAACGTTTATCGTCGAAAAAAATACATTTTTGACGTCTCGTTAAGTTATAAACTACTTTTCGCGTAAATATGTTGAAACGGTACTCCATGATCCTTGTTTGGTGTTCTATCGGCAAAATATAACAATTTCGTCGCAATTTAATATTTTCTTTAACTTGTGAAAATATACCCAAAATGGCCTCGTAAAGCTAGTCGTGAAATATTGTACGTTAAGTGTTAGTGATCAAACTCGACGTTTTTGAAAACCTTGTAACCATGTCTTAATGTCGTTTCATTTAACTTTTGATCATACGCGCCTCGATCAATTAAAAAATCGGCTATCAATGTTATGTCTTGTAAAAACACTAGTTTTTATACTTGGATTATTTTTCTATTAGTGGGCTGTCAAAATGATTAATGTTCGTCGGGCTTTAAACGCGTATATCTCGGTCGTTATGAGCTCGTTTTCTACGTTCTTTATATCCACGGATTCGTATTAACATGAACTAACATAATCTCAGTAGCTCGGCTCCTCTAGATCACATCTAACACCTTGTTTGGTCCTTTGAAATTCTGCAAACAGCAAGCTTATTTTCAGAAAATTAGTTTTCGTCGTCTAACTCGTAAAAATCATATCTCCTTCGTTATAAGTCGGTTTTTAGTGATTCAAGCGTCCACGGTTTCGTTTTTGAAAGAACTTTCTGAATATGAAGGCCAAAATAGTTCAACATTTTCTGAGTTTTCCAGATTACACGATTTTGGACAGTAGGTTGTTTAGATTGTTAAAAACTCATTTCCTTGGTTCTAAACTTGATCATACCACTTCAAATCAACTCCACAAGTTCGCAAATCCTACCATACACCTTATTAGGGTGTCATGAGGTCCTAAACATCACCATCCTTGGTGGATTTCATGAGATCACTAGTGAAACTTATAGATCTAGTGTTAAAGATAGTTTATGTGCAAAGTGGTATCTAAAACATAAATATGTTGCATGATTAACTAATATAACTTGAAAATACATAAACATATGAATCAAATGAAAGTATGAAATGATCAAAAAGATGTTCTTGAAGCTTACTTGAAATATTGTTGAGTTTTGATGAGAAAATGTGTAATAACTTAGGGTTTTTACCACAAAACCCTAACTAGGAATGAAATTTGAGCTTGATTAATACTTGAACTTCAAAAATTGGTGGATTGCTTTTGATGTTCTTCCTTTGGCCGAACAATGAAGGAGGAAAAGAGAGAGTTTGTGTGTTATTTTGCTAGTTGAAATGATAAGAAATGTGTTATGGAAATTAAATAAGAAAACACATAGAATCTTTTAATTAATGAAGCCTTAGAAATCAAGTGTAGTAGATGTTTAGGGTGGCTCATGGGGGGGGGGCACATGTAAAGAAAAGAGGGATGATTTGATGCAAATTAATGCACTTGTCTCCAATTTATTTAGAATTAGCTAGTTTAAGGTATACATTGAGTGTTACCGGGTACCGAGTTAACTAGAAATGAATCATGACGAGGTGAAATAAAATACGACGAAGTTGTAAAAATTGTAAAACCATATTCCTTGCATGAATCAGGTGTTAGAATGATTATTGGGTTGAGATTTCGTAAACCGACGGAGTTATAAGCGTCAAACGAAAAATATAGCGATTGGTTTAAAAACACTGGGTAAAGTAATAATATAATCTCTATATCATTAAAATTAGTTTAAAAATGTGTTAGGATCATAGTCGGGAGTATTGGGTATAATGTTAGTAGAAATGACTGAGTGGTAATGTTAATTAAACTATTAAGCATACGTTAATGAAAATCACACAAACACATGCATGAACTGATATGATAATGATGTTACTGATGATATGCAGACTACTCTAGTCTGTATGATGTGTCTTTACTGATGATGCATGAATACGCAGCTAAACCTAACTGGTTACGCGCATTTGAATACCCGTAAACCAAGTTTACAACATGATGAATGATGCCCATGAATAGTGATTTCCCTCCGGGAATGAATAGTGTCACGTGAATAGTAAAATTTTTGACGACTTCTCAAAGTCTCAAACTGCCTTCAAAAATGATGAATAGTGATTGGTGAATAGTAAATTGTCGGGGTTTGGAAAATGACCTGAAATTACGAGTTGTGACAGCATGTTATTAGGCGCTCATTTTCAAATTGTGATTTGCGGTATTTTGGATATGGAACTAAATATCATTTTTTTATCCGGATATCCTTTATCCACTAAATAATATGTTGAGAATTATATTTTTATAGATTTGATGATCACAGAACAAAAAGAATGAAACATGAAGAAAACTGAAATGATAAGCAAAATACGCTAATGAAGCTGTTGCAGGAGTTGTTAAGTCTTCTGGTTAAGTCTTCTCCCAGTTAAGTCTGGTGGTTAAGTCTTCTTCCAGTTAAGTCTGGTGGTTAAGTCTTCTCCCAGTTAAGTCTCCTCGTTAAGTCTGGTTACACAGTTAAGTCTTCTAGTGTATCAGGTGCTGCTATGAGTCATACTACTGCTGGATGGATAAAGATGAAGAAGATATTATTTATATGAGTCACTTATAAATAATATCTAGATATTTGTTCAGTCAACAAAGTTGTAAACAAAGATACAAGTTGTATCTTAATGACTAACACATGTAAAGCAAGTAGATGACAAGACTTATCATATTGTAAAAGATCTTCCTTGTGCTATAAAAGGAAGATCTTACCCTTAGATAAAAAGTGTGGTTAGATGTTAATCACCAAGGTGCTTCATACTTACAAATTACAACAACACCAAGTGTGTTAAAATGTAAAGCACCTAAAAGAGTGTGTGTGATGAACATTAGACATGGGGTCTAATGTTGTTATATTTGTTTAGCCTCAAGGATCTTTGATCCCTGATTAGAGTGTAATCGTACTGCTATTGATCAAGTAGTATTGGGGCTAGTTTGAATAACAAACAAGAAAGTTGGCAAAACCTTGTTGTGATAGTATTGTTTTTTTCATTAGAATATTCCGTCAATATTATCATCATGCTCGTCATAGAAAAAATCCTAGATCAAAGGTGTAACAACCTAGAGTCCATAAACGATCACAAAACTTATTGTTAGTTAGATAGTCTAAAATAAGTTTTCATCAGTTGGTATCAGAGCGGGGGGCTCTGGATCTAGGAAAAGAAAATGTTTTAGCTAAAGAAAGAAGAAAAATTCGGATCTGGTTCGTATTTTCGTAACTCACTGCAGGGCTGTTTTCAAAAGGCGATAACTCCTTCGTTAACCGTTGGATCAGGCTGAAATTTTTACTGGAGGTTCTTGGTATATCAAGGTAGATTCTAACCGGAGGGATCTTCAATCTGAGCCTTGGGTTGCAAGATGTGCATCGTTGAAAACTGCTACAGAAACAGTTCAGGTATGGTCGAATTTTTTGTTTTCTTTCAAAGTTTACACACACAAAGGGGAAGAATACACACACAGAAGAGAGTTGGTTCTTAAAAGATTAAAGACTTGTTTATCAAGTTATTCTTGGTGAAAAAGATTATTTGTTGCTTATTTGAAGTTGAAGTTGAATTTTTCAAAATTGTGTTTTATCATACCTTTTGTAAGAAGGTAACTTGTTCGTTCGTTCAAGTGACTACGAAATGACAAACACTTAAAGGAGATACGTTGTAGTACTCAGTGTCTCATAGAAGATGAGTTTATTGTCATGAGATTGCGGTCTCCCTATACAAGAAAGTTGGGTATACGTTCGAAGTCAGATTTAGTACAAGATATAAGACACAAGGATGGTTTATTCTGTTTCATCATCAAGTTAGTAATGGTTGGTTTTTCTTCATCAATCATAAAAGCCTACAGAATTGGAGATTCGAATGGTTAACATATGGGTTTCAGGGGAAGCTTAAATGTTTAGATGTTTAACCATTTATTATGTTTGTGCATCACCACAGGGGAAGTTATTGATTCTTACTACTGTTGATTAGTATTACTACTAATGGTTTAGATTTTTACTGTCTCAAGTTCATTTTTAGTGCGAAAAACTTAATGGAGGGTAATTTGAGACATTAGAAGGATGAATTAGATGTGTAGTATTAGTTCGAAGTTGTAAAGATCATATTTGTAATATTCTCTATTTGTTGATAACAAAAAAAAAGGGGAAGAGATGTGGTGGATAGCATAGATTAAGGGGAAGACAATATGGTTTCATTCATGGTGAGATTTAGTTATCTCAATTTCTCTACTTCGTCTAGGGAAATTCGTACAAGAACGTGTTTGTTTTGTAATCATCAAATAGGGGAAGATTGTTGGAAATTATATTTTCATAGATTTGATGATCACAAAACAAGAAGAATGAAACATGAAGAATACTGAAATGATAAGCAAAATACGCTAATGAAGCTGTTGCAGGAGTTGTTAAGTCTTCTAGTTAAGTCTTCTCCCAGTTAAGTCTGGTGGTTAAGTCTTCTCCCAGTTAAGTCTTCTCGTTAAGTCTGGTTACACAGTTAAGTCTTCTAGTGTATCAGGTGTTGCTATGAGTTATACTACTGCTGGATGGATAAAGATGAAGAAGATATTATTTATATGAGTCACTTATAAATAATATCTAGATATTTGTTCAGTCAACAAAGTTGTAAACAAAGATACAAGTTGTATCTTAATGACTAACACATGTAAAGCAAGTAGATGACAAGACTTATCATATTGTAAAAGATCTTCCTTGCGCTATAAAAGGAAGATCTTACCCTTAGATAAAAAGTGTGGTTAGATGTTAATCACCAAGGTGCTTCATACTTACAAATTACAACAACACCAAGTGTGTTAAAATGTAAAGCACCTAAAAGAGTATGTGTGATGAACATTAGACATGGGGTCTAATGTTGTTATGTTTGTTTAGCCTCAAGGATATTTGATCCCTGATTAGAGTGTAATCGTACTGCTATTGATCAAGTAGTATTGGGGCTAGTTTGAATAACAAACAAGAAAGTTGGCAAAACCTTGTTGTGATAGTATTGTTTTTTTCATTAGAATATTCCGTCAATATTATCATCATGCTCGTCATAGACAAAATCCTAGATCAAAGGTGTAACAACCTAGAGTCCATAAACGATCACAAAACTTATTGTTAGTTAGATAGTCTAAAATAAGTTTTCATCATAATACTTACGTGGTTATAACAAAAAAATAAGTGCCTTTAAAAAGGTAGAATACAATATAATAGGCACATAAATTTACCTTCGGGTGATTTTGAAAAGTTCATTGATGGGTTGTTAATGGCACTAAGTGTTGGGTCACTTCAATACCCAAGTAACTTTAATCTAGGATTTGAAAAAAAATATAACCTAAGTGTCACATAACATATAACAACATTTAAGTCACTGAGTGAACAGTCACTCAGTGAGTCATCTTCAGGAAGCCTAGGACGAGACTAAGAAGAAAGCCTCTCCATTCAGTGAGGCGGAACTCAGTGAATGACACTTAAGCTAAAGAAGAAGGTGATGGGTTCAGTGAGTGATGACAATAACTCACTGAACTCCAAGACTCGTCAACAACAATGAAGACTTGTAACATCCGGTAATTTTCCCAAACTTATTTTATTAGCCGAAATATTTATTTTCAATATCCCTTAGCTTTTATAATTCTCTTAACTCATTTGAGCTTGAAAACGGAGGTTATCTGTTTAAACGTGAGCGTTATTTGTTATTTTAGCCAGCACAACCTAAAATGCACTAAACAAATTGATTTGTTAAATAAATCAAAACCAAGAAAGATGTACGTATGAATACTCAATTTTATCAGAAAAATTATTTCGGACTCAATAGCGCAAGTCCCGTAAATTAAAACGGAAGTTTGATACACCAAATGGGGCCCACAACAGTTTTTATTAAAAGATTAGTAAAATTACACTTCCAACCCCCTTTTATTATTTACACTGCCGCCCCTATGGTTCCTTTTGTCCACGTCCGCCCCCTCTCCACCCATATATATATACCTACTAGGGTTTTTCCCTTCTACTAATAAACCTCCACCGAAAATCACTATTTTGGCGCCATCACCGCCTCCGGCGAATTTTTCTGACCACCTACGATCTTCCACCACCGCGTAGATCAAAGCGCTCTCATCATTTCTGGAGCATTTGGGAACGTGAGGAACACGTTTGGTTCGTGTTTGGAGCTCACCGCCGCGACTACAACCATCACCACCACACGCCGCCACCACTCTCTCTTTCTCTCTCGTTGGTAAGCTCACGCGCCACCCCCTCTTGTTATTTCTTCATCTTTATCAAACCCTAAACTAATAAAAGTTATATAAAAAAAACGTTTTCATTATAAAACCTTAACTAAAACAATTGTTTTAAACTAAAAATTGTGTGGATCTAACGTTTTGTTGTTTGAACCATCGTGACTCGCCGCCGAGTTGTGTGACTCGTCCGAGTCAACTCACGAGTTGAGTTGACTCGGATCCTAGTCGTGTTGAATTATTTATATTGTTATTATTTCGTGTATTATTGATTATGTGGTGAATTTATTTTGCGAGTTTGATGGTTTTGGTTTGAATTTTGTTTGGCCGAGTAGTGTAGGAGTCGGATAAGGCCTAGCCGTGACTCAAGGGAGTCATGGCCAAGCGTTTGTTGAATTTGTTCTTGTCGTATTATGGGTTTGGTTTGAGTTTTGGTTTAGCCGAGGAGCTCAAAGCTCGAATAGGGCTTAGCCGTGGCTCAAGGGAGTCACGGCTAAGCAAGGGTTTGGTT
Organism: Artemisia tridentata subsp. tridentata; assembly: GCA_021014915.2. Lineage (NCBI taxonomy): Eukaryota > Viridiplantae > Streptophyta > Magnoliopsida > Asterales > Asteraceae > Artemisia > Artemisia tridentata. The sequence continues at coordinate 188,283,565 of CP139502.1, read as the reverse complement.
TAAATTGTTTTGTGATAAAGATTGGTTTAGCCGTGGGGTTGGATTAATATTTTTGAGGTCAAGTTGGTTGTAGCCGAGGGATTGGGAGATTGATTTGTGGTCGAATTATGTTGGCCATGGTATACTTGGTTATTATTGATGTTGGAGTTATTTATTTTTGGCCATGGTTATTATTTGTGAAATATTGGTTAAACGGCACTCACGGCGAGTGACGTTATGTGTACCATGACACATAAAATGTCGTGGGGACTTGTAAATATTTTTAGTCTAAACAAAATGGTGATTGAGTTGTTAGCAAGGTTTTGGTAACCTTGAGTTGGTCGTATATGTCACACCCCCAAATTATCTGTTTTGCAGCGGAATGGAATTCCAGGGGTGCAACTGCCATAGCATCTTAACTGCAGTTATATTGAACGACCTAAAGTGTCGTTTAGAAAATACATCGTTTGATTATTTAAAACTTTCAGAGTTTACAAAGCGAGGTCCCAAAAGATGTTACAAGTTTGCGGAAATAAAGTTTACACAGTTCAAACGATGGTTAAGTGCATAGAATATAAAGTGAGACGCGTCGACACCGCGACTCCATGATATGCCCATATGCAATCCAACATGCGATGCTTAATAACCTGAAAATACATTGCTAAAACGTCAACACGAATGTTGGTGAGTTCATAGGTTTATGTAAATGAAATGCTACACGGAAACCACAAGTAAAAAGTGTAAAACAAACTGCCACATGAAAAATGATACATTAGCTCTTAAGCTCATGACCCCGAAGCTAGACTGAATGAAATGCCCCAACTGAGTGCTTTGCCAAACACCCTGAAATGGATCAAATGTAATGCGTTCGTATGACAAGTTGGTGCTACCAACCCGAACGGAGGAGTCACCCTCAATAGATCTATTCACACACTCTCGCTTGCTCACAATTAACGGTTCATGATAATAGGGGACTTTAACTTGGCAATGAGGTAACTTAAGCAATGTAATGAATTTATATACTTTGGTCCGCATGAAAAATTGGTGCAATGTATTCTCCCCCGAGAAATTTGAAATGATGTAATAACTTGAAAAACGGGGCTATGAAAACTCACCTGATGAAACAGCACTATGATAATAATTGATATGATGTAATGATGGCTCGGTCTCTAACCGCAACCTATGATGAATGATGTGACCCAATGTAAGCAATGATACCATGCAACTCATGCAAAAACGTATGTTAACGATACCACTCGTTATTTTTGAAAATAACGTTTTCTGTCGAAAAATATATTTTTGACATCTCGGCAAGTCATATACTATATTTCGTGTAAAAATGTTGGAATATTACTCCACGATCCCTACTTGGTGTTTTATTGTCAAATAAAATAGTTTCGTCGCAAAATATTACTTTTTCAACTGGTGAAAATATGACCGAACGGCCTTGCAAAGCTAGTCGTAAAGTATTGTACGTTAAGAGTTAGGAATAGAACTTGACGTTTTTGAAATCCTTGCAACAACATCTCAATGTCGTCTCTTTTGAGTTTTGATCATACGCGTCTCGATCATAAAGAAAATCGGCTTTGAATATGGTGTCTTGCAAAACAATTTTCCCATACTTAGAAACATTTTCTTGTAATAGTTGTTTTTGACGATACTAGGAAAATCATAACTTACTCATAATAAGTCCGATCAACAAGCGGTTGATTGATTTGGAAAATAGGCCGGGAATACTTCGTTTCACCTCAAGGAGTTTATGGCCCAAACCGTCTCGCTCAACGGGAAAATAGCTCGTAAGATGGTGCCTCGCAAAACTGTTTACACTTGGAAAATATTGGAATTATAGTGAGGCTGTCAAAATAAGTTTTGTTAGTCGGATTTTCAGAAATTCATATCTTGGTCGTTACTAGTCGGTTTTCAACGTTCTTTATATCCACGCGATCGTCATAACATGAACTAACAAATTCTCAGTGGGTCGGCTCAGATAGACTACGGCTAACGCCTCGATCTGTCCCCTAAAGTTCGGCCAACAGCCCGCATTTTCTGAAAATAATAGTTTTTTCGTTGCTAACTTTAAAACTTCGTATCTCCTTCGTTATAACTCGGTTTTTAGTGATTCAAGCGACCACGTTTTCGTGTTTGAGAGTACTTTCTATATATGAAAGCTAAAATAACGCCATGTTTACTGATTTTTTTCAAAGTTTGCATTTCTGGACAGCGGGTATATATATATGTTATAAACTCGTTTTCTTGGTTCGCGGCTTGATCAAACAACTACAACACAACTCCACAAATACACACATCCTACCATACACCTTCTTAGGGTGTCATGGGTCCTAAACATCGCTAAAAATAGTGGGCTTCGCGGGATGTTAATAAAACATACCGATCTAGGGATTGAGATAGTTTTAGTGAAAAATAAAACAAGTGGTATTCATAACATAAGTTTTGCATGGATAGCTCTCAAAATAAATAGAAGATACATCAATATAAGAACAAAGGGAGTATGAAAAGATCAAAAATAGTGTTCTTGAGCTTACTTGATGATTGGTGAGCTAGGATGAAAAATGACCACAACCTTGGAGTTTTTATTACAAAACTCTAACAAGGAAGATATTCGGGACAAGAATATAACTTGATCTTCAAAAAAAAAAAATGGGATCTCCTTTGTGTTCTTGGTGTGCCATGGGATAGAGAGGGGAAAAGAGAGAGTATTGTGTGATTTTTTCTAGTTAAATGTGTTATGTAAATGTTATGAAATAAAAACTAGTTTAAGTAAAGTTAGTTTTAAAGAATTTTTGGAGCATTAGGCCCATAAATGGGTCAAAAGGGGCGGCAAGGCTTCCTTAGGAAGCTTTGTGTTGTGATTTTTTTGTAGAAATATTTTTAGGATAAGTCTTAGTTAGATTAGTGTGTAATTTCGGCGTTATCGGGTACCGGGTTAACTGAAAATAAAACGTGACGAATAAAAATAAAATTCGACGAAGTCGTGAAAATTATGAAATCATGTTACTGATAAGAATCGGGTGTTAAAATAGTGATCGTGATGAAATATCGCAAAACGACGGAGTTATAAGCTCTTAACGTAAAATATAGCAAAAGTTTTCAAAACACCGGGTAAATTAATAATATACATTTTATATTATTAAAATTAGCATGAAACTATATTAGGATCATAATCGGTAGTATTTGAGTATAATATTAGTAGTAATGACTGAGTGGTAACGTTTACTGAACAAATGAACATACGTTAATGAAAATCACACAAACCCGTGCATGATTTAATATGGAAATAATGATGATGTTACTGATGATATGTAGACTACTCTAGTCTATATGACATGTCCTTACTGATGATGCATGAATACACAGCTAAACCTTACTGGTTACGCGAATTTGAATACTTGTAAACTAGGTTTACTGAGTGATGAATGAAAATCATGAATAGTGAAATAGTGAATTGTAAATTGTCAATGTTTGGGAAATGACCTGAAATTGTGATTTGTCACAGTCGCCCACCCAAAAAGGAATTCAGTCCCTGAATTCAGCTGGTGTTGGTCTCTGAAATGGTCTCGGTGAAAAGATGTGGGTATTTGAGTCGCATTTGGTCTTCTCGTTCCCAAGTAAACTCAGGACCTCTTCGAGAATTCCAGCGAACCTTCACGATAGGAATTCGACTTTGCTTTAACTGTTTGACCTCATGGTCCATGATCTCTACGGGTTCTTCCACAAAGTTAAGCTTATCGTCGAGCTGAATTTCTTCCAATGGAATCACGAGCGTTTCATCTGAAAGACATTTCTTGAGATTTGAGACATGAAACGTGTTATGAATGTTACTAAGCTCTAGCGGTAGTTCAAGTCTGTAGGCTACTAGGCCAACCCTTTCTAGTATCATGAATGGTCCAATGTATCTCGGGTTCAGCTTCCCGCGTTTTCCAAATCGTATCACGCCCTTCCAAGGCGAGACTCTCAACATGACTTTGTCTCCAACCTGCAATTCTAATGGTTTGCGTCGAATATCAGTGTAACTTTTCTGTTGGCTTCTTGCTGTTGAGTCTAACTAACGTTACGGTATGAGTCTCCCCTCGCCTATGGTGCTTAGTCTAACTAGTATTTCTGGAATGATAGGACTAGGTGGCTATGCCAAAAATAGTGGTTTGGATTTCCTCGTGAGATCTTATGTTTTCTGTTGCTATACGGATCAACTTACTGTATACGTCTTGTCCTTGTTCGTGGTTTTGTAATCCTTTCATTGTTTTCTTATGTTAGGGAATCCTCCTTGTAAATGGAAAGTCTTCCTAAGAGAGGTCACTGGTAAAGATTCACTTAATGATTGAGTGAGTGACATGTGGTGTAGGTATCTAGAGAGATTGGGTCACAAGGGATGTTTATGAAAAACTTTATTTGGTTACAAAACTTTTGAATGAAAATTGTTATTAAGAATTTCTGAAAAGAGGGTTGTTTCTTTCATGGCATGATCCTTCCTGAATTATACATAGGTGATCAGGCCATGTATAATTGAGGACAAATGATGCGATGTTCGGTTTAGTCAAAATAGTCTTATGTTTCTCAAAAGTTTTAGATGGTGTTCAACGTGTTGTTTGGTAAAATAGTAGTAAATAGTTGGTAGAGTGATAGAAAACAATTTATGAAGCGGTAGTAAAATATGTCGTATGGGTTGTAGGGTGTGGTGAATATTCTTACGGGATGGTAATATTCCATAGTCAGAGACGATATCTACCTATTCCATACTAGGATGGCGGTATGTTGTTGTGAAATGATTGAACATTGGGCAATTGGTATAGGAAATGAAATAAAGGAAGGTTGCGACTATTGTGAAGATGATAAACGATAGAGATTACATTAGAAATTTTTCCGTAAAACAATTTCCCCATATGATATTAAAATAGCTTGAAGTAAAATTCGTTGAATGGTGTATTGGATACGTGGGTGAGTCTTATGGAATGGTAATAGTCTACTAATCCGTAAAAAATGAAATTGGCCTAATCCCTAATAAGACAATGGTACTATGTTGCGAAACGATTCAAAATTGAGCAGTTGGAATAGAAAATGGAATAAACGAAGGTTATGATTATCTCGGAGGTAACAAAAGATAGTTATTACATTGGATAGAAAAGTGCTTAATACAACTAGGTTATACCAACGTACCTATGGAAAGTACAAAAGAAAAGTACAACCCTAGAGGGCTCAAACTATGGTTTATATATTAAAACATGAACTTCTTCCTCCTGTTCAGGTTTCTCAACTCCGGGCATTCACTCTTGAAGTGTCCAACTACTCCACACTCACAGCAGGTTACCGTGACTTTCTGATGCTTTGCAAGGGTGGGAGCCTCGCAATACTTGACTTTATGTCCGATCTTTTGGCAGTTCCCACATTGAGTGGGGCAAGGTCCTTTGTGATGAAACTGACACTTGTTGCACTCGGGTAATTTACCTGCATATCCCTTCTTTTGGCTTGAACCAGCAGTAACGGTCTTCACCGCTTTTTGTACTTTATATGGTTGTTGAGTAGTATTAGCATCCTGATTGTCGACCCACATTCTCTTGCCGTCACTATTGCCTCCTAAAGTCTGGGTGTGAGCTAGGCATTCCTTTGCTTCCATTGCCATTTTGATAGCTTCAGACATGGTATCGGGTTCCCATGAGGTGACCAACATATGAATTCCAGGGGAGAGTCCCCCGACGTACCTTTCAAGTTTCTTGTATTCTGGTTCGTCTATTGCAGGGCCTAGTCTTCTTAATTCATAAAAACGAGTAGTGTACTCGTCAACATCATCTCCTACCATGGTAAAGTTTAGTGTTTCCTGTTCTATTGCTCGTAATTCGCTTCTTACACAAAATGATATACTCATCATCCTTTTTAGTTTCTCCCAAGAGTGTGAGTAAGCAGCATCAACTCCCACTATCTTAACATATTTGGTCCACCATTCCTGGGCATGATCCTGAAAAGTGCATGTGGCGAACTTAACCTTGTCTTCCTTACGACAATCGCCACATCGAAATATTGTTTCTATTTCTTCGAACCATTTGAGAAATTCCTTTGTGTCTCTTGTTCCGCTAAAGGAGGGGGGATTGCAACCCATAAACTCCACGTGAGTAAGTTCTCTGATGAGGGCGGTGGCTATGTTATTGGCAATGAATTGTCCAACTGTGGCTTGCGTCATGCTTGGAGTAGTTTGCGTAAATCTATTTTCATAAAACCATAAGAGACCATGAGAATATATAGGTAATAAGAATCCTCATATTCGCCACACATGAATATAACACATGAAAATTTCGGTCTACGCGGACCGATATCATAGATAGCACAACCATTCCTTACATAGTAGAGTCACACTTGATATCTTTGTTTGTACAACAACCAAAAGACAATAAGTTCTTTAGACTATGTTCCACACTTTCCGTGGCTGGGATAATAGTACAAGCTAGTAACGATATAAGTCTAGTCTAGAGACTTTCTGATGTCCCTCTGAGTGAGACCAGGTTTGTGGTATCATAAGGTCGAGATAGTCCTGAAGTGGTGTCTAAAGTTGGGCATCGATCAAATCCTAAATAGTGTAGGTTCCAAACCATTCCTGAAGAATCTGCGGATGTTCCCGTTAAGTCTTTAATCTTGGTATTATCCACAAGATGTTATCTAATTCATGGCAGGTGGGAATGGGAAATAACAATGGTGATACTCTAGATGATGAAAATAAAATTGGTGACGATGGGATCCTAGTGGTGAGTCAGGAGATGATCATGATACTAGTGAATGAAATACTACCCTCTTTCGCGCCATCTCGCGACATCTAAGAGGTAAAACTGAAGTACGCATTATGGAACAATTAATAGTGTAATAAGTAGCTGACGGTGGTGGTAGTACCTGAGTAGTGGGTGCTCTACTAGTGAAGGAAAGAAAACATACTACCTTCCTTGAAATAAGCATCCTAATAGGTCCATTAAGATTAAGTCTGAATACTCTACCAAACGGCATTCTATGTATGGGGTGAATGATAGGAAAACCCTGTTCCTATGGCAAATCAATAGTGCTAATGGTGGTGTAAGTGCAACTGGTGGTATAATGGTAGTGGAAGATGACAAGGCATCTTCAATGTTGGAATCTGATAAAAGGATGACAGGGTAGGTATCTGAAGACATGTCACTTGTGAACCAGGTCAATATAATTATATATGAATATGGGTATAAATAACTCGCGCAGTGTGTGCATGAAATAACATATGTAATAAGTATGCACTTATGATGAAATGATGAGATGCTATGATGATGTGGTTATAGTCTAGGGTCCAAGATACATCCTAGTTCGCTATAACCTTAGCTCTGATGCCAATCTGTCACACCCCCAAATTATCTGTTTTGCAGCGGAATGGAATTCCAGGGGTGCAACTGCCATAGCATCTTAACTGCAGTTATATTGAATGACCTAAAGTGTCGTTTAGAAAATACATCGTTTGATTATTTAAAACTTTGAGAGTTTACAAAGCGAGGTCCCAAAAGATGTTACAAGTTTGCGGAAATAAAGTTTACACAGTTCAAACGATGGTTAAGTGCATAGAATATAAAGTGAGACGCGTCGACACCGCGACTCCATGATATGCCCATATGCAATCCAACATGCGATGCTTAATAACCTGAAAATACATTGCTAAAACGTCAACACGAATGTTGGTGAGTTCATAGGTTTATGTAAATGAAATGCTACACGGAAACCACAAGTAAAAAGTGTAAAACAAACTGCCACATGAAAAATGATACATTAGCTCTTAAGCTCATGACCCCGAAGCTAGACTGAATGAAATGCCCCAACTGAGTGCTTTGCCTAACACCCTGAAATGGATCAAATGTAATGCGTTCGTATGACAAGTTGGTGCTACCAACCCGAACGGAGGAGTCACCCTCAATAGATCTATTCACACACTCTCGCTTGCTCACAATTAACGGTTCATGATAATAGGGGACTTTAACTTGGCAATGAGGTAACTTAAGCAATGTAATGAATTTATATACTTTGGTCCGCATGAAAAATTGGTGCAATGTATTCTCCCCCGAGAAATTTGAAATGATGTAATAACTTGAAAAACGGGGCTATGAAAACTCACCTGATGAAACAGCACTATGATAATAATTGATATGATATAATGATGGCTCGGTCTCTAACCGCAACCTATGATGAATGATGTGACCCAATGTAAGCAATGATACCATGCAACTCATGCAAAAACGTATGTTAACGATACCACTCGTTATTTTTGAAAATAACGTTTTCTGTCGAAAAATATATTTTTGACATCTCGGCAAGTCATATACTATATTTCGTGTAAAAATGTTGGAATATTACTCCACGATCCCTACTTGGTGTTTTATTGTCAAATAAAATAGTTTCGTCGCAAAATATTACTTTTTCAACTGGTGAAAATATGACCGAACGGCCTTGCAAAGCTAGTCGTAAAGTATTGTACGTTAAGAGTTAGGAATAGAACTTGATGTTTTTGAAATCCTTGCAACAACATCTCAATGTCGTCTCTTTTGAGTTTTGATCATACGCGTCTCGATCATAAAGAAAATCGGCTTTGAATATGGTGTCTTGCAAAACAATTTTCCCATACTTAGAAACATTTTCTTGTAATAGTTGTTTTTGACGATACTAAGAAAATCATAACTTACTCATAATAAGTCCGATCAACAAGCGGTTGATTGATTTGGAAAATAGGCCGGGAATACTTCGTTTCACCTCAAGGAGTTTATGGCCCAAACCGTCTCGCTCAACGGGAAAATAGCTCGTAAGATGGTGCCTCGCAAAACTGTTTACACTTGGAAAATATTGGAATTATAGTGAGGCTGTCAAAATAAGTTTTGTTAGTCGGATTTTCAGAAATTCATATCTTGGTCGTTACTAGTCGGTTTTCAACGTTCTTTATATCCACGCGATCGTCATAACATGAACTAACAAATTCTCAGTGGCTCGGCTCAGATAGACTACGGCTAACGCCTCGTTCTGTCCCCTGAAGTTCGGCCAACAGCCCGCATTTTCTGAAAATAATAGTTTTTCGTTGCTAACTTTAAAACTTCGTATCTCCTTCGTTATAACTCGGTTTTTAGTGATTCAAGCGACCACGTTTTCGTGTTTGAGAGTACTTTCTATATATGAAAGCTAAAATAACGCCATGTTTACTGATTTTTTTCAAAGTTTGCATTTCTGGACAGCGGGTATATATATATGTTATAAACTCGTTTTCTTGGTTCGCGGCTTGATCAAACAACTACAACACAACTCCACAAATACACACATCCTACCATACACCTTCTTAGGGTGTCATGGGTCCTAAACATCGCTAAAAATAGCGGGCTTCGCGGGGATGTTAATAAAACATACCGATCTAGGGATTGAGATAGTTTTAGTGAAAAATAAAACAAGTGGTATTCATAACATAAGTTTTGCATGGATAGCTCTCAAAATAAATAGAAGATACATCAATATAAGAACAAAGGGAGTATGAAAAGATCAAAAATAGTGTTCTTGAGCTTACTTGATGATTGGTGAGCTAGGATGAAAAATGACCACAACCTTGGAGTTTTTATTACAAAACTCTAACAAGGAAGATATTCGGGACAAGAATATAACTTGATCTTCAAAAAAAAATGGGATCTCCTTTGTGTTCTTGGTGTGCCGTGGGATAGAGAGGGGAAAAGAGAGAGTATTGTGTGATTTTTTCTAGTTAAATGTGTTATGTAAATGTTATGAAATAAAAACTAGTTTAAGTAAAGTTAGTTTTAAAGAATTTTTGGAGCATTAGGCCCATAAATGGGTCAAAAGGGGCGGCAAGGCTTCCTTAGGAAGCTTTGTGTTGTGATTTTTTTGTAGAAATATTTTTAGGATAAGTCTTAGTTAGATTAGTGTGTAATTTCGGCGTTATCGGGTACCGGGTTAACTGAAAATAAAACGTGACGAATAAAAATAAAATTCGACGAAGTCGTGAAAATTATGAAATCATGTTACTGATAAGAATCGGGTGTTAAAATAGTGATCGTGATGAAATATCGCAAAACGACGGAGTTATAAGCTCTTAACGTAAAATATAGCAAAAGTTTTCAAAACACCGTGTAAATTAATAATATAAATTTTATATTATTAAAATTAGCATGAAACTATATTAGGATCATAATCGGTAGTATTTGAGTATAATATTAGTAGTAATGACTGAGTGGTAACGTTTACTGAACAAATGAACATACGTTAATGAAAATCACACAAACCCGTGCATGATTTAATATGGAAATAAAGATGATGTTACTGATGATATGTAGACTACTCTAGTCTATATGACATGTCCTTACTGATGATGCATGAATACACAGCTAAACCTTACTGGTTACGCAAATTTGAATACTTGTAAACTAGGTTTACTGAGTGATGAATGAAAATCATGAATAGTGAAATAGTGAATTGTAAATTGTCAATGTTTGGGAAATGACCTGAAATTGTGATTTGTCACAGTCGCCCACCCAAAAAGGAATTCAATCCCTGAATTCAGCTGGTGTTGGTCTCTGAAATGGTCTCGGTGAAAAGATGTGGGTATTTGAGTCGCATTTGGTCTTCTCGTTCCCAAGTAAACTCAGGACCTCTTCGAGAATTCCAGCGAACCTTCACGATAGGAATTCGACTTTGCTTTAACTGTTTGACCTCATGGTCCATGATCTCTACGGGTTCTTCCACAAAGTTAAGCTTATCGTCGAGCTGAATTTCTTCCAATGGAATCACGAGCGTTTCATCTGAAAGACATTTCTTGAGGTTTGAGACATGAAACGTGTTATGAATGTTACTAAGCTCTAGCGGTAGTTCAAGTCTGTAGGCTACTAGGCCAACCCTTTCTAGTATCATGAATGGTCCAATGTATCTCGGGTTCAGCTTCCCGCGTTTTCCAAATCGTATCACGCCCTTCCAAGGCGAGACTCTCAACATGACTTTGTCTCCAACCTGCAATTCTAATGGTTTGCGTCGAATATCAGTGTAACTTTTCTGTTGGCTTCTTGCTGTTGAGTCTAACTAACGTTACGGTATGAGTCTCCCCTCGCCTATGGTGCTTAGTCTAACTAGTATTTCTGGAATGATAGGACTAGGTGGCTATGCCAAAAATAGTGGTTTGGATTTCCTCGTGAGATCTTATGTTTTCTGTTGCTATACGGATCAACTTACTGTATACGTCTTGTCCTTGTTCGTGGTTTTGTAATCCTTTCATTGTTTTCTTATGTTAGGGAATCCTCCTTGTAAATGGAAAGTCTTCCTAAGAGAGGTCACTGGTAAAGATTCACTTAATGATTGAGTGAGTGACATGTGGTGTAGGTATCTAGAGAGATTGGGTCACAAGGGATGTTTATGAAAAACTTTATTTGGTTACAAAACTTTTGAATGAAAATTGTTATTAAGAATTTCTGAAAAGAGGGTTGTTTCTTTCATGGCATGATCCTTCCTGAATTATACATAGGTGATCAGGCCATGTATAATTGAGGACAAATGATGCGATGTTCGGTTTAGTCAAAATAATCTTATGTTTCTCAAAAGTTTTAGATGGTGTTCAACGTGTTGTTTGGTAAAATAGTAGTAAATAGTTGGTAGAGTGATAGAAAACAATTTATGAAGCGGTAGTAAAATATGTCGTATGGGTTGTAGGGTGTGGTGAATATTCTTACGGGATGGTAATATTCCATAGTCAGAGACGATATCTACCTATTCCATACTAGGATGGCGGTATGTTGTTGTGAAATGATTGAACATTGGGCAATTGGTATAGGAAATGAAATAAAGGAAGATTGCGACTATTGTGAAGATGATAAACGATAGAGATTACATTAGAAATTTTTCGGTAAAACAATTTCCCCATATGATATTAAAATAGCTTGAAGTAAAATTCGTTGAATGGTGTATTGGATACGTGGGTGAGTCTTATGGAATGGTAATAGTCTACTAATCCGTAAAGAATGAAATTGGCCTAATCCCTAATAAGACAATGGTACTATGTTGCGAAACGATTCAAAATTGAGCAGTTGGAATAGAAAATGGAATAAACGAAGGTTATGATTATCTCGGAGATAACAAAAGATAGTTATTACATTGGATAGAAAAGTGCTTAATACAACTAGGTTATACCAACGTACCTATGGAAAGTACAAAAGAAAAGTACAACCCTAGAGGGCTCAAACTATGGTTTATATATTAAAACATGAACTTCTTCCTCCTGTTCAGGTTTCTCAACTCCGGGCATTCACTCTTGAAGTGTCCAACTACTCCACACTCACAGCAGGTTACCGTGACTTTCTGATGCTTTGCAAGGGTGGGAGCCTCGCAATCCTTGACTTTATGTCCGATCTTTTGGCAGTTCCCACATTGAGTGGGGCAAGGTCCTTTGTGATGAAACTGACACTTGTTGCACTCGGGTAATTTACCTGCATATCCCTTCTTTTGGCTTGAACCAGCAGTAACGGTCTTCACCGCTTTTTGTACTTTATATGGTTGTTGAGTAGTATTAGCATCCTGATTGTCGACCCACATTCTCTTGCCGTCACTATTGCCTCCTAAAGTCTGGGTGTGAGCTAGGCATTCCTTTGCTTCCATTGCCATTTTGATAGCTTCAGACATGGTATCGGGTTCCCATGAGGTGACCAACATATGAATTCCAGGGGAGAGTCCCCCGACGTACCTTTCAAGTTTCTTGTATTCCGGTTCGTCTATTGCAGGGCCTAGTCTTCTTAATTCATAAAAACGAGTAGTGTACTCGTCAACATCATCTCCTACCATGGTAAAGTTTAGTGTTTCCTGTTCTATTGCTCGTAATTCGCTTCTTACACAAAATGATATACTCATCATCCTTTTTAGTTTCTCCCAAGAGTGTGAGTAAGCAGCATCAACTCCCACTATCTTAACATATTTGGTCCACCATTCCTGGGCATGATCCTGAAAAGTGCATGTGGCGAACTTAACCTTGTCTTCCTTACGACAATCGCCACATCGAAATATTGTTTCTATTTCTTCGAACCATTTGAGAAATTCCTTTGTGTCTCTTGTTCCGCTAAAGGAGGGGGGATTGCAACCCATAAACTCCACGTGAGTAAGTTCTCTGATGAGGGCGGTGGCTATGTTATTGGCAATGAATTGTCCAACTGTGGCTTGCGTCATGCTTGGAGTAGTTTGCGTAAATCTATTTTCATAAAACCATAAGAGACCATGAGAATATATAGGTAATAAGAATCCTCATATTCGCCACACATGAATATAACACATGAAAATTTCGGTCTACGCGGACCGATATCATAGATAGCACAACCATTCCTTACATAGTAGAGTCACACTTGATATCTTTGTTTGTACAACAACCAAAAGACAATAAGTTCTTTAGACTATGTTCCACACTTTCCGTGGCTGGGATAATAGTACAAGCTAGTAACGATATAAGTCTAGTCTAGAGACTTTCTGATGTCCCTCTGAGTGAGACCAGGTTTGTGGTATCATAAGGTCGAGATAGTCCTGAAGTGGTGTCTAAAGTTGGGCATCGATCAAATCCTAAATAGTGTAGGTTCCAAACCATTCCTGAAGAATCTGCGGATGTTCCCGTTAAGTCTTTAATCTTGGTATTATCCACAAGATGTTATCTAATTCATGGCAGGTGGGAATGGGAAATAACAATGGTGATACTCTAGATGATGAAAATAAAATTGGTGACGATGGGATCCTAGTGGTGAGTCAGGAGATGATCATGATACTAGTGAATGAAATACTACCCTCTTTCGCGCCATCTCGCGACATCTAAGAGGTAAAACTGAAGTACGCATTATGGAACAATTAATAGTGTAATAAGTAGCTGACGGTGGTGGTAGTACCTGAGTAGTGGGTGCTCTACTAGTGAAGGAAAGAAAACATACTACCTTCCTTGAAATAAGCATCCTAATAGGTCCATTAAGATTAAGTCTGAATACTCTACCAAACGGCATTCTATGTATGGGCTGAATGATAGGAAAACCCTGTTCCTATGGCAAATCAATAGTGCTAATGGTGGTGTAAGTGCAACTGGTGGTATAATGGTAGTGGAAGATGACAAGGCATCTTCAATGTTGGAATCTGATAAAAGGATGATAGGGTAGGTATCTGAAGACATGTCACTTGTGAACCAGGTCAATATAATTATATATGAATATGGGTATAAATAACTCACGCAGTGTGTGCATGAAACAACATATGTAATAAGTATGCACTTATGATGAAATGATGAGATGCTATGATGATGTGGTTATAGTCTAGGGTCCAAGATACATCCTAGTTCGCTATAACCTTAGCTCTGATGCCAATCTGTCACACCCCCAAATTATCTGTTTTGCAGCGGAATGGAATTCCAGGGGTGCAACTGCCATAGCATCTTAACTGCAGTTATATTGAATGACCTAAAGTGTCGTTTAGAAAATACATCGTTTGATTATTTAAAACTTTGAGAGTTTACAAAGCGAGGTCCCAAAAGATGTTACAAGTTTGCGGAAATAAAGTTTACACAGTTCAAACGATGGTTAAGTGCATAGAATATAAAGTGAGACGCGTTGACACCGCGACTCCATGATATGCCCATATGCAATCCAACATGCGATGCTTAATAACCTGAAAATACATTGCTAAAACGTCAACACGAATGTTGGTGAGTTCATAGGTTTATGTAAATGAAATGCTACACGGAAACCACAAGTAAAAAGTGTAAAACAAACTGCCACATGAAAAATGATACATTAGCTCTTAAGCTCATGACCCCGAAGCTAGACTGAATGAAATGCCCCAACTGAGTGCTTTGCCAAACACCCTGAAATGGATCAAATGTAATGCGTTCGTATGACAAGTTGGTGCTACCAACCCGAACGGAGGAGTCACCCTCAATAGATCTATTCACACACTCTCGCTTACTCACAATTAACGGTTCATGATAATAGGGGACTTTAACTTGGCAATGAGGTAACTTAAGCAATGTAATGAATTTATATACTTTGGTCCGCATGAAAAATTGGTGCAATGTATTCTCCCCCGAGAAATTTGAAATGATGTAATAACTTGAAAAACGGGGCTATGAAAACTCACCTGATGAAACAGCACTATGATAATAATTGATATGATGTAATGATGGCTCGGTCTCTAACCGCAACCTATGATGAATGATGTGACCCAATGTAAGCAATGATACCATGCAACTCATGCAAAAACGTATGTTAACGATACCACTCGTTATTTTTGAAAATAACGTTTTCTGTCGAAAAATATATTTTTGACATCTCGGCAAGTCATATACTATATTTCGTGTAAAAATGTTGGAATATTACTCCACGATCCCTACTTGGTGTTTTATTGTCAAATAAAATAGTTTCGTCGCAAAATATTACTTTTTCAACTGGTGAAAATATGACCGAACGGCCTTGCAAAGCTAGTCGTAAAGTATTGTACGTTAAGAGTTAGGAATAGAACTTGACGTTTTTGAAATCCTTGCAACAACATCTCAATGTCGTCTCTTTTGAGTTTTGATCATACGCGTCTCGATCATAAAGAAAATCGGCTTTGAATATGGTGTCTTGCAAAACAATTTTCCCATACTTAGAAACATTTTCTTGTAATAGTTGTTTTTGACGATACTAGGAAAATCATAACTTACTCATAATAAGTCCGATCAACAAGCGGTTGATTGATTTGGAAAATAGGCCGGGAATACTTCGTTTCACCTCAAGGAGTTTATGGCCCAAACCGTCTCGCTCAACGGGAAAATAGCTCGTAAGATGGTGCCTCGCAAAACTGTTTACACTTGGAAAATATTGGAATTATAGTGAGGCTGTCAAAATAAGTTTTGTTAGTCGGATTTTCAGAAATTCATATCTTGGTCGTTACTAGTCGGTTTTCAACGTTCTTTATATCCACGCGATCGTCATAACATGAACTAACAAATTCTCAGTGGCTCGGCTCAGATAGACTACGGCTAACGCCTCGTTCTGTCCCCTGAAGTTCGGCCAACAGCCCGCATTTTCTAAAAATAATAGTTTTTCGTTGCTAACTTTAAAACTTCGTATCTCCTTCGTTATAACTCGGTTTTTAGTGATTCAAGCGACCACGTTTTCGTGTTTGAGAGTACTTTCTATATATGAAAGCTAAAATAACGCCATGTTTACTGATTTTTTTCAAAGTTTGCATTTCTGGACAGCGGGTATATATATATGTTATAAACTCGTTTTCTTGGTTCGCGGCTTGATCAAACAACTACAACACAACTCCACAAATACACACATCCTACCATACACCTTCTTAGGGTGTCATGGGTCCTAAACATCGCTAAAAATAGTGGGCTTCGCGGGGATGTTAATAAAACATACCGATCTAGGGATTGAGATAGTTTTAGTGAAAAATAAAACAAGTGGTATTCATAACATAAGTTTTGCATGGATAGCTCTCAAAATAAATAGAAGATACATCAATATAAGAACAAAGGGAGTATGAAAAGATCAAAAATAGTGTTCTTGAGCTTACATGATGATTGGTGAGCTAGGATAAAAAATGACCACAACCTTGGAGTTTTTATTACAAAACTCTAACAAGGAAGATATTCGGGACAAGAATATAACTTGATCTTCAAAAAAAAATGGGATCTCCTTTGTGTTCTTGGTGTGCCGTGGGATAGAGAGGGGAAAAGAGAGAGTATTGTGTGATTTTTGCTAGTTAAATGTGTTATGTAAATGTTATGAAATAAAAACTAGTTTAAGTAAAGTTAGTTTTAAAGAATTTTTGGAGCATTAGGCCCATAAATGGGTCAAAAGGGGCGGCAAGGCTTCCTTAGGAAGCTTTGTGTTGTGATT
The DNA here is from genome assembly GCA_021014915.2 of Artemisia tridentata subsp. tridentata. Lineage (NCBI taxonomy): Eukaryota > Viridiplantae > Streptophyta > Magnoliopsida > Asterales > Asteraceae > Artemisia > Artemisia tridentata. Next base: position 188,266,700 of record CP139502.1, on the reverse strand, counting down.
TTTTTGTAGAAATATTTTTAGGATAAGTCTTAGTTAGATTAGTGTGTAATTTCGGCGTTATCGGGTACCGGGTTAACTGAAAATAAAACGTGACGAATAAAAATAAAATTCGACGAAGTCGTGAAAATTATGAAATCATGTTACTGATAAGAATCGGGTGTTAAAATAGTGATCGTGATGAAATATCGCAAAACGACGGAGTTATAAGCTCTTAACGTAAAATATAGCAAAAGTTTTCAAAACACCGGGTAAGTTAATAATATAAATTTTATATTATTAAAATTAGCATGAAACTATATTAGGATCATAATCGGTAGTATTTGAGTATAATATTAGTAGTAATGACTGAGTGGTAACGGTTACTGAACAAATGAACATACGTTAATGAAAATCACACAAACCCGTGCATGATTTAATATGGAAATAATGATGATGTTACTGATGATATGTAGACTACTCTAGTCTATATGACATGTCCTTACTGATGATGCATGAATACACAGCTAAACCTTACTGGTTACGCGAATTTGAATACTTGTAAACTAGGTTTACTGAGTGATGAATGAAAATCATGAATAGTGAAATAGTGAATTGTAAATTGTCAATGTTTGGGAAATGACCTGAAATTGTGATTTGTCACAGTATATGTTCGTGTCAAAAAATAATGTTTTAAACTAAAACTAATGTTGGGTTGGTTAATGGGCTAAGGAGCCCGTTAATGTAATTTGAGTCTTATGGTGACATTGGACCTTGTTGATACAAAAGTTGGGCGTTCCTTGTTAAGACTCCTATTCTCGTACCAATTAGATCTTAATGCTGGATGGAACCTGCGCACTAAGAAAAAGAACAAACACCGTTAGGCTTATCGAGGGATTGTCTCCCCCGATTATCCTCCGGCGTGAGAGTAAGTAATCGAAGTTTAGGGTTTAGTGAAGAGTTAAGGTTTTAGTAGATCGTACCTTTACCGAGGGCTTGGGTGCCCTTTATATACATATGAAACCCTAGTAGGTTTCGTGTTCCCTACTCCTCGGCGCATTCGCCGACATCGGATATTTGGTATATATCCCCTTTAATTAGGAGATACGCTATATCTAATCCGAAAATAACTTTGGGCTTGGACCTTGTAGGCCCAAGCCGTATAACTGGTAGTCCAGTTAGCGCCATAGCGGCCCATACGTGGTGGGCTTAAGTATTTAATATTGTTTACTAATCGGGTCCGTGACCCGGGTGTAGACTATACGTCATCATGTCCCCCAGTCTAGTGTGCGCAGGGTAAAACCTGCGGATACTAGACTAAAGTCGCGTCAAAATTATTCCCCACGCGTACGCGGGAAGATTGCAAAAATATACCGCCAAAAACGCACGTATGATGTATCGAGTCCAAAAAAGTGCAATTCGGGTACCTTGGGAAGTGGAGAAGCTATCCACTTGTTCTGTACCGTCACATCTCCCAGCCACACGATTTGAGTTAGTGGGATACACGTGTCAATCATCTGTGGTGGGTAGAAAACTATATAAACTATCGCCTCCATTCACTGTGATATCCACAGTTAAAAAATCTCATTTCCACCATTGTTATATCTTCGAATCTGCTATCAAGAACGATAATTTGAAGGTAATAGCGCGTGCGCACAGTCTGAAACACAAAATGGTGTTGCAACTTCATGATTTCACTTCTAACATAACCGAAGGTGAACTGAATCAGTTCACCTCGGATTACTTTATCCCTTTTGATCTGCGCCCAGAGGTACCAGGTCCCAATGCCACCATCGCGGATTTCCCCGCAGGGAAAGTGGGGCTATATACGCGCTTTTTCGAGTGGGCGAACCAGCGCGTACCCATTTCCATGCTGTTGAGTGATATACTTAATTATTACGAGCTCCACATCTCCCAATTGCATTGTATTGGTGCTGGGAAGATTGCCAATTTTGAAGTGAACTGTCGCTTGTTAGCGATTCACCCGACCCTCCAATTATTTCGCGCGTTCTATCACGCGACATGGTCAAATGGGTGGGTTACCTTCTCTAAGCGCGTAGGCAAGTTACAATGCTACGTGAAGAAGGTAGATAAACTCAAGGACTGGAGGGAGAAATTCTTTTGGGTTGACGCCGCCGTTTTTCCTTCCAATTTTCAATTTTACACCCGTGCCAATCTGCCCAAGGATGAGCGCCCCCCCCGAGACGTGGTATAACGCGAATCATGCGGCGATTATTGATGAGAACCGCCTTCCCATCAAGTCATATCCGGAAGCGTTCCTGGTGCATATGGGCATCAGTCGCAACTACTTCGAGTTTGAGACGGAGGTTCCCACATTCTTGGATGCGGATGGCACGGGTGGGTGCTCCTTCTGTCTTACTGTCGTTATTTAATGTAAGCGTTTCTTCGTTTTCCATACTTTATGTAACTTGCTTCTCTTTGTCTACTTTATACGCAGAGATGGATCTTTTTGCGGTTGTTAACTTGGAGGAACCGCGTTCTGTGGCAGTGGGGGTGCGTCCTCTGAGGGATGGTGAGAAGACCATTCTTGAGGCGACGGCCGGGCGCGTCGTGGACTTGGTTATTCCAGAGTCCGAGGGCTCCTCGGATGTGGTGGTAGCTGAGCCATTGCAGGAGGTGGCTCCTCCTTTGCAGCAGGATCCTGACATTGCGCAGCCTCTCCCCGATGAAACGCTGATCCATTTGGAGGAAACGGACAGTGAAATGGAGGAGCGCTCCCAACTTACGCGCAAGAGGGCGCATGGTGGTGATGGCGAAGGGCCTTCCAAGAGGCCGCGACCTGAGGCTGAGGAGAGCCCATCTTTTACTGAAGTGCAGATGAGGTAAGTATCGTAGTTATTAGTTATGAACTTTTATCAAGTTATACTTTATTCTAACTTTGATTCTTCGTGTCCTCAGTGTGGATGCTGAGAAGTCTGGTGGGAGCGCATCCATGAATGAGATTGAAAAGGACGTGTCCTTGTCTCCTCCCCCCATGTAAGCATTTTTTAGCAATCCCTTAGGATTTTGTGTATGCTTGATTGTTATTCATGGGCTAACCTTGCTTCTTTATCTTTTGTGTAGTAAACAGCCTGTGGAGGACGCTGGCGTCGTAGATGGAAGTGCGCCTCCCAAGGTGAGTCCCTTTGGGGTGCCTTCACCAAGGGATATTGGAGGGGAGTCATGTTCGTTTGACTCTACGATGGAGGAGCTGGCCTCCATTGCTGTGCGCCAGTCCGAGCTGGTGGTGCAAGCCAGGGTGCGCCAGGCCGAGGAAGTTTCCAGACTGCAGGCGCAGTTAGCGTCTGTGCAGGCTGAATTAGCAAAATCTAAAGCTGAGCAGCTGAGCTCCAAGGCTAAACTGGAGCGCGCAGAAGCGTCTGCGCAAAGATTGGCTGAGGGGAAGCTCTTGGCTATGGCTGAGCTGGAGCAGGAGCGCGCTGATGCGGACCGTCAGAAGCGTAACTCTTTATGGGCGCTGAAGTACTTGCAACAGAATAGGAGCAAGCACTTTGCCAATATTGAGGAGTTCCGTAGCCGCGTGGAGCTTGCGCTAAAGATGCAAGAGGAGAAGCTCAGCAAGCTCAGCATCGAATATGATGAGGAGCTATACCCCCATATGGTTCAGTCCGTGGCTGAGCGCAGGTACATGCTGCTTTATCTCTTTATAACTTGTATATATTGTAAACTCTCTTTATGATTAACACTTGTGTCATTTCGTAGGTGGTTGATTAGTCATGGTCTTCGCCTGGCCGCCATGTGTACGCTGGAGCATCCTGAGGTCACCACGTCCTTTGGAAAGGTGGTGGAGTGCGCTATTGCGCACGGTGAGACCTTGGCCGCAAACAAGCTTGCTGAGGCCAAGTTGTTGACCGTGCCGCTTGCCGAGGTGCCGGGGTACAAGGCGAATGCGCGTGCTGAGCTTGTTGCTGCCATGGAAGAGCTAAAAAAGCTTGAGCTTCCGCATATCGCTTGCTTGGAGCGTGATCAGGATCAGCCTATCAGCGTGATCATGGCGGGGCTCACTCTTCCCAGGCATCTGCAGGATGATGCAGATCAGCAGTTGGACTTCTACTTGAAGCCTGACGTAGCGCAGTTGAAGGTACCTATTTTTGCTCAGCCTCGTGACATTCTGAATCCTTTCCGTATTGAGAAAGAGATTTCTTTGCAAAGGTCTCTAAATGCTCATGTTTCCAGAGTCGCAAGAAAGAAAGGCGTGAAAGGGAAGGCCATTCTGTGCGGCATAGGTGCTGCGCATCAGCCTAGGTCCGACGGTGTGCCTGTTTCCGTGGCCACTGTTTCCCTTGATGATGCAGGGTTGTTGAAGCGGCTCGAGGATGCGAAGGAAGCGGCTATGAGTGGGGGCTCCAGCCAGCTAAGGCGTACATATAGCATTTAGCTTTTTTGTATAAGTCTTTTGTATAAACGTATTTCTATATATTGGAATTTTGCTTTTATACTTAGTGTTTTTACAACTTCCAAATATTTACGCTTTTGAACTCGTAGTTCTTATGTATCCTTGCGTGAAGATATCTTTAAGTGTCTAAGCGTACTTTAGAAAATTAGAATCATCATTATGTATGAATTTTCTTAAGTAAGGACCGTAGTCGTGTATTGAAATTTTCCAACTTAACGAAAAGAAGAGAATCATAGTCGTCTATGTATTTTTGTAAGTTTACTTGTCGTATTTTACTTTAAGGATTCAAGAGTCTTGATTTCCTGAGTTGTTAAACGCGCACAGTGTGCCCTAGTGCGCATCCATCGTGGGTTGCGTAAGGAACTTGCGCCAATGTCTTGAGCGCAAGGTGTTTAAAAAGGATTCGTGATCCAAAGTTGATGGGTTTGCAACCCTCTTACTCAACGAGTTGTTTATTAGGTTTACTCATCCTTTCTGCCATCGTGGGTCTTAGTGTGTGCATGCACGCCATGTAGGCAAGTTTATAACAATATTGAAATACGATAATGAAAGATGCAAACAATAGAGTTAAATGTGTTATGGAGTTAGCTAGAAACCATAACGTTTTATTAATACTTGCAAGTTTTAAAAGAGAATACTTATCTAGATAATACTTAAAAGATAAAATTACATGGATCTTTATTGGGGGCACTTTCTAAAGTGCTTGAGTGTCCATGTTGGGCCGTAGCCTGCTTTAAAGATAGCACCGCTTAAGATTGCGGACGTTCCACGTTCGCTGTAGCTCATGTCCGTCCTTGTCGCGTAGCTTGTACGCTCCATTTCCAAGTGCTTCTATGACCTCGTAAGGTCCTTCCCACTTTGGTCCTAACTTACCAGTGTCTTCTGCGCGGCTTGAGTCGTTTTCGCGGTATACGAAATCACCTGGTCTGAATGAAGTGCTGCGTACCTTGGCATCATAGTATCCTTTCATTCTTGACTTGGCTTTCTCTTCGCGTATTGCTGTGCGTTCACGTCGCTCTTCCAATAGATCTAAGTCTATGCGCCGCTCATCATCATTGGTTGCCGCATTAACTTCCGCAGTACGGATGGTTGGCATTCCAATTTCAGCTGGTATTACAGCTTCTGTCCCATAGACCAAAGAGAAGGGAGTGTCCCCGTTGCTAACCTTGATGGTTGTTCGGTGCGCCCAGAGAACATGTGATAGTTCTTCTACCCATCTTCCTTTGTGTCTATCCAGGCGCGCTTTAATTCCTTCACCTAGGCTTCTATTTGCACGTTCAACCAGACCATTGGTTTGTGGATGAGTTACTGATGCAAAGTGTTGCGTGATGTTCAGCTGTTCGCACCAATCTTTGAATGGGTTATCATGGAATTGTTTTCCGTTATCTGAGATAATTTCACCAGGTAATCCAAAGCGACATACTATGTTGTCCCACACGAATCGTTTTATCTGGTTACCTGTTATGGTCGCTACTGCCTTTGCTTCGATCCACTTAGTAAAGTAGTCTATTGCCACAATAAGGAATTTCAATCCACCTGCGGCAATAGGGAAAGGTCCAGCGATGTCGATACCCCATTTGTAGAATGGCCATGGCGATGTAATAGGCGTTAGTTCATGCTGTGGTCGGCGCGGAATGGGTCTGTGAACTTGGCAATCACTGCACTTCCGTACCAAATCTCGCGCGTCACGGTGCATAGTTGGCCAATAGTATCCAGACCTTAGGGCGCGCGCTACAATGGACCGTGGTCCTGAGTGCATGCTGCATGAGCCTGCGTGGATTTCTCGAAGTACATAGTCTGCCTGGAGAGGTCCAACGCATCTAAGCCATGGTTGTAGGAATGAGCGTCTATATAAGACGTCATCCCTAAGCTCGAATCGCTGCGCTGTGCGCCGGATTCTTCGAGCTTCCTTCTGTTCTTGGGGGAGTATGCCCTTGCGAATGAAGTCAATGATTGGTGTCATCCACGTAGGGCCGTCTTCTTCTATCACTGTGGATATTTCCATTTCTACGATTGACTTGTTTTTTAAGGTTTCCACCAATACTTGTTTTGATAAATGCGCAAAACTGGTGGATGCAATCTTGCTCAGCGCGTCTGCTTTCCTGTTTTCACCCCTGGGAACCTGCTTGATGGTAAACCTATCGAAGTTCTGGATCAGAGATTTGGTTTTTTTGAGGTATTGGATCATGTTTTCCTCCTTAGCCTCGTATTCTCCTGATACTTGGTTGGCCACCAATCGGGAATCTACGTTTGCCTCTAGGTTGCGTACCCCCATTCGTGTCGCAATACGTAGTCCAGCAATTAGGGCTTCGTATTCTGCCTCGTTGTTCGTGGCGGTGAATTCAAAGCGCAGTGCGTAGGTGAATTCATTTCCTTCTGGGTTAGTGAGAATAAGACCACCTCCTGATCCATCTACGCATGAGGATCCATCAGTGAATAGAATCCATGGTTCTTGAGGTTCCTCCTTGCTTGTCGCAGGTGTAGTGTCAGTATCTGGCTTCTCAATGATGAAGTCGGCCAATATCTGCCCTTTGATTGCAGTGCGCGGTCTGTATGATATGTTATGCTCGCCCAGTAGTACACTCCACTTTTGTAGGCGTCCCGATGCGTCGGGTCTCGAGATAACTTGTTTGATGGGTTGGTCTGTGATAACAGCTATTGGGTGCGCCTGGAAATACCTGCGCAGTCTTTTCGCTGCAAACACTAAGGCTAGGACCAACTTTTCCATTGCAGTGTAGTTAATCTCCGTCTTCTTGAGCGCCTTACTAACAAAATAAATGGGTGTTTGGACAGAGTTCCTGTCTGTCAGTAGCACTGCGCTGACTGCTCCCTGAGTCGCAGATAGGTACATGATCAGCTCTTCCCCTGGTCGGGGCGCGACAAGCTTTGGGAGCGCTGCTATGTGTTGTTTGAGCTGTTGGAAGGCCTCTTCTGCTTCCGCGGTCCATCTGAAGTCTCCCTTTTTTGTGCACTTCTTGAGTGTTTTGAATAGGGGAATTGACTTGTCCGCTGATTTGGATAAGAATCGGTTCAGTCCGGCTAGCTTGCCGTTTAGGGACTGAACCTCCTTCAGTGTGCGCGGTGAGGGGAGGTCAATGACTGCTTGGGTCTTTTCTGGGCAAGGCTTGATCCCATCGGGTTCTATCAAATACCCGAGAAACATGCCCTCTGTAGCACCAAATGTACACTTTTTGGAGTTCAATTTCATGTTGATTCTCCTCAGTGTTTTGAACGTTTCCTCCATGTCGCGCACTAGCTCTTCCTCTGTATGGCTTTTGATGACGAGGTCATCGACGTATACTTCCAAGTTGCGGCCTACTTGTTTCTCGAACGCAGTGTCTACCAATCGTTGGTATGTTGCTCCTGCATTCTTTAGGCCAAAGGGCATCTTTGTATAGCAATAGACCCCTTGACTTGTGTGGAAGGCCGTTTTTTCTTCATCTTCCTCCGCCATTTGAATTTGGTGGTATCCCTTGTATGCGTCCAGGAAGCATTTGAAGGGATATCCACACAGAGATTCGATCTTCCAGTCTATCTCCGGTAGCGGGTAGCAGTCCTGTGGACATGCTTTGTTGAGGTCTGTAAAGTCTACGCACATTCTCCAACTGCCATCGCTCTTCTTTACCATTACTGGGTTAGAGAGCCAGTCATGGTAGTACACTTCCCGCATGATGCCTGCGTCTACTAGTTTGTGTACTTCTTCCAGGATGGCTTTTGCGCGGTCTGGGGCTTGTCCGAGCTTTTTCTGTCGTATTGGAGGATATCCTTGTCGGATCTGTAGCTTGTGTTCTGTGATGGAGCGTGGCACTCCTGTCATATGCTTTGGTTCCCATGCAAAAATATCTAAGTTATTTTGCAGGAGTGCGCATATAGCTGATTTGCCTTTGTCAGACAGAGACCCGCCAATAGATACCTGTTGATCCGAGTAGTCAGGGTGAATGGCGACCTTTAGGTTTGGGACTTTGATTGCGCGCTGTTCTGGAACATCGCCTACGTCATTTGTCACTGCATTGCATTCTTTGGGTGGTATGGTGGTATTGTAAAGAGTGACAATACCTCCTTCCACTGGGAACTTGAGCATCCCATGCGCTGTGGATGGCACGGCGCAGATGGATGATATTCCAGGTCTCCCGATGATGCCGTTGTACGGAGAGGGGGATCTGATTACCATGAAGTTCATCCAGGTGACTGTAGAGTGTGGTTTGTCACCAACTTCTACAAATAGACGTAATTGCCCCATGGGCCATATCTTCTCCCCTGTGAAGCCAGTGAGCGATGTTGTGGCTGGGATCAACTGATTCTGTATCTCAGGTCGTAGCTTCTTGAAACAGTGTTCATATATAATATCAGCGGATGCACCTCCATCTACATACATGCGACGGATGTCGTGACCCCCCGTATGTATTTCAATGGTAAGTGGATCCACTACTGCGCTGTTCGCAGTCAGGGAGGGGAAAGAAATTTCATTTCCTTTAGAAAACCGTTGACTGACTTTCTGTCTTGTCGCGCGCTGCCATGGCTGTATCATGTAGATGATATCTGCCTTTTCTTTTGATGTCTCTTTCTTGGCCCCTGGTTTTGGTTTGTCTTTCCCTTCTCTGATATTTTTTACGAGGTGGTCCATCTTTCCTTCCTTTACCAATTTGTCAATCAATTGGCGCAGTTGGACACACTCGTTGGTTGTGTGGCCTTTCTGTCCATGGTATTCGCAATAACCATTCCCTGTGCGCCGATCCTCTAGGGTGCGCATTGGTGGTGGTTTCGGGAAGTTCGCCCCTTCTGTCGCGAATATCTCCTTTGGAGTTTTTGTTAATGGGGTGTACTTGTCGTTTCCCCTTCCACCGCCTTGAGTGCGATAACTCTTATGACGATTGCCACTCTGGTCATTGGATTGTCTCCTTGACTCGTCTTGTGGCCTATGGTTCGAGTAGCCTTTCTTGCTATCTGCGGCGGCTGCTTCTCCTTGGACGAAAGACCTCGTGCGCTTCATGAGTTCGTCAAAAGTTAGGGGAACCTTATCGTTTAGCTTTTTTATCAAATCTGGGTTATTGATTGCATTCATAAAACCCGATATTTTTAGTATCTCTGGACACGCTTTGACTTGCATACATTCGTCCTTAAAGCGTTCCATGAAAGCGCTTGTGGATTCCCCTTGTCGCTGTTTAACTCTAGCGAGTTCAACAGGGTTTTTGGCGCACTTCTTTCTTTGAGTAAAGTTTAAGCGAAACGCCCTTCGCAACTCCTCAAATCCACCGATGCTTCTACGTGGAAGCTTGCTAAACCAGTTGCGCGCATTCCCTACTAATGTAGAGTTGAACATATGGCACCACACAGGTTGTGGCCAATTTTCGATAGTAGCTGCTGATTCGAAAATTTTTAGGTGATCATCAGGATCACCTGTCCCATCATATGTTTTGACGTTAGCAGGCATGCGCCTTTTCTTATTCTCCGAAAAATCGCTGATGCGTCTAGTGAACGCATCAACCTTTTGGCGACGCCAGGGAAGAGACATGTCTTCGTCTTCCTGGTCGCGATATTTTCCTCTTGATTTCCAGTGTCCAGTTTCTTTGTCCTCGTTGTCCGAGGAATCACTTGAGGATGAGCGCACTCTTTTGCGATGCTTGTGCCGACTATTATCAGAATCTGAGCTTGTTTCTCTGCGGCGCTTGCGCCGACTGTCATCAGAATCAGAGCTTGAAGGGCTTTCACTCGGGGAACATCGTCGCCCAAGCCTATCCTGAATCCTGCGACTGCCAAGCCTAGCGTGGACATTGGCGCGCCGTTCCCCCTCTTCAGGCTCCTCCAGATGTTGAAGATCGGCTGCTTCATCATCCATAACCCTCCTTCCAATCCTAGTAAACACTGGTTGTTTGCGGCTATCCTTCTCGCGTCTTTCCTTTCGGTAGCGCGTTGGGGACGCCTCATGCTCAGGGTCAAAGTTGAGTCTGCCGTGCAGACTTTGGCTTGACCTCTTCTTTGCCTCCTCTCGCATGAGCGCAGCCAAGGCTTCGTAGTTTTGAGATACAAAATCGCTTGGCGCCAATTCGGAAGTGACTCCTTCGAGTGCGATGGAGTCTGTTTCCAAGACAAGATCCTTGTTTCGGATAGGCGCATTGGGAGGTTCAGTGAAGTTCACCTCTGGCATGGTAAGAGGAGTGTGCTCCAGTTCTACCGCGCTAGTACTTGTTGTAATAGCGGGGGTAGTCTTGGTAAGTGATTCCACTGTAGGAAAAACCAGATCTGAATACGCTCCTAAGCTTCTAGGCGTGCTGGTTGTCCCAGGGGCCTGCTTAGGGGGCGCATCCGTTTGATGCTTCTTCCCTAGTGTGTCATCATGCGCTTTCTTCCCATGTGGACTCTTGTGACTTCCGTGTTTCGTCATTCTAGTTCTTGGTAAAATTCTTAGTGTAGGGTCCCACGGATGGCGCCACTTGTTGATACAAAAGTTGGGCGTTCCTTGTTAAGACTCCTATTCTCGTACCAATTAGATCTTAATGCTGGATGGAACCTGCGTACTAAGAAAAAGAACAAACACCGTTAGGCTTATCGAGGGATTGTCTCCCCCGATTATCCTCCGGCGTGAGAGTAAGTAATCGAAGTTTAGGGTTTAGTGAAGAGTTAAGGTTTTAGTAGATCGTACCTTTACCGAGGGCTTGGGTGCCCTTTATATACATATGAAACCCTAGTAGGTTTCGTGTTCCCTACTCCTCGGCGCATTCGCCGACATCGGATATTTGGTATATATCCCCTTTAATTAGGAGATACGCTATATCTAATTCGAAAATAACTTTGGGCTTGGACCTTGTAGGCCCAAGCCGTATAACTGGTAGTCCAGTTAGCGCCATAGCGGCCCATACGTGGTGGGCTTAAGTATTTAGTATTGTTTACTAATCGGGTCCGTGACCCGGGTGTAGACTATACGTCATCAGGCCTAAAGCCCAATAGCGTGTGTTGGTTATGTTTTATATTTCTCGTTATTTATTTCATTTAACATATCCTAACTTAATTCATTATTTTTTTGTTTTGTCGATGATGTTTCGGATGCTGTTTGGGAGTACTTGGATATCGATATGGGATTTGGAATACTTGTCACTATTACCTAAGCTTTGGATGAAATGTATGTTCGTTATTGGATTTACGGTATTAGCCGAAGGACTTATGGATGATTTTGTACCACCAGTACAAAATGGCCGATAAACCCGACACTAATATTCGCGCGAATGATAACGACGGATAATTATATGAAACTTGTAAAATTTGTGATAATTGTATTTAATTTGTAAAACTTGTAATTTGTATTTAACTTGTATAAATTTGTAATAGTTTAGTATATTATAAATTGTTATTCAATAAGTCGTATCGACTTGGTAAATATGGTATAAACGGATTTTTTATAATTTAAAACGATTATGATCGCTAACATCACGAACCTTTTATTAGCTAAATGATTCTTTACTAAACCATAACGTTTTCTCAAATTATTTGGGTTACCGGGTAAAACACCGAAACAACATGTTGATGTTTTATTTCCTATTTCACTTTTTATCTTTTCTTTCTTCTCTTATTCCTATTCGTTTGTCTTTTCTTTTCGTTTCTTGATTCTTTCTATGTGTTTGATTGTTTTCCGTCGACTTCCATCATCTTGCGTATTTCGCTCTCGAACTATATTTTCTAAAAGCCACACGAGAAACAAAATCTTTTATTCAACAAAATGAGTAGTCCACGAAACGTTATTATTATATATTACTTTTCGAGTATAATTTCTGAGACATATTATCTAAATAACTAGGTTGTGCTGAGGCTTATCTACTATGCTCTACTGTATGATCATATTGAGATATCTTGTTCTTCTACTTTTAAATTGCTTTATAAACCCGTGGGGGAGATACATGCTACTTACTTTTTATGAACACAATTGTTTAAATGTATGCTTTCCTGATTATGATGATTATGCTAAGTACCGTTATTGCCTCCAGGAAGTCCCTTTATCATGAACCATTAATCACTTGCGAGTTAACGCGAATATAGTGTATAGGCCTATAGGACTGACGTACCCCACTCTGTTGATGTCACACCCCCAAAATCTGGATTGCAGTGGAATGGAATTCCGGGGGCGTGATGTTCATGGATAACAAAGTACAAGGAAATAAAGAATGACCTCTAAGTGAGTCATTTTAAAACAAGCTTTTGATTTAAACATAAACGTTTTACAAAACATTAATATCAGAGTTCACCATCAAACGTAAGATTTTAATACATAACCAAACGCTAAGTAATGCAAAGAAATATTCATCATGATGCGCGTTCCAAAATGTGACTCTAGTATGCTCCATACATAGGTGATTTTTATCGTCTAGTTACATGAGAATACACGCTAAAAAGGTCAACATAATTGGTGGTGAGTTCATAGGTTTAAGTAAACAAGTAAAGTGTGGATCACAAGATTTCAATAGCATGACAATCACAATAAATATAACGTCATAGCCAAAAATAATATACAGTGCCCTAAGCTCATGACCCCGAAGCTCGACGAAATGATATGCAGTCAAGTATAATAATAATCAATGCCCCAAATAAGTGTTTTCCAGACACTCGAAAATAATCCGAATGATATGCGTCCGTTTGACAGGTTGGCGCGACCAACTCGGACGGGGGTGTCAACCCAAATAGATCTATCCATAACATCCGCGCTCACTCGCAAGTAATTAACGGTTCATGATTCAAGGGGACTTTAATGGCAATGCGGTAACTTAGGCAAAGTAACGGTTTTAATACTTGTGTCCGAAAAATAAGCAATGTATTCCCACCCCGAGGGTTTTAAAATAAGATACAAATAATGTAAAAACCGGGGCTAACAAGTATACATCTCATGATTAAACTATAGTCGTCTTGTTAATAAGTAGTTTTGAAAACCTCTAACGCGCCTAACAAGTATACATAACGTTCTACCATTTTTGTTTACGTCATTTTAGCCAAAATACACCCTAAAGTGTCCAAAATCCACCTTAAATATTTCCATCAGCTTTCTAATAGCCAAAAAAATAAGCTGTCAAAAGTTATATGTCGTCGTAACTTCTTTAGGCCATAACTTTCTCGTCTTAGCTCCGATTCCAAAGTCTTATATATCCCCGGGTTCGTGTTTAAGTATACTAACATGTTTTTAGTGTCTCGGCTAGTCTAGTTAAATTTTAGCATAAGTTTTTACCTCTTCTAAATTTCCAACAGCATATACTTTTTTTTTCTTCAGAAAATTCATTTTCGTCGCACAACTTAAAACTAACGTATCTTCTTCGTTATAAGTCCGTTTTAACTCATTCAAGCAGCTACGTTTTCGTTATAAAGTCTATTTTCTATATTTCTAGCCTAATCTTGTTACCAAGCTACTGATTTTTCTGTGGAAGGTCGAATGGGACAGCTTCCTTTTTAAAAGTGTCAAAACATTTTTCCTAGCCTTCTAGTTATCAAAAACCGCTTAACAGTAACTCCAAAACTAATCCTAGCTCTTCCACCAATTTATCAACATGTCAATAGTGATTTAACAATAAACCTTAGCAATATTTAAAGGTTCAATTTCTCATGAATTTAAATGACCATCAAGACTAGTTAAGATCACAAGTTCACTAGTTTACATATATATGGTGTTTTTATCTTCACTTTCTTGTTGAAATTTATAACCAACTAGTTTATTCATGATAAAAATTTGTTTAAGACATAGCCATTAGTTAAAAGGTTATTGTGGTTATAAGGTTTTATTAACATGTACAAAGTGATAAACTAAGTATATGCAACTTGAGGCTAGATATTATGACATAAGGAGTATGAAATTTATCAATATAAAGTTTACTTACTTAGGGAGATTAATGTGATGAGAAGGCAATATACTTGATTAACCCAAGATTAGTGCTTCCAAAACCCTTACTAGTATATCCTAATGATACTTGAATTAGCCAAAATCAAGTTCTCTTCTTCCCTTGCTTCATTGGATGTGTCGACTTGTTTGAGTGAGTAAGTGTGTGATATATATATTTTTTTTTCTAACTAGTTACTAGCACATACATGGGTATATATATATATATATACTAAGGAGACTTTCAAAGTGGTAATAGCGAGTCAAAAAATATCATGGCTATATGTTGAGGATGGTGGCCGATTGGAGGGCTGGGGGAGGGGGACAATTTGGTGGTCAAGCCACCAAGACTAAGTCTTGACATTTCCATGTTTTAAGGATTGTTGTTTGGTAATTAATGGTAAGTAATATTTGTCCAGTAATTATTATAGAGCAAGGGGGGGGCACATGGAGAATTTTTGGAGTATGTAGCATATTCATAATCATAACACACACTCAAGATTAGGTTAAGTTCAATTCTAGAGAGAGAAAAAGAGAGTTGGGAGAATTCTAGAGAGGGAAAGTGAAGAGCTAGTGATATTAGATTAGAAAACTCCAACCCTCTCCTTTGGTGGTAGAGGTATTTATAGAACTTACTTAACGCCCCACGTGGGCTATGGAGCGGGCTACAGTGGGTAAAGACCCGAACCGACTCCATAGTGAAGCGATATCTAAACTATAACTATAAAGCCTACGAGCTATCTAATGCCAAAATATACTCGGGGTGACCGAGTCTTTCATATGAATATTTATATTCCTAACAATCTCCCCTAAGGGAGGTCACCCCGGAAAATACACTTTGAATTCTAGCATTCTATTACATGACTATAAATTCCTAGCTCGTAGTCTTTTGATTCTTCAAGTTCAGCACACTTTGTACTTCAAGCAATGATCGTGTGATTAATGTTCCTTTGGCATATGTGATCTTTAAGCATTCTTTGAGATCATCAGCCACCGTAAATCTCCAAGTTCATCCTTTGTAGTATCGCCTTCATGTGATGTAGTGACCATTGGCCCGACATGCTCACACTTTTCTGGATCAGGAGACTTTGCATCAGAGTTGCAGAAGCATTGTTGTAAGTCTCTCAACTTTCATGATCCTTTGATAATGAATTGGTCGTATGAGCATGGGGTGTGGATTGACATGTCTCTGCTGGAATTAGGTACCACCATCACCATCTTTATATAAATCTGAAATATAACAGTTAGCAATAAAGTTGGAGAATGAATATGGCTTTGTCATTCGCTCGGTGTGGTTGGATTAACCTTCGGTTCCGTGAGGACCGACCTGTGATCAAGTAGAATCCCCTTTAAAGAAAATTCTCCTTGACAGGACTTTCCAGCTTGTTGTAAAGAATCATCCAATGAATTAACATCAGAATCATCATACTAAGCATGTTCTCATACCGGAACGTCTCAAAGCAGACAGCACGGTAGAGTGAATCAGTGAATTAAATACCCACTGATTGATGAGAAATTGATTAGAAAAATCACTCGCGTGTCACTGGATAAACATTTTATGCAACACGACGAGGGTTTTATAAATTGAATCACATTTCTGTCATAAACACTTTTGTTTGAAAATTTACACAATCAATGTGCTCGAAACTCAGTTGGTGAGCACATTGAAAATTTACACTAGTTTGATCCATGAAGGATCTCACATGTCACCTACCAAGAGCTTGTTTGATGTTCGCTCTAGAAGGATTTCCATCTTCATTGTGAATACTTGCATATCACTCAGATGTTCTGGCAATACCACGAGGATAATGCGTAGGACTCTTAATGTATATATATATATATATATATATATATATATATATTGTTTTTCACGGTTTATGAAATAACAAGCACATTTTAAGTGTGTCCTAATGAGATTTATGGATGATCTCTTGGTTCTAGACTCAATAGTGCATTTTGATTTAGTGATCGGAGGCTGGAGAGGACTGCCACCTTTTCAATATCGTCTAACTCGGAGTGCGAAAGATGATAGAAATGTATTGATCTCCGTGACAAATGAAACAAGAGTCCTTTAAGGGACCTTGGGTGGCTAGGGAGGGTTATGCAACGTATCATTGGGTCCATGATACTTGTCTTCAATGTCAGCAATCAACTAAGTGATTCTGACAGCATATGTATTGACCTGGTTTCTGCCTAAAGTGTAAGGAGGGCTTCTTTCTTTTTACTCTTTATCTTTACATTTCTTTTTCATTCTTTAACCCCTTCAGCGCTTACCGAGACTTCATCACTAGTACCTTGTTGGGTTTGTTCCAGTATGTTGGGAATGCTTCTCGCACTAAAATGTGACAACATATTTGGGATTATATTAGTTATTATGTTTGGCTCAAACACATGGACTGAAATCGTCAATATTGTAAAGTTATGTGTTTGATGCCCTATTTAAGCCCTCCTTGCCTTCACAAGGAGGTTGAAGCTTGTGTATGTAATTTTCCTTTTCTTATTATCAATAAACACCAGGTTTTCCATCTCTCTCTCTCTACACTTTCTCTCTCTAACTCTAACCATGAAGATGATGTTCTTTCATCATCCAAGGCCTCCCGATTCACAATAAATTAACCAAAACACGATCCGTCAATTGGTATCAGAGCCATGGTATTAGTTTTGGTTGATTTGTGTGATGTTATCTTGTCAAAATCGTATTTTTTGTGTGGATCTAAACTGTTTTTTATGAATCTGTTTCACTACTTTGTCTGGTCCTTATTTTTCTTATCAAAGTACTAAACAGGTTCTACATAGTAATATCATATCAGAATATGGTCCTTTCATCAGTCTGATAAAAACTCAGATTGGAGTCGAACGAGGGGTATTTGATCGAAGGAGCATTCAGTCGAAGCAACAATTTGATCGAAGGAGCTACTATGATCGAACGAGCACTTTTAGTCGAACGAGGTTTGTCATCGAAGGAGCATTCATTGAACGAGACAAGGGTAGTCGAGTCAGACTTACTCTTCCAAATTGATCGAACGACATAGTCGAACGACATAGTCGAACGACATAGTCGAACGACTTAGTCGAACGACTTAGTCGAACGACTTAGTCGAACGAGCAGAATGATCGAAGGAGCTAGGGTATGATCGAAGGAGACATTTGAAATGAAAAAGGAAAGAAGATGAATATCAGAAGACCAATTGACTGCAACCAAATATACCCAACTCTCATGACTTGACTCGAACAGAAATATAAAGTATTATACAGTCTCAGTTATGAATGAATGCCTCACAAATCAATAGTCCAACAACTAAAAAACATCACAACAAGATTATTACACAACCAATATCTAAAATCCACAACTATCCTAAACCCAATACTCGAACATAATGTTAATACAATCGATCTCAGTCACGTTTTTTCGTGTATCAAGAATTATTATCAGCCCCCAACGATTAATAACCACGAAACAAAACGAATCATCATCGATCTTTGTTTGAAGCTTAGCCTCATTTTTTTCCGAAATTGGAAGAAAGACATATAACAATAATGTTATTGTCTATCTTTGATTCGTTAAAAGAAAACAAAAACAAGAAGCAATCACCTACCCGAGACCCATAGGATCTTGAAGCCGAAAAGTTAAGAATATGTTTTGAAGGTTCACCTTTAGTTGTGTTCGGATAGTGGATTGTTGTTATGATTTTGGAGGAGGTCAGTTTGATGCTCGTGTGGTGATGATTGTGACTGCAAATCGAGAGTAGGAGATGGGGTTGTAATGGAAGGATTTAGGATTTGGTTGACTTGTGGTTAATTGAGTGTGAGGTGTGATAAAATGAAGGGAGGCGGATGAGATATAGTTTAGGTTTTCAAATGACACTAATTTAGGGTGAGGATATTTTATATACCGGGTGTTTAAGGGTTTGTGTTAAATGGGCCTTATACCCAGTTTGTATTTGGAATGGATTTTGGATTAAGTCTTGGGCCGAGAACTTTGATATATTATTTTTGTGGCTGGTTTATTGAGTATCATTGGGCTGCAAAGTTAAATTCACAAAATCTCAAATGTTAAAATCAAAACGATTTGGTTTTGGGCTGCTATTGGATTGAAATTGCTTGTTATTTTGGACAAATTTTCACGGGGATACGTTTTTTGACAAGATCGGGAAAAGCCATTATCATAGTTCACCTAAACCGTCAAAAGGCTAGTATTGAATATTGAACCGCAAGATGTGACTACGGGGATAATTCTTTATTATTTATTTGAGGTTGAAGTGGTATATCACGGGTGCGTGTACTTAGTATCTTGAAGATATCGGGGTTGATTGGATGCATGATTCTTCGAGATCCTTGTTCGAGCTTATAACCTTCTAAATGATTAAGACTTGAGTTATCTAGTTATACCTGATGTAAGGAGTTACGTTGTTGTGCTCACAGTGTATAGCTATCACTTTAAAGGAGTTACGTTGTAGTGCTCAAGTGTCACACAAAGATGTGGATATCCAAGATGAGTTCATATACAGTAAAGGAAGGTTGGATGGGTATATGAAACGACCTATGCTTAAAGGAGTTACATTGTAGTGCTCAGTATAGGTTCTTAGTCAGACAATAGTGCAAGTTTAAGTCACAAGTTCAGGTTATTTTACTTCGGTCTCAAGTTCGTAATACTGGGTTTTCTCCATCAGTGGTCACTACAAAAAGCCGTCAGAATGATAATGGGGTCGGTAAAGAGTTAGATGAGAAGAGTATAGAAGAGTAGAGATTTTATCAGCAGTTGATTTTCACGGGCTATTTATGGTACTTCACACATCTTCGCTTAATTGGACATACAGGGTGTACGCTGCCTCCGTTTCCATCGTAACCATAGTGTGTATGCTTCCGATTCCGCGAAGACATCGTGGGGGAAGAGAGAGTAGATGTGCTTTGACTTTCTTTGACTTTTCTTGCATTTTTTGCGAAAACACTCTTTTTCCAGATGGATCGGCATTCAGGGGGAAGAAATGTGCACATCAGGGACGCATAGCAGACTCACGTGATCGAACTTACAATTTTATTACTACCGGAAGATGTCCGCAGAGATGATCAGTGGTTCAGTTTTGTGATTTTGGTGTACTCGTTTCAACTTTCGCAGGTTGTGAAGTGCGAAGTAGCCTACTTATGTGAGAAGATCTTGCTAATTTCTTGCATGTTACCCCCGAACGGGACTTCCACATTGAGCATAATCGTTACTGAGTACTAGTCAGATTTCCTTGGTGTGGTTTACGATGTCATCTACAAATTCCGCTGCGTACTTACAACCTTCAAAAGTTAGAAGACATGTTAACTGCATCAAAGTTTCGAATCTGCTGAAGACGGTTGTCAGTTTGGGAGGAAGCCGATTCAGAAACTTTGCCAAAAGGAAGTATATGAAGAAGCCGTTAAAGACATGCAGCATGAATTGGGGGGAAGTTAATCCAATTCATGTATATTACATCATTTGGCTACAAGTAAAGAAAAGTTCTCAAGCCGAGGTACAAGATGAAGACAAAGAGCGTCAACTGTAGTCATCCTCAGCACATGAAGAGCTTATGAAGACATTTCTTTATTTGTATTTGTACTTGTAGGAAATGATGCAAGTAATCCCATATGTTGCCACATTGGGGGAAGATTGTTGGGAATGCTTCTCGCACTAAAATGTGACAACATATTTGGGATTATATTAGTTATTATGTTTGGCTCAAACACATGGACTGAAACCGTTAATATTCTAAAGTTATGTGTTTGATGCCCTATTTAAGCCCTCCTTGCCTTCACAAGGAGGTTGAAACTTGTGTATGTAATTTTCCTTTTCTTATTATCAATAAACACCAGGTTTTCCATCTCTCTCTCTCTACACTTTCTCTCTCTAACTCTAACCATGAAGATGATGTTCTTTCATCATCCAAGGCCTCCCGATTCACAATAAATTAACCAAAACACGATCCGTCACAGTACTAGCTCCATCTCAGTCGGCACTCTTCCCTTATTCTCACTTTTCTCCTTTTTTCATCGTTCCTAAGGACTTCTATTCAAACTAGAGGATTGTCCCTTGGAAGATCCCTCCGGTTCTGGCTGGATCATGGGAACTGATACCTAACCTTACCATCCTTATAACTCCAGTACATTAAATAAAATGGTCGGTCTTTGGTATTCTTCCACAATTGCCATCATAAATCATTCGCTCCCCCTCAATATGTGCATCGATTATACAAAAGAGTTTAGCACATATGAGAGAGCCTACACTTGAGTCCAAAAGATCACATTTTATCAGTTTTCATATTTAAATCACATTCTCTCCACCGATCAAAAATTTCAAACCTTTTGAGATTAGGGATCTCAATTGATTTAAATAAGTTTAGAGAATTTGGGAGAAAATGTGGTCCGATTCAATATATGCTGATAATGGAACATTACGATGCTCCCCCTCAATCTATGAGGGAGAATGTTAGTGTCAGGTATGATAGGTTTGAAAGATTTTGAATTAAAACAATCATTCACTGACACATAACAACAATTGTATATTCACTACTTATGATGTACAAGATAACTGTTACGACACAAATGATGTTGACCTTTACGCACAGATGATGTTATCATTCGCTTCTCTGAGGGAGTTAGAAGTCAACATCAATAATCCATCCACCAACAAAACTACCCAAGTATTGTAGATCCCCACTCGGCGAGATCAAAATTAGTAATGCTTTGTTGAAGTGAAGGTGGTGGTGGTGGTGGTAGTGGTGATGAAAGTGTTGTTGTTGTTGTTGCTGCCGATGTTGTTGTTGTGGTGAAATCAAAGCCAGTAAATAGAGTTTGAACATCTGATCAAATGGTTAGAGCAGGAGTAGGCACATTCATATCGGCCATGGAATCTGCATAAGAATATCAACAAAGATATACATACATACAGATTCACTCTTCATTACTCGCTACCACGTAGCTGCTTGCCTATTCATAATACCATATTCATATCCTAATCAAACCATTATTTAGCATGAAGATCAACCATCAATCATGAACATGGCAATTCACACATATTTCAACATTCAACTCAGGATCTTAAGGACATGATTCTAACACGATAGCTACATACCTAAGCATATTCTGAGTGCACAAGCAATAAATCAACAACAATTAAACAGCTATTGACTAACAAAAGTCAATCAACATTTGAAATACATTCAGTTAGATCATACAAATGCCTGTGGAGTATTAAAGAACATTAAACACAATGGGTTTTCTAACTTCTTTTAGATTTTGAGTTTTAAAGTATTTAGGGGATTAAACAAGGATTCCAAAGTGACACAAATGGACCTTCTAGTTACATAAAGCTATGAAACTATACGCACATTGCACATAATGCTCTAATCTTTCTAACAACTAACACATTTGTCCATTTGAGATAAAGCTTAGTAAGTTCGTCTTCAACAAATACCCCATTAACTACAAAACCTTTTCTAACAATTATGAGATAACCAAGAAACCCATTTGATGATATAAAATTTGAAATCACTCTCCCCCTCAATCAATGACCTGTATTCTAGCTAAAGAGCTATAGTCATTGATTTAGTGACAAATTTTATGAACAATCCAAGTCTGAAAGAATTTCAAACAACACGTTACCACCATGTGTCTCACAAATAATTTTCAGAAGAATCATAGAAGGAAAATTATTTGTATACAAAGAAGATTTCTCTTCTTTTACAAGAAATAATGCACTGAAGCGTACATTAAATCGGGGATGCACGGATATGAAGTAATCCATGCCCGGGTGAACTTCACCCGTTGTTAGGAACAACCGTCTTTTTGCCGACGTGCTTTCCTCATTTTGAAAAACCGGGTTGCGTATCTGAAGTAATAGCAAGCCATATAGGCATGTTTTGAAAATCTTTTTGAACTTCTGTTCGAACTTCATTTAAAGATCCGTGTCATTATTGAATGACATTTCTAGGACCGTAATTGTTATCGATACCAGAAGACATGCCTTGAAAAAAAAACTATTTTTGGTATTTTCTATTTTTCTTATTTTTTATGTTTTTTCTATTTATATGGTTTTTATTGGTTTTATAATTAATTTTCTATTTATATTTTGGTTTAAGATATGTACAAAATATATTATTCAATTTAAGAAGATGTTGACATGAATACCGAAATAAGGATATCGTTATGTACGTTGTAGAAGTTTGTAGTCAACATCTCTTAAACTTTCACCACCAAAGCTTTCGAGGCTCCTGAATAATCGGCTGAACTTGAGCCTTCTCAATGTGAAGCTTTGATAGCTTCCCCCCAAACCGACAATCTTCATTTTGAGCAGTTTCAAAGCTCTCTTTCAAGCTTACATTAGTTAAGTTCAAAGCGGAATCCGTAGCAAACCACATTAAATATTACTGCTCCTTTTAAGAATAATCATTATGATTATCCGTTCGGGGGATCATCAAATATATCAGTAACGTATCATCTCACGCTTGAGTAATTCTTCTCATATTTCTTCCCGCTGAAGGTTGAAGTAATGCATACCAAAAATATCAAGAGGCCACTTCCCCCAAGTAGTTGAAGTGATGTAATCTGTCTCATTGTATGAAGCTCAAAAACCCGAAGTACACACTCAATCCCATTAATGAAGTCGAAAACGTAACATCAAAATCAATTAAGACTCGAAAATACACTTTTCTCCCTTCAGGAAATTGCAGATGAGAATTGTTACACCAAAGTCAACTAAGTCCCGAGTGTAAGCAATTTATCTCGTATGTAGTCGAAATGATAACACCAAAACAGTACCGTAAAAATCAAGTAAGTCCCGGATGAACACATTTCCTTTTGTAGGATACCGACTAACTAGAGGAATCATCATACAATTGTGTACCTCTTTAATCATCAGAAACTGCTTCTAACACCTCTTCCCCCACGTAGTTGGAATAATACACCAAAAGCCACGAGTTAAAACACTGATTTTCTCTACAGTTATGACATTTGTCTTCCCGGAATAACTTCAATTAAGAAGAAGTATAAAGTTCATCACATGTACTCGTTGTGCGTTCAGATGTATGTCTCCTTCCCCCTTGCTGGTTTTGATACCTCAAAATCAGCTACACATTTTACGCACATATACTTGAAATCTTGTGAGAATAACAAAATTGGCTCAAATGTATCAAGTGAGAATCAACCGCTACCGAAACTCTCTCTGAATATCTTTACCAACCCTTAAGTAGGCTATTTGAAGTGATAACTGATGGAGCAAACTCGATATACCAAACTTGAAACTGAAGTAGAATTCCCCGTTCTCGTGACTTAAGCTTGCACTAATGTTGGAAGAACGGTGTAGAGAATTTATGCTCCAAGAAAATATCTAAGTACTCAATACCCAACCAAAGAATGAGACATTAACACCTCTTGCTATTATCCACAACGTCATCAGCGTGTGACACTGAGTACTACAACATAACTCCTTTAAGTGATAGTTAACCAGGTCTTCAAACATTTACCCCGACTGCTGGTAACTAGATAAACTAAGTCTTCAACTTAAATCTTAAGCACGAGCAAGTTATCATTGAAAGTCATGCATCAAACCAACCCCGACTTCAAGATAAAATAAGATCACGCCTTTGTGAAAGTCAACTTCAATCTCAAATAAGTGATACCTGATCAACTCCGTAGTCACAATTAGAGTCACATGCCCAACTAGCGAGTGAACATACAATCTAATGTACGTCGATCCACTGTTTACACTTCTCCCTTTCAAAAATTGCATATGAGGTTGCCATTTTTGATTGAACAAGTGCATATGAGGTTGATCCACTGTTCAAACTTCTCCCCCTCAAAAATTGCATTTGAGGTTGCCATTTTTGATTGAGTGAATAAAAATACAATCTAATGAAAGTAGATCCACTTGATGACTGAACGAGCATGGAACAAGTATGAAGCTTGTTGATGAGAATAGTCAGAAACAAGAAGATTTCTCTTCTTTCAAAGATAAAGCGCACTCAAGCGTACGCCTTTCTTTTCTTTGAGGAACGGGGCCTGGAGTGTTTTTAGCAGACGCCATTAAGTTGACATTGAGGCCCGAGACTTGAACTGCAGTGTTCAAACGTCATTGTCGTTGAAGAACGAGGCTTGAACTGATGTGTTCAAACGTCATATATCGCTGAAGAACGAGCCTTGAACTGATGTGTTCAAACTTCATATTTCGCTGAAGAACGAGGCTTGAACTGATGTGTTCAAATGTCATTGACGTTGAAGAACGAGGCTTGAACTGATGTGTTCAAATGTCATATTTCACTGAAGAACGAGGCTTGAACTGTTATGTTCAAACGTCATTATTCATGTTCATCAATTTTGAGTTTCTTGAACCCCTAATTTATGAGATATTAGTCTTTTCGGAAACCAAACTCTGAGTCTTTCCTTAATAGGAGTGAACGATGTACCTGCACTTAAGTGAGGACTACCTGTACTAACATTAAGAGTTTGTTCGCATTTATATGTGTTAGTGAAATTAGCATCTAAACCATTTGGGGTTTCACTATCAACCTTGGTTGTGCAATCAGTGAACATCTTCCTAGTAGGTATCCATCTAAAACCAGCAATCTTAAAAATTCTACCCGTCGGTATCCACCTAAGACAAGATCTAGGAGTGTTTGGTTTCTCATGCACAGTGGAAGACATCTTGAGAGAAAACCTTTGTCCTATAGCAATCTGCCTACCAGGTTTCTGAGTATAACTCTTTGGTCCTACGGGCTTGTTGTTGTTTCTAGTCTTAGGGGATTGAACCTTAGCATGAGCATTCACTTTCTTCAGGAATTTTGTTACACAATCATCATGATTTGCATTAAAAACATATTTATGACAAGTCGAGCAAACAAAGTGTTTGGATTCAGAAAAAGATCTAGGATTCTTAGAGTGATCTGTTACGGGAATTGCTTTAATCGACACGTAACTACTCTTAGAAACAGGCAAATTCCTAGTCTTTTCATGTGTGTTTTTCTTAGCATCTGATGAAGCGAAAAGTGTACCGCTTTTAAGGGGTCATTTAAGCCCTAAATCGTATTTATTTGATCAAATATTGCCCTAAATCGTTCCTTTTGTCATTTTAGGTACTTTTGAGGAGAAATCTGGAAAAGGAGGCATTTTGGACGTTTTTGGAGCATAAAGTGAAGAAAACGGCAAAGTCTCAAGAATCGGCTAAAAGTTACTCTTGACGGCGTCAAGATTTACTCTAGACGGCGTCATGCATTGGCAAGAAAAGTTGGACGTGAAATTTACTCATGACGGGCCAGTGAAAATAGCATGTGAATTCTGACGGCGTCACGCTTTAACTTGATCAAGGGCGTCACGGCTTAAATCATAAGGGGACGGCGTCACGTTCATGGTTCGACGGCGTCAAGCCTTGATAAGCCAGAATGGATTTTTGAAGAGCTAAAGAGGGACGGCGTCAAGAAGGTCATCCGGGAACCCTAAAAGCGGCGAGGTGACGGCGTCACAATCCATAAGGTGACGCCGTCAGATCCAAAAATCTATATATAGTTTTCTAATTTTTTGTCATAAAGGAGAGCTTAGTGTGTGGAATTTTGGGATAAAACCCTAAGACAATTTTAGCTACTTTTTCAGGGCTTTTTGCCTTGAGATCTTCCATGTTTCATTGAAAGATAAGTTATCAATTAATCATTCAATATGTCTATGTGTTGTTTGATTCTATCTTATTCTTGTCTTTTGTTTAACATGTTAGGCTAATTTTATCTTGTGTTTGCTTAGATCTAATGAAACCTAGCTATTGATTATTGGTTGTTAGTGTGTTATTAGTTGTATTGGATGATTGTTTATCTATGTTAGGCTTAAGAAAACTGGCTAACTTCCTATTCGGTAACTTGCTTGAACGTCTTAAGAAACATGAACCAAATGCGTACTAAAGGTTTTTATGGTTGTATTTAATGCACAAGCGAATTCTAGTGATCCCATGTTAGGAGCTTCCTAGCCGGCTCGACATAGGAGTGAAGTAGGAGCTTGTAGAGTTGGGGAAGTAAGTGCGCCACCCCACGAATGGTATTAAGGAATACACCCGTCATCCACGCGACTAATACACACTAATTAACCGGTAAAAGATAGTTAGGGAGTAAGGAAATCTAAGTAAACACATTTCTCTACACATAAGTTTCTCACCACTTTTCATTTTTGTTATTTTATTTTATTTGCATTTGTAGTAATTTTGGGTTAGTTGACTAGCAACTAATTCCGCCCACTCCTTCAAACCCGAGATTTTACTTGCTTTCATAAAAACTATAAAAACATAAAAAGAATCTTCCTCAACCCTTAGACCTAATTAGAGTAGCCTTTCACACCTAACGAACACTATTCCCTGTGGAGAACGATCAATCCCCCGTACTTACCACTACACTATACTACATCGGTCAGGTACACTGCCTGGTGGGGTTGTAAGCCTCTTGAGATCCCTCGAGAGGTAAAACCTGTTGTAAGGTTACAAAACCACGCATCAAGTTTTTGGCGCCGTTGCCGGGGAATAGTTATTGTTTAGGTTGAATTTTTATTTTATAGGTCTACTCACTAGATTCCTTTCTAGTGAGATTTTTATTTTATTTTAGGTTTTCTTTAGTCTATCTATTTTTCTTTGTGTGTTTGTTCGTAATTTCCATTGACTCTTCCGTTCACCATTATGGAGAACGCGAATCCACCATACTACCAACCACGTAATTCACCCACTCCATATGACATCTTGATGTTTAAACAACATAAAGATGAACCTCTCTATGATGCATGGACCCGTTTTAAATATTTACTCCAAAAAGTCCCTCATCATAACTTCGATTTTTGGTCCCTAACTCAAATCTTTTACAATCATGTCGACCGACATGCCCAAAGGGACATTTACCATATTGCTGGCAGGGATATTAGGGAATTAAGTGCTGAGAAAGCATGGGAAGCTATTGAGAATTGTGCCCAATATTATTATATGGTAGACAACCCAACAAACGTTAGTACAATTCAATTGACCACAAATTTCAAGGATCATGAAACAAGTTTGTTTGGGAATGAATATGTTAGTGTTGAGATACCTAAGTGGATGTCATGTAATGCCATAGTACAAAACAAACACATAGGTGACCTTGATGTGACGGAGGATTTAGCCGAACATGATCACATTGATCAAAAAGACCTAGGTTTTGTGATTGATGACGTCGAATCTCAAGAAACACATGATGAATCTTTTAGGCAGTTTGAATATAGCAGTCAGAATATTGAGGATGATCCGTATGATTCGGACATAGAAGTTGAGATGCCTAGAGAAGCACTTGAGATACTTGGGAAAATGTTAGGGTTTGATCCTACTAAAACGCATGATGAGGATATAGGTGAGCTTGACATAAGGAATGATGAGGTAAGTAACATAAGCCCACCAAGTGCCCCACAAGTCCTACCATCATTTGAGGCACACACACCGCCCGTGACTTACCCGGAAGAAGTAGAAGAGGTTATAGGAACCCCAATAGAGGTAGAACCTTTGAACCAAACACAACTAGAGGATATAGGTTTGAATGCTTATAGTGATCACAACCTTACTATTAGTTCTAGGGGATTTCCTAGTTTTGATGAACCGGAGCGTCAACCAAAACTGTCACCTAATCTTCCATCCTTAGATGTGAACTTAGGAATTGAATTAGGTCCCGATCCACCCATCAAACCATATAGTCCGGGCAGTTTTATGTTGAAGGTAGTAGACTCTAAGCCTTGTAGAGAGGAAGCTGACATAGGAGTGAACCATAACCTTTCATACTTACATCACCCATTCATGATTGATCACAAGAAACATTATGGGTTTAAACCGGGTTTATTAGGTCAAGATGGATTCCCAACTAGGAATCTCTCGAAGTTGATAGAAGATGATCCCTTTTTAGGAGAAAACTTTAATTCACCCACTGACCCATGTAAACTAAGTAAGATTGTGATGAAAGGAGCACACCCCTTTGAGCATATAATTCATCCACCACTCTTTCCTCACGTGGCATACTCCTACCGAGCTGGTGTGTATCGCTACTATCACCCGCACTTAATCCTAAGTGTAGGGAAAACCTCTCCTTTATCCATTAAATAAGGGTAGAGTCAGGCTCATGACTCGAACAAAAACAAGCGCTTCTTGGGAGGCAACCCAAGCTTTATTTGCTTTATTTGTTTGATTGTTTGTTTATTTAATTTTATTTGTTTCCGTATGCATTTCTTATTCTTTTTGTTTACTGTTCATGTCTCAAATATAAATTGTGAAAATGCTTTATTTTGTTTTTAACTTCGTCTTAACTACATATAAAGGTATTTTGCAAAAGATAAGTGTAAGGGAAATCCAAATTTGTTTTTAAGAACAAGATTGAACATGAACGATAACAATGAGATATAAGCATGCATATTAGTATTTGTTTGAGTCAAATGCTTGTATCGAGTCATAATGATGTTTTGCAGGAATTCCAGGAAGTAAGGTATAGGTTTTTCCAAAATTTTTCCGGAAACGTAACATAAGAATTCTGTCAGATCATTTCTGACGGCGTCAGGCTTTACAACCTGACGGCGTCAGGTTTAATTTTCTGAAAATTTTTGAAAGTTTTGTTTTCATAAAAAGTTTTTATTAAATCTATAACTTATAATCTCCAGGAATCTGCAAAATTATCATTCCACAAGCATTATATCCTTATATATAGATTTTTCCCGCCGATGTTATGCAGGGTTTCGTGTTTGTTTTCTCAGGTTTAACAGGTTATTTTGGACAAGGAGATGTTTATGGAATCAAGCTTATGGCGATGCATTAGTCATGGAGTTTCAACATTCTCTTTGGAGGAAGATTTAACCGTGTAATTTCATTATCCACCGAGCGAATCAGGGGAGTATTTGATTTCATTCTTTTACTTTTTTCTTTTACATCTTGTTATTTGAACATTGGGGACAATGTTCATCTTAAGTGTAAGGGGGGGGGGGGGTAAAAGTACGATTTTAGAGAATGCAATTGCGCTTGATTTTTGTTTGTTTAATGGTAGATGTGTAATAAAACTGAGATAAATACTTGTTAAGGCAATTTTAGTGCCAAATTTAAATTTTTTTACAACATATAGGAGTGAAACTTTGATTTTAATGAGCGTCTCATGGATAGGAGTTATATGACTAGCACAAAAACCGTACCACTAAAAAATTTTCCACCCCCAAATATGTGAGGTTCGCCCCTAGAATTGGTAGGAAAAGCATTTATGCTATGATGTGTGTACCGGTAGCACTTAGATTCTAGAACTTGCGTTAGGATCATTCCGAGGCCACAAGTGAGACTACATTCGTGTAGTTAGATTTACTACATGATAAGAGGCATTAGGATTAACCCATTGTTTTACACCTGTGTTTTTGTTATAATTACATTGGCTACATTGGTCAAGTAATTCTCCCACACCCTTTGCGTTGTACTCATTTTTAGTACACGATACCCCTAGTACACCCCTCAGAGCCTATCTTTTCGTTTCGACCTCTAAGCATTTTACTTAAAGGAAGAATTTGTTACACCCCACTTAAATGTACACCCAAATCGCCTTAGCCTACCTTGTATGCACTCATTTTTAGTGCATTATTGTTACAACATTTGTTTAAACCCAAGTTAATTATCTAATTGATTACATGGTTGCTAAGTCGAGTCATATCCTTGTACATATTGTTTTGGGACGATTGGGACTCATGGGTAAAGTACTAGTATAATGGAGTAATGGGGAAGAACATCATTTATTACCCCCATATGTGCTAAATATTTTAAAAGTACCCCAAGTTTTTCAATTATCTTAATTCGAGTCATTAGATTAGTATTTGGAAAGTTATGTAAAAATTCAAGTGTAAGGGGAATGCAACGCCCCTATGATGTATTATTTTGGATGGTAGGGCAAAAGTGTATGCAAAAAAAAAAAAAAAAAAAAAAAAATCAAGAAAAACACAAAAAAATGAGAAAATGAAAAATAGAAAAAACATACGGACTACCATCCCGTTTCATTTTATGTTTGTTTTATGCTTTTGTTATTTTGTTATTTTGTTTTTAGCTTAAGATCGAGTCTAGTCTTGGCTTAGCAACATTGTATAGTACATGTAATTGATCAAGATTTTTAACTCGCCACCATTAAAATATCCTTTATCCAACAAAACCGTGTTTTCCTTTTCCCTACACCTAACGTTATAACCCATTTAAAAGCCCTCTTTGATAGTTTATCTTTGGTGCTTACGCCTAGTGGAGGAGGTTTTCGATCCTTTCCCAAGCCTATGGTAATCTATTTGCTATGACAGGTAGTGAGAGATATTATCCGTTTTCATTTATGAGATTTATTTTGATGACACTTGAGAGATGTGAGTATCTAAACACTACTTGTGAGGTGCTAGTATGTAATCTCCGTGCTTATTATGATTGAAGTGGAACGATTATTTGTTGTAATTACTTTTATGTTAGCATTAAATGACCCCTAACTTGTATTTTGATTAGAATAAAAGCGCATTTGCTTGAGGACAAGCAAATCTCAAGTGTAAGGGTATTTGATGAAGCGAAAAGTGTACCGCTTTTAAGGGGTCATTTAAGCCCTAAATCGTATTTATTTGATCAAATATTGCCCTAAATCGTTCCTTTTGTCATTTTAGGTACTTTTGAGGAGAAATCTGGAAAAGGAGGCATTTTGGACGTTTTTGGAGCATAAAGTGAAGAAAACGGCAAAGTCTCAAGAATCGGCTAAAAGTTACTCTTGACGGCGTCAAGATTTACTCTAGACGGCGTCATGCATTGGCAAGAAAAGTTGGACGTGAAATTTACTCATGACGGGCCAGTGAAAATAGCATGTGAATTCTGACGGCGTCACGCTTTAACTTGATCAAGGGCGTCACGGCTTAAATCATAAGGGGACGGCGTCACGTTCATGGTTCGACGGCGTCAAGCCTTGATAAGCCAGAATGGATTTTTGAAGAGCTAAAGAGGGACGGCGTCAAGAAGGTCATCCGGGAACCCTAAAAGCGGCGAGGTGACGACGTCACAATCCATAAGGTGACGCCGTCAGATCCAAAAATCTATATATAGTTTTCTAATTTTTTGTCATAAAGGAGAGCTTAGTGTGTGGAATTTTGGGATAAAACCCTAAGACGATTTTAGCTACTTTTTCAGGGCTTTTTGCCTTGAGATCTTCCATGTTTCATTGAAAGATAAGTTATCAATTAATCATTCAATATGTCTATGTGTTGTTTGATTCTATCTTATTCTTGTCTTTTGTTTAACATGTTAGGCTAATTTTATCTTGTGTTTGCTTAGATCTAATGAAACCTAGCTATTGATTATTGGTTGTTAGTGTGTTATTAGTTGTATTGGATGATTGTTTATCTATGTTAGGCTTAAGAAAACTGGCTAACTTCCTATTCGGTAACTTGCTTGAACGTCTTAAGAAACATGAACCAAATGCGTACTAAAGGTTTTTATGGTTGTATTTAATGCACAAGCGAATTCTAGTGATCCCATGTTAGGAGCTTCCTAGCCGGCTCGACATAGGAGTGAAGTAGGAGCTTGTAGAGTTGGGGAAGTAAGTGCGCCACCCCACGAATGGTATTAAGGAATACACCCGTCATCCACGCGACTAATACACACTAATTAACCGGTAAAAGATAGTTAGGGAGTAAGGAAATCTAAGTAAACACATTTCTCTACACATAAGTTTCTCACCACTTTTCATTTTTGTTATTTTATTTTATTTGCATTTGTAGTAATTTTGGGTTAGTTGACTAGCAACTAATTCCGCCCACTCTTTCAAACCCGAGATTTTACTTGCTTTCATAAAAACTATAAAAACATAAAAAGAATCTTCCTCAACCCTTAGACCTAATTAGAGTAGCCTTTCACACCTAACGAACACTATTCCCTGTGGAGAACGATCAATCCCCCGTACTTACCACTACACTATACTACATCGGTCAGGTACACTGCCTGGTGGGGTGGTAAGCCTCTTGAGATCCCTCGAGAGGTAAAACCTGTTGTAAGGTTACAAAACCACGCATCAGCATCCGCTAGGTTTTGATTCTAAACAATGTCTTTATTTCTAACATGTTCTTTTGGTGTCACAAATGACACACGCTTTGAACTAATCCTAGAAGAACTAGAATCACTCATATGATGAGGTTTTGCAAAAGCATATTCCTTTTCATTAGGTCTAGACTCTGAAGTGACTGGTTTTGACAAAACTTGTTTCGTATCAACTTGGGAGGCAAACCGTGGTTTTGAAAATTTTGGTCATTCAGATCTAAACGCAGTCAGTTGTCTAACAACTGATTGGTTTCTAAATGGTTGTGAAACTGGTTTCCCCAAGATTGATGGTTTTGCAAACTTAGTATTCACACTATTTCCTGTTAATTTTCTTAACTCGTTTTTTAATGCTGCAATTGTAAAACCCTTTTCCCGAAGTTGAGCTTTGAATTCATCATTTTTGGCAATCAAAGACATTGTTTGATCTATATTCTTAGTTCTCGTTTCTTTGATTGAAGCATGCAGGTCTTTGTAATGCTTTTTCAAAGTGTCATTTTCCTTAAGTAATTTAGCCACTTTAAGTTCCAATTTGATGTTTCTTGTTTTAATTGCATCGATATCATGTTTAGCCTTGACTACATTACTTTTCTCATGCATATCTAGAATCCGTTCTTTCAAATTGTTGATCGTCGAGTTTTTGGCTTGTAGTTGAGCTTTCAAAGTGTTTATTTCAAAAAATTCATGAAATTCAGGAAATTCCGGATTTTTACATGGTTTTTTAGTTTGAAGACTTTCTTCCTTATATTGTATTGCTATTTCAAGTGAAATGCAATGTTTTTCAAGTTGTAAGAATCTGTTTGAAAGTTCATTATAAACCTCTTTTTCAACCATATCATTCGTTTTGAGAAGCTCAGCCTTAAGCAAAGGACTTTTAACATGATCATGTTCAGCATCCTGGTCAATTTCTCCCCCCTTATGACTCATATTTGTTGAATCAGGAGTGGTATTGCTATCAGCCTTTTCCAACAGATATGTGTCATAAATAGGTTCAAATTGATTAGTATGTTGTTGTTCACTAGCAAGGACATTATGTTGAACAGTTAAATGTACCTCAACAAATGGCACTTGGTCATTTGCTGGTCTGATATCTGCATCCACACCATGTGTGTTATAATTCTCTGAACTGCTGCTTGTGTCATGCTTATTTGACTTTTTCCCACTGCATTCTGTGACAACTGAACTAGCATCCAATGCTTTACTCGAATCAACCTTAATCTCTCTTCTTTGCATCAGGTTTTCATTCATCTTGATGTCATACTTTCTTTTGTGTTGTACTCTTTCATCAATTCACATCTTAACATTACCCATGTATTGGAGTAATGTTTCTCTGAACAAGTCAACTTTGATTCCAGTGTAATCAGCAAAGCACTTTTCTGTCATTTGACTTTTATAGTCCCAAGTGTATTGCGAATTGATGAACAATTGAAGTTGTTTGTTGATCACCCAAAGAGCAGCCATGGAACCAGATTCATGAAATTCTTATCTGTCAAGTTGTTGTTCTAGTTGATCCAAGTTCAGGAACATTGTGCTTGTGAAAGCCTGAACATATTGACCAAAGAGTGACGCAAATGCTCTTTCGAATCCTCCCATGGAACTAGGTCTTTCTGAGAGAAGCTTGAGATGTAAATGAAGTAGTCGAAAGTATTTCATGCAACTTTCCTTTGCATTATCTTGCAATTGTTGTAACTGATGCAACTCTCTCTCATGTGAATTAGAGCACAAAGATTCCATTTTAATAGTATTTGTCTCAAAGACGTTTGTCTGTTGTTCTTTGTTGGGAATCTTATGTTCATCGATATTGTCATACAATTTGAGTACCTCAGCTATGATTGAATCCGAAGTGTTTGACATGATATGAACGTTCACGGGATTTTACAAGTCTATGATTTAAATCGAGAAATAGAATCTTTCGCGGGATTTTACAAAATCAAGAAGAAACCGTGAAATGACGCTTGATATGTGTTATGATAACTGTTGGATCGGTACAATGATTAGAGATTGTGTATTAAACGTGATGATCATTTGATGGACTAGGTGATATGTTGTTTAGTTGAGATTTGTGTTGGGATATAAAAGTCAAAGTACTGCTACTCAAGTCAAAGTACTGCTGTTCAATTAAAGTACTGCTGCTCGTTAAAGGACTGCTATGCAAATAGTTTAAGGACTAATGTGTAATTCTAGAATGTTCGTATTAGATTAGAGTTATAATTAGAATTACTTGTCGTTCAAGTTTGTAAACCGACTAGGGTTTTCTTTGTGCCTATAAAAGGATCCCTAGGTTGGCATTAGGGATATACGTATATGTGTTTTAGAGAGACAAGTATATGTGATTAGAGATATACGATTATTAGAAGTATTAGAGTTTAGAGTTTGTTAGTGAATCTGTGTAAGAAAGCAGGTTCAAGGTTTTAATAATATTCAAAGTCGTTTATTAATTCTTCTTAGCTTTGTTGAAGTAGATTCCGCATACTTAGCAAAGTATATCAGTGTTTCACTATTAATAGTTTTGAATTCATTCAAAGTTGTTAAACCGTAGACAAGCTACAAGTTAGTTTGGTCAGAGTATATCGATCCAACAAGTGGTATCAGAGCTTGTGTGGAGACTCTGATTAAGAAGAAACCCTTAAAACCGATTTATCAACAAACCCTCAACAATGTCGACTGAAGCTGCACCTATCCCATCCATCACCTCACTCAGAATTCCTATCATCAAGAAGGGAGAATATGATCTCTGGAGTATGAAGATGAGGCAGTACCTTGCTATTACTGATCATGCTCTATGGGATGTAATTGTCAATGGTAATGTTGTTCTTGATGAACCTCTACAAGTTGAAGGACAACCCAAACCACCTTAACCAACCTTACCAGCAGCTACAAAGAGAAATCAAGATAAGGCTCTCAACATACTGCTGTCTGCTATTCCTGATGGTCACCTACTGAAGTTCCATGATGCTAAGGATGCAAAACAATTATGGGCTGCGATCAAGACAAGATTTGGAGGTAATGATGCTTCAAAGAAGATGCATAGAAACTTATTGAAGCAGCAGTTTGAAACCTTCACTGTTGGTGAAAGAGAAAGTCTTGATGCTGCCTATGACAGATTCCAAAATCTACTTAGTATGCTAGAACTGTATGGAGCAGAGGTATCTGTTGAAGATGCAAATTTGAAGTTCTTAAGGAGTTTGCCATCTGTCTGGAATGTGGTTGCTACTATGATTAGAGGACAACCTGGATTGGAGTCTATGGACTTTGATGATCTCTATAACAATCTGAAAGTGTACGAGCAAGAGATGAATGGTCACAGTTCTCAGAAAACTCACAACATAGCTTTTGTATCTTCTGAAAACAGAAGCAGTACTTCCACTAAAAGTACTGCTTATCCTTCTCAAAGTACTGTTGGTGATTCACAGCATGTTTGCACAACCACAACTACTCCCAACCCATCACCAACAAACAAAACCAATTCTGATGAAGTTGTATGTTCCTTCTTTGCACAACAAGCCACTTTACCTGTTACCTATCAAGAAGACTTGTTGCAGATTGAAGAAGATGCTTTAGAAGAGATTGACATAAGATGGCAAGTAGCTATGATCACTGCTAGGATCAAGAAGTTCATGAACAAGACAGGAAGGGGAATTGATTTCAAAGCCAAACAAGGTATAACTTTTGACAAATCCAAGATTGAATGTTTCAATTGTCAAAAGCTTGGACACTTTGCAAGGGAATGCAAGTTTGCAAAATATCAGGCAAACAGGATGATTGAACAACCCAAGGTTGAAAGAAAGGAGGTTCCTATTATTGAATCACAACCAAAAGCTTTGGTGGCTCAAGAAAATTTAGCAGAAATTGACTGGAGTGCTGAATTTGATGATGAACCTGTAACCTATTCTATGGTTGCAATGGAAGAGTTTGATTGGGGCACAGCTTTTGATGAGGAACCTGGATATGCTGCTTTGGAATCCAGAGATGGTCTTGGAAGCTTTGACTGGAGCATGGAGGATGAAGATGAACCTGTTCAGATTGCTATGGTAGCCACTTCACCAAGTTCATCCAATGTCACTGAGGTATGCTCTAAGTGTAATGATGTTTATCAAAAGTTGCTTAAAGATTATGTGACTGAAAGAGATAATTGTAGAACAGCTAGGTCTGAGGTAGCTGGTTATCAATTAACTTTAGAGTCAATGGAAGCCAAAATATTAACACATGAAAATAATGAAATGGCTTGGGCAGAAAAATATGAGCAACAAGATTACCAATTGAAATTAAGTGAATGGAAGTTAGGATGTAAGGTGTCTGAATTAGAAAAGATTACTAAGGAAAGAGATACTTTGTTAGAAAAACTTGGTAGTATTAAACAGGCTGGTCTATCACATGTTCAATTTGTTGAAAAACAAAGAGTCATAAACAGTAGAGCTGGACTAGGTTATGGTGTAGATAGTAGTTCAGATGAGACCTCACCTAGTGATAAGGAAGAGATCCCACCTAGTGCTAAGGAAGAGATTCCACCTAGTGATGATGACCTTACAAGCTCAGAAGAAAACACATCTAGGAATGAGGAACCAATTAGTGAATCACCTCCTGAGTTTAAGAAAGATAAGGAGTACCACTCAGTTCCTCCACCCACTGGTCAGTTTCAACCTCTTAGGACTGATGTTTCTCGTTATGGTGTAGACAACCTAGAGTTTAGGAAGAAGCTTAATGGTAGACTTAGTTATGAGAAACCTAAGAATGATTTTCAAAGGGGTAATGATCAAAAGTTTCCTACAGCTTTTCAAAAACAAGCAGTACCTCCAAAAACTTTTCAAAGTACTGCTGGACATTCAGCAGTACCTCCAAGAGAAACTTTTCAAAATACTGCTTACTACAGGAAACCTTTTAATCATAGAAGAGGATTTGGGAATATGGAGAGAAAGTTATGTTATGTATGCTATAGTCCTGATCACTTGATTAAGCACTGTGACTTTCATTCAGAATACTTAAGTCAGTTTCCAAAGAATAGACCTCCCACCCATAAGCCAAGAGAGACTAGACCAGTTTGGAATCACTCAAATAGGGTCAACCATAGTAACTTCTCAAAAGACTATAGGTACCCTCACCAGAAAAGAATGTTTTCCAAATCACCAGTACCTTCACACTCTGATAAGTCTCAAGAAGTACCTTCTCAAAGGACTGATAAGTTTTCACCCACTCATGGTACTGCTCATACTTTTTCACCTAGAAGACCTAAGAGATTCAATTCATATAAAAGGTCTTCCACCTCAAGCAGAGTACCTAGATCAGAAAAACCTAAGGTCAAAAGAAATTGGGTTAAGAAAGAAAGTACTGATGGGGAACAAGAAGTACTTTCATCAGATAAGGGTGAAACAGGGAGTGTTGTTGATATTACAACACAGGACATGGGACCAACTCAAATAATCATTGACCATGCCTTTAAAACCAGTGGAGATTACATACTGAAGGAATTCAAGTATGTCACTCCACAAGGGGAACACAAGTCAGTAATGGCTTGGGTTCCTAAAAGAAACTAACCCTTTTCTTTAATGTGCAGGGCAACCCAGAGGAGGAGCTTAAAGATCATATTATTGTTGATAGTGGTTGCTCTGGCAGCATGACAGGGGACAAGGAGATCCTGTCAGATTTTAAGGCATATTATGGAGGAAGAGTTGCATTTGGTAATGATCCTGATGGAGGAAGAATCACTGGCAAAGGAACAATCAAGGCTGGATGTATTGATTTTGAGAATGTTAGATATGTGAAGGAGCTCAAATTCAATCTTTTGTCAGTATCTCAAATTTGTGACAAGAAGTACCCAATCCTGTTCACTGATACAGAATGTCTCATACTCTCCCCTGAGTTCAAATTTGTTGATGATCACTTGGTAACATTGAGAGTACCAAGAACCAATGATGTATACAGTTTAGACTTAAAGAGTCTCAATTCTGCTGGAAGAGCAACATGTTTAGTAGCAAAGGCATCATTGGAAGAAGCACATCTGTGGCACAGAAGACTAGGTCATGTTAATTTTAAGAACATCAACAAGCTGGTCAAAGGAAATTTAGTTAGAGGTTTACCTTCCAAAACATTCAAGACTGATCATTCATGTTTGGCCTGCAAGAAGGGTAAACAACATAAAGCTTCATGTAAGAAGCTTGGGGAAAGAGATATTAGAGAACCTTTAGAGTTGCTACACATGGATCTGTTTGGACCAGTTTCAGTAGAAAGTTTAAACAAGAAAAAGTACTGCTTGGTAGTGACAGATGATTGTAGCAGATTTAGTTGGGTCTTTTTCTTGGGATTCAAAGATGAAACCTTTGATGCTATCCATGACCTGATAGTAGCCCTTGAAAATCAATTAAGAATCAAAGTAAGAGGTATTAGATGTGACAATGGAACAGAATTCAAGAACAAGCATATGGATGAATTCTGTGCCAAGAAAGGGATCAAGAGAGAGTTTAGCATTGCTAGAACACCACAGCAGAATGGTGTTGCAGAAAGAAAGAACAGGACTTTGATAGAAGCAGCTAGAACAATGCTTGCAGATTCCCAATTACCTATTCTCTTTTGGGCTGAAGCCATAAGTACTGCTTGCTATGTGTTGAATAGAGTTTCAGTAACTAAACCTCAAATGAAGACACCTTATGAGTTACTCATGGGAAAGAAACCAAACATTCGTTTTCTAAAACCTTTTGGCTGCTCTCTGACTATTCTAAATACCATTGATTCTCTGGGAAAATTTGATGGTAAGTCAGATGAAGGATATTTATTGGGTTATTGTACAAATAGCAAAGGATTTAGAGTTTATAACAGGATTACCAAAAAGGTACAAGATTGTCTTCATGTTGAATTTTTGGAAGATAAGGAAACTCAGAAAGGTAAAGGTCCTGATTGGATGTTTGATCTTGATCTCAAGTTCACACCATCTATGAATTATGTTCCTGTTAGAGAAGAGAATCAGGCTAATTACAAAGAAGATGATTCACAGTACATTGTTCATGGAGTCAATGTTACACCAGAAGAAGTTCCTGACAAAGAACCTGAAGTTACTGTTGAGGAACAAAGTACTGCTCAACCAACTCATACAGTATCTGCTGAAGATCAAGCCATACAAGATGAACTTAATAGGATGCTTTTTCAAGAAACTATAGCACAATCCTATGAAGATGAACAAAGGAAGGCTTATGAGGCTGCAAAGAAAAAGAGTAACTTTCAAGATACTGCCCACAGTACTTTAGATCACAGTACTGATGATCCTTTTGACAGTACTTCTGATGTATTAGAGCAATCAAATTGGAACAATGCTGATGATTCCAATATTGATAATGATGATTTAGTTAATGCTAACATTCCTGGATTAGAAGAAATTGATGATGAGCTTAATCCAGAAGGTATTTTCTCCAATGAAGGCATTGATTTTACTAACTTAGAGTCTGATCTTCCAGTACCACCAACTCCTACATTGAGAGTTCATAAAGCTCATCCTCAAAGTAACATTATTGGATCACCCTCTTCAGGAGTGGTGACAAGGAACAAAGTTAAAGGACTGTCTAAGCAACATACTGCTTTACTTAGCTTTGTTTACAAACAAAACAGGATGAATCACAAGGATCACCAAACATGCCTGTTTGCTTGCTTTTTATCTCAAGAGGAACCCAAGAAGGTAGCTCAAGCTTTAGCTGATGAAAGTTGGGTTGAAGCCATGCAAGAGGAGCTTCTACAATTCAAGCTTCAAGAAGTCTGGGTATTATGTGATTTACCAGATGGCAAAAGAGTCATTGGTACAAGATGGGTTTTCAGAATCAAAAGAGATGAAAGAGGGAATGTTATCAAAAATAAAGCAAGATTGGTTGCACAAGGATATCGCCAAGAAGAAGGAGTGGATTATAATGAAGTGTTTGCTCCTGTTGCAAGGATAGAGGCAATAAGGTTATTTCTTGCCTTTGCATCATACATGGGATTTCCTGTCTACAAAATGGATGTGAAAAGTGCTTTCCTTTATGGCATAATTTCTGAGGAAGTTTATGTTAAACAACCTCCTGGTTTTGAAGATCCTGCTCATCCAAACAAAGTCTACAAAGTGATCAAGGCACTGTATGGCCTTCATCAGGCTCCCAGAGCTTGGTATGAGAGACTCTCAAACTTTCTATTACAACATGGTTATAGGAGAGGAGCAATTGATAAGACTTTGTTTATCAAGAGGGATAAGAAAGACATTATGTTAGTCCAAGTATATGTGGATGATATTATATTTGGGGCTACAAAGAAGTCTATGGTGAAAGAATTTGAAGATCTTATGCAGAAGGAGTTTCAAATGAGTTCTATGGGAGAATTAACTTTCTTTTTGGGTCTTCAAGTTAGACAAACAAAAGATGGAATCTTCATTAACCAAGAAAAGTATGTTGCAGACATACTTAAAAGATTTGACCTTCCAAATCTCAGGCCTGCCACCACACCCATTGATAAAAATAAACCCTTAGGCAAGGATGAAGATGGACAAGCTGTGGATGTCAAGCTTTACAGATCTATGATTGGTTGTCTCATGTACTTAACTGCATCCAGACCTGACATCATGTTTGCTGTTTGCTTATGTGCAAGATTTCAGGTCACACCCAAGGTTTCCCATATGTATGCAGTCAAGAGGATTTTTAGATATCTCAAGCATCAACCAAAGTTAGGATTATGGTATCCTAAGGAGTAACCTTTTCACTTAGAAGCCTTTTCAGATAGTGACTATGCAGGGGATAACTATGATAGAAGATCAACCTCAGGAGGGTGTCAATATCTTGGAAGAAGATTAGTCTCCTGGCAATGTAAGAAGCAAACCATTGCTGCAACCTCCTCTACTGAAGCAGAATATGTTGCTGCTGCAAGCTGTTGTGGACAAGTTTTGTGGATGCAAAATCAACTCTTGGATTATGGATTCAACTTCAAGAATACTCCTATCAACATTGATAATGAGAGTACCATCTGCATTGTGAAGAATCCTGTTTATCACTCCAAGACCAAGCACATTCAGATTAGGCATCACTTTATTCGGGATTGTTATGAGCACAGGCTTATAAATGTGGTTAAGGTTCACACAGATGATAATGTAGCTGATCTCCTCACTAAGGGATTTGATGTTTCAAGATTCAACCACTTAGTTGTGAGCATTGGGATGATTAACTACTAGGCTACATTTGAGGGGAGGCTTTAGTATTAGTTAGAATACTTTCTATTCGGTCTTAATGAAAGTATTGGTTTTTAGTGATTTAGTTTAACCTATATGTTGTATTTGAGGGGAGGCAACATTAGCTATTAGTTAGAACTTAAGCATGAACCTTTTACAAGTTCTTGGTTTTAGTTTGGAGTATTGATTGTGGATAACAAGATGGAACGTACTGCTTTATTGCTTAAAGTACTGCTTCAGCAACGTACTGCTTCAACGTACTGCTTACGTGGACGTACTGTTCCAACGGTCAAAAATTGTGGGGCTCACGGTTAATTAATTCCTTAAGGCGGAGATAATAAGTTAATCCAAACGGTAACTTTATTATTACGAGTTTGAGTTATTTCCATCCTATTTAAAGAAACTCACCCCTATTTCCCCGCCTTTTACCATATTTGAGATCCCTCATTCGCTTTTACACCACAATCTTTTTAACGAAACACACATTCAAAGCGAATCCTTCTCTAAGACTCATCATGGCTAATCGAGTAACAATTAGCAAACACAACATGATCGCTAATTTGGACAAGACAAGTGATAATGTTGATTTTCATGCGATCATTGATTTCTTAACTGGGTCTTCCATCAACTACTCTATTTTAGTTGACCCTGATGTTATTGGTCCCTGGATGCAAGAATTTTGGGCTACTGCAACGAAAGAAGATGATTCGTTGATTAGGGCTACGGTTGCTGGACGAGCTATTAGGATTTCTGAAGCCACGGTTAGGGATGTTTTGATGTTTAATGATGAAGGGGGGGCTGTTCGTTTTGAAAAACAAGTGCTTTGGGACACTTTAAGTGATTTAGGTTATGAAGGCGATCTGACGAAGCTTACTTTTTAAAAGCCTTTGTTTTGTTCTCATTGGAAGTACCTCATTCACGTTCTACTTCATTGTTTGAGTCCCAAGAGTACTTCTTTTGATCAATTTGGTCAAAATATTGCATCTGCATTAGTGGGTTTGGCTACCGATCGAAGATTCAATTTTTCAAGACTCATTCTGGATGGTATGCTTACACATATTGGTAATGGTTCACCATTTTTGATGTATCCAAGGTTTGTTCAGTTATTTTTGAACAATCAACTTGAGGATGTTCCTAAACCTCAAAGTTTTTTACCCACTGTCAAACCTCCATCAAAGGTGTTTACTTTTCTATCTAAACAAAGTGCAAAGTTTTCTGGAACCAACACACCTTTGACTGCTCATATATTGGGAGTTGCACAAGTTGTTAGAGATGCAGAGCAAGAGCAAGAGCAAGAAGCAAATTCTGAATCAGCAAGCCAAGAGTCTCCAGTTTCTAGAGAAGTTAGTATTCCTCAACCTACTGCTTC
This sequence comes from Artemisia tridentata subsp. tridentata, assembly GCA_021014915.2. Classification (NCBI taxonomy): domain Eukaryota; kingdom Viridiplantae; phylum Streptophyta; class Magnoliopsida; order Asterales; family Asteraceae; genus Artemisia; species Artemisia tridentata. Next base: position 188,223,861 of record CP139502.1, on the reverse strand, counting down.
TCAACATACTGCTTCTCACCATTCTGCTACTAGGGAAGGTACTGCTCCTATGGACATTCCTACTCATGAGGAGTCAGACCAAGGTATGAATAATCCACCATCTCCTATTGATAATTCTTCCACAAATGTGTCTAAGCAATTTGAAGAAGAAGAGGCAGAATTGGACAATTATGCTTTAACAAGGGAGTTAAAGAGGCTGAAGAAGGAGAGTGAGGCTCAAGCTGCTAAGATAGACAAATTAAAGACTAAGTTTCAGAGATTGAAGAGGTATGTTTGGCCACTAGTTCAACACCATAGATTATGGGTGAAGTCTCAGAAGCAGAGTGGTAAGATACCTACGAAGATTTCTAAGTCAAAGAAGAAAAAGTCTAAGAAGCAATCTTCATTCCAATTGGGGAGGAATTTAGAGAATTTGAATGAAGATGATGCTGGTTTTGAACAAGATTTTGAACAAAATGCTGGATTTATGGATGATACTCAGAGGACACCACCTGAAAATATTCCTCAAGATACTGTTGAGAGGAAGAGTGATGAAACAGAGCAAATAAATTTGGAAGAAGCTGCTGTTGAAGTAAGAAGTGGTGATACTGAGGAAATAAACTTGGAAGGAGCTGAAGCTGAAAGTACTGCTCAAGAAAGTACTGCTCAACAAGGTACTGAGAGGCAATTCACTATTACACCTAGAACCTTAGATTTTGAAGAAGATATTGGTCCTTCAATTCAAGTTCAAGAGGAAGTAGGTCCTTCTAAACCAGCTCAGGAAGAAGATGATATAGCTCATATTAACAGTGATGATGAAACAATTGTTGATATCATGCTTAATATGTCAAGTCAAAGAGGTATTAGTATTCATGAGGTTGAACAACAACATCATACTTCTTCTCAACCTGCACAAGAGATAGATCCAAAAGATAAAGGCAAAGGGATCTTGGTAGAAAAGAAGAAGAAGAAGATGACATTGGCACAGTTAAGACAAATTGAGGTTGCCAAAAATGAGGAAGCAGCTAGAATATTGCAAGCAGAGATAGATGCTGAAGAATCAAGAAAGAATGTTCAATCAAAAAGGCCAATTAGTAAAGCTAGAGAAAGGAATGATATGATGGCTTATCTGAAAGGTCAAGGATATACAGGTTTAGTTAGATTGACATATACAGAGATGAAGGATCTGTATGATGCTGTTAGAGAAGCTATTCAAAAAGATCTTGCAAGCATTATTTCTTTTGAAGATAACGAGCTTGAAGATAAAAGAAAGGAAAGAGCTGTTACAAGAAGCTCAAAGAGGAAAAGAATCACTGATGAACAGCCATCAAAGAAGTTCAAGGAAGCTGTTGAATTAAGAACAGACACAGTTGATGAGCTCAGAAATTATCTTAGAGTTGTTGACTTTGAGAATCCAAAATTGAAAGAAGATACTGATAAGAAGTCCAAGATATCTACTTTTTCAGTTGTAGAATCTAAAGAAGGAGATTATCTGATCTTTCATAGACAAGATGGAAGTTTTAGAGTGTTCAATTAATTATGGGATATACTACATCTGATTGATAGAGATGATATACTTCAGTTATATCTCCAAGTGCAAACTTATTTTGAGCATATTCCACCACAAGGAGTAGGTTTGATATTGTTAGGAGATCTCACAACAATCTGGGAGACAGAGGAAACAAAGGACAGTACTTTGTGGGAAGATCAAGACAACTGGGAGATTAACAGATGGAGATTCTTTGAATCAGTTGGGATACATGTTTTGGAGATAGAAGATGGCACTATGATTCATATGCTAGCAGAACAAAGATATCCACTCTCAAGAGATCTGATGATCAGGATGCTAGAGCATGGAATGGAAGTGGAACAAGAGGATGAAGTAGCATTGATGGTCATAAAATTATTCATCAAGTGGACTACTGAATCTGAAGATTAATGCATAACTACTGGTATGGTTTAATTATTATATAAATCTTTTGAAAAATAAAGTACTTTCTTCAAAGTACTGCTGGTCAGACAGTACTTTCACAAAGTACTGCTTGCAGCATAAAACCAGTAAAGTCTTTTGATAAAATCAGTAATTTTTGATAAGTGCAAAAACATTTTGAAGCACAAAGATTAAACAGCAACAAATGGTTTTGAAAGCAACAGCATGGTGTTAGTACTTGTACTACACAACAAATGGTAATCAACTCACCATGTTTAATAAACAAGAAAGAGTTTGACTCATCATGAGGGTACGGCTCTGATGTGATTATCAAATCCGTTTTTAGTTGGCAATTTACTAAAAATTGTATGGTTTTTAACTCACCATATCTATATTAGTGAAGAGTTGGCTAGCCCACAAGATAATGGCTTTGTGGTAAAGGCTGTGGAAAACCATTTTATGGTAATTAGTTCACCATGGTAGTGATTGTACTAAAAGAACTAGCTAGTCCAAAAGCAAACGGCTATTTGGTAAAGACTACTCAAATCCGTTGATAGCTGATGATTTGCTAAAAATCATATGGTTATCAATGTACCATGGTTTTTACTAAATCTAAACATTGGCTACTCCAGAGTTAATGGCTTTGGTAAAGAGACATCAAAATCCATTAAGTTTTCAATGATTCACCTCTCACAGGAGTTAACACACCTGGAAGTGATGAGAATAGTATGAAACTTTTAAGATCTGATGTACATATTGCCAATATGATACTGAGTTGCTGAAAAGATCTGATGCTGAAAAGAATTGTTGCTGATGAAGATTGAAGATACTGTTTGCATTGATGATGACAAAACAATAACGAGTCAGGTTTGAAGAAACAACCTTTCCTTGAAGATAAAGTGTTGAAGTTAAAGACATACAAAGAAACTTGAAATCAAGCAAGTAGAATTCAAGTTAAGGGAGGATTGTTGGGATATAAAAGTCAAAGTACTGCTACTCAAGTCAAAGTACTGCTGTTCAATTAAAGTACTGCTGCTCGTTAAAGGACTGCTATGCAAATAGTTTAAGGACTAATGTGTAATTCTAGAATGTTCGTATTAGATTAGAGTTATAATTAGAATTACTTGTCGTTCAAGTTTGTAAACCGACTAGGGTTTTCTTTGTGCCTATAAAAGGATCCCTAGGTTGGCATTAGAGATATACGTATATGTGTTTTAGAGAGACAAGTATATGTGATTAGAGATATACGATTATTAGAAGTATTAGAGTTTAGAGTTTGTTAGTGAATCTGTGTAAGAAAGCAGGTTCAAGGTTTTAATAATATTCAAAGTCGTTTATTAATTCTTCTTAGCTTTGTTGAAGTAGATTCCGCATACTTAGCAAAGTATATCAGTGTTTCACTATTAATAGTTTTGAATTCATTCAAAGTTGTTAAACCGTAGACAAGCTACAAGTTAGTTTGGTCAGAGTATATCGATCCAACAATTTGGTTCCAGTTAAGTGCCTTAGTTGTAGTGAAATTTTTGTCTAAAAACTTTACACCTCGATAACTTCTTTCTGGAGCGGATTTGGTACTCAAAATATTCGTTTCACGACATTCTAGTGAAACCTTACAATATTCAGGCTGTTTCGGTCGTTTTGACAGGTATTTCGCTGAAAACGGAGTTACGGTTCAAAAGTTATGGCCGTTTGAAGTTTTGATGTAAAAAGTCAAATTTAGTCAAACCGCAAGAGACAAACCGCAATGGCAAACTGCAGGGAGCAAATCGCAGTGAAGAATCAGGGGCAAATTGCAACTTTGGCAAATCGCAGAACCAAAAGTCAGAACCAAATCGCAGAAGGCAAATCGCAATCACCAAATCGCAATCAGCAAATCGCAATCACCAAATCGCAAGTAGCAAATCGCAATCACCAAATCGCAGTCCTCTGAAGCAAATCGCAGAAGCAAATCGCAGGTCACTTTCAAAAGTCACTTTCACCCAGTTTTGTCTTTTTCCCTTTTCCACTACTAACCAAAAGCATAACCAAATCGCAGCCAAGAAATACTACAAATAACCAAATCACAACCAAGAAAAGTCCAAATTGCAACCAAGAAAAGTCCAAATCGCAACCTAGAAAAAAACTTCAAACTTTTGAATAAGCCCCAAAATATCCAACAAGCTTATGAAATAAGCTAACCAATCACCAAAATAAGCTATTACAACAATCCTAAACACGAAAGTACAAGCTTTTAACTAATCAAACCACAAACAAAGCTCAAATCTTGGTTTTTCTTTCTTTTCTATTCGAACCAAACAAAAAGAAAAATAAAACATAAACAAGCCACAAATCCGAGCACACACAATCTCGTTAATCAAACCATGGCTCTTGATACCAATTGTAGCATATTCATAATCATAACACACACTCAAGATTAGGTTAAGTTCGATTCTAGAGAGAGAAAGAGAGAGATGGGAGAATTCTAGAGGGAGAAAGTAAAGAGCTAGTGATATTAGATTAGAAAACCCCAACCCTCTCCCTTGGTGGGAAAGGGTATTTATACAACTTACTTAACGCCCCGCGTGGGCTATGGAGCGGGCTACAGTGGGTAAAGACCCGACCCGACTCCATGGTGAAACGATATCTAAACTATAACTATAAAGCCTACGAGCTATCTAATGCCAAAAGATACTCGGGGTGACCGAGTATTTCATATGAATATTTATATTCCTAACAGAGTAGAAGAGTTGATTTGGTACAAAAGTGTATATTTTGTATGTATTGGGTATTAGAAATAGGTATTGGTTATTGATTTGGTGATTAACGTAAGTTATACGTAATTAAACGTAAAGAATAAAGAAATTACATTAGGCGTAAGGAAATATTTTTGGAACTTTGGTAATAATTTAGAAAGTATAAAAATGCGTTAGAAATAATCGTTGGGAGCATTGGGTATATCGGGTGTTAAATTTAAATAGCGAAAAGCATTTGTTAAATTAACAATCGTAAATAAATAAAGAACAAGAAATTGTCTCAGAGATTAAAATTTCGAACCGGAGTAGGAGCAAGGTATTGGAATGTTGTGGACTAAATATAGCCTAAGTCCTTGTGCACTTGAAAAGTATTCTAAATTTTATATTGATTTAAGTAAAAAGTTATACGTAAATTGTTCTCAAGTAAATGTCAAGATAAGTAATTTGAGTTTATTAAACAGTATTGACCTGTAAAATAGTGGGTTTTCATAGTCTACCACCCATAAAAATGAATCTCATCCTCGAGATTCAGTCAGTGTTGGTCATTGGAGTGTTTTCGGTGAAGAAATGCGGATACTTTTGACGGATCTGGTCTTCTCCTTCCCAAGTGAACTCGGGACCTCGTTGAGAATTCTAGCGAACTTTGACGATAGGAATTCTACTATGTTTCAATTGCTTGACATCACGGTCCATAATTTCTACCGGCCCTTCGATAAAGTTAAGTTTGTCATCGAGTTGAATTTCTCCTAACGGAATGATAAGAGATTCGTCGGATAAACACTTCTTAAGGTTGGGAACATGAAATGTGTTGTGCACACTACTGAGCTCTGGTGGAAGTTCAAGTCTATAAGCTACTCGGCCGATTCTAGCTAGAATCTTAAATGATCCATTGTATCTCGGGTTTAACTTCCCGCATTTTGCGAACCGTATCATGCCTTTCCAAGGCAAGACATTCAACATAACTCGTTCTCCAACTCGAAATCCTAATGGTTCGCGACTTAGGGAAACCTAATTCCAATGATTTGCATCATGTATCGACATAACTTTTCTATCATTCTCTCGTCGCTTGTAACTGGTTCTTGATCTGTACGATTTTCCTTTGCTGTTTCACGAATAAGTCCTAGACTAGTGAGTTGGGCTTTTCCGATTTAGGCCTGACAATGGGTGATTGATACTTCAACCATAGAGTGCCTCAAATGGTGCAGTCTTTATACTCGTGTGATGACTATTGCTGAAAGTGAATTTTGTCAATGTCAAAAGATTACCCTTAACAATTCAAAGTTAGTCATACGGCGCTGAGCATGTTCTATAGTGTTTGGATAGTTCTCTTACTATGTTCGTTGGTCTGAGGATGGTAGATTATGCTTATATCTAATTGGGTAAAAATATCTTAAAGGGATTGCCAGAAGTTCGAGGTGTATCGACTACCTTTTATTGGGAGTATTTGAACTTGGTACAACATGTCTCGTGACTAATTCTACAATGGTAAATTCGTTGGAAAGGGCGTTATCGGAAGGATAAGACTATAGTAACAGTTTTGATTCCTCGTGTTTTTCTCTAACTAATGTCACGATATGAGTCTCCCTTCGCTTAATGTGCTTAGTCTTTAGTACTAAGATTCTTACTGTTTAATAGTGTTTCCCTAGATTTCCTTCATCGAAATTTTCCATGCTACTGTTTGTCAATCACAAGATCCTAAATGTATGAAGTGTTTTAGTATGGTGGTAAATTTTCAAAATTTGACTCGATATTGAGTGTTTTGTTTGAAATCTTTCTCTGAATAAACGAATTTACAAGTTTGAACAAAGTGCTCTTTTTCTTGATGATTCAAAATTTAGTAGTTATGTAAGATTGAATTATTTTCAAATATGACCCAAGCTTTTATAGATGGGTTTTCAAAATGATATGAATAGAACTGTTTAGCAAAGATTGATGTTATACATTTCTTAACGTACAATAGTTTTGTTAAAGGTTGACCAAAAGGGATTTACTTGTCAAAATAGGTACTTCAGAAAAATATTTTCCTACAAGGTATATGATTTGTATAAACGCATTTTAAAGAAAATCCATTTGAAGTGAAAGCATTAAAAAGGATGTAATAGTCGGATAGGCATGTCTGCATGAATGCTTAGATTTCTAACATTTTGTTTCTGATGTTGATAATGCCTATTGGTTAATATTAGGTAAGACTTACAGGTATGAGTATTCAACTTACTTGGTTATTTCTAAAATGGATCATGACTTAGGTTTGTTATCTTACTTGGTCTAACTAGTACTTCTGAAATGATAGGATTGGGTGACTATGCCAGAGATAGTGGTTTGGATTACCTCATGAGATCTTAAGTTTTCTGTTGCGTTATGAATCAACTTACCGTATATTTCTAGTCCTTGTTTGTAGTTTCGTAATCCTTTCATTATTTTCTTATGTCGTGGAGTCCTCCTCATAGATGGAAAGTCTTTCCTAGAAAGGTCAATGCTAATAATCCAACTTAACGGCTGAGTGAGTGCCAAGTGGTGTAGGTATCTAGAGAGGGTTTGTCAAAAGGGATGTTTATGAAAAATTTATTTGGTTACAAAGCTTTGAATGAAGATTGTTTTTAAGAATTTTGATAAGATGTTTGTTTCCTTCATGGCATAATCCTTCCTGAATTATACATAGGTGATCAGGCTATGTATAATTGAGGACTAATGATGCGATGCTCGGTTTAGTCAAAGTAGTACTATGTTTCTCAAAAGTTTTAGATGGTGTTCAACGTGTTATTTGGTAAAATGGTAGCCTAAATTTTTTGTAACAAGAAAAATCGGTTCGTATGGAAGTAAATAGTTGGTAGAATGCCAGAAAATCAATTTATGAGGTGATGCTAATATAACGTGTTTTAAAATTCTGTGAAATAATTTCCTAAGGTGGTAGTAAAATAGCTTGGAGTAAAATTATGTGAAAAAGTTCTATAAAGTGGTAGTAAAATAGCTTGTGATAAAATTTGTTGAATGGGTTATAGGATGTGTGGGAGAATCTTACGGAATGGTAATAGTCTATAGTCAAAGATGAAATTTGCCTATCCCCTAATAGGATAGCGGTATGTTGTTGCGAAATGGTTAGGAATAAGATAAATGGAATAGAAAATGTAATAGATGAAGGTTGTGAGTATCGCGGATATAATAAAAGATAGAGATTACATTAGATAAAAAGGTACTGGTTACAACTAGGTTACGCTAACTTCCTAAGGTGAAGTACAATAGGAAAATACAACCCTAGAGGATTCAGACTTCGGTTTTCTTGTTCTTCAGCTCCGAGCAGTCCTTCCTGAAGTGTCCCTTCTTTCCACAGCCAAAACATATTATTGGAGGTTTCTGATTTTCGACAAGTATAGGAGTCCTGCAATATTTAGTCAGGTGACCATTCTTCTTACAGTTACCACATGGAGTAGGGCAATGACCAGGGTTATGGTGCCTTTTACATTTGTTACATTTTGGTCGAGTACCAAGGTACCATTTCTTCTTAGCTGGGCCTGCCACAGGGGCTTTAGCAAACTCTGGTCTCTTAGGTTGTTGTTGTGCAACACTTTCACCTTGCTTGTTGTTGTTGTTCCATTTTCGTTCGTTGTCATTATTGTTTCCTACGGCCTTGGTGTGAGCTATGTGTTCCCCTACTTGGAGCGCCATACGGATAACTTTAGGCATGGTATCGGGTTCTAATGAGGCGACCAACATACGAATTTCAGGGGAGAGTCCCCCGATATACCTCTCAAGTTTCTTGCATTCCGGTTCATCCATTGCAGGGCATAGCCATTCTAATTCGTAAAAACGATAATTGTATTTGGCAACATCATCTCCTACCATGGTAAAATCCAGGATTTCCTGTTCCATTGCTCGTAATTCGCTCCTTGAACAATATTCTAAAATCATCATCCTTTTTAGTTTCTCCCAAGAGATTCAGTAAGCAGCATCGACCCCTACTATCTGAACATGTTTAGTCCACCATACCTGGGCACGATCCCGAAAAGTGCAAGTGGCGAACTTAACTTTGTCTTCCTTGTGGCAGTTACCACCTCGAAATATTGTTTCTAATTCTTTGAACCATTTGCAAAATCCCCTCGCGCCCTCCGTTCCACTAAAGGTGTGGGGATCGCAATCCATAAATTCCTCGTGAGTAAGATTTTTGGCGAGGGCTGTGGCTATGCTCTTGGCAATGATTTTCTCAACAGTGGCTTGTGTCATGGCTGGAGCGGCTTGCTTCGACATAATTCTTCAAAATCATAAGAGACCATGATAATTTATAAGTAGTAAGGATCATCACAATCACATATACGCAACCATGACATGTATAAATGAAGTGAAATCACAACAAGATGCAACCACGAAAATATCATAAATATAATCATAACACACATGAACATATAAAATGAAAATTTCGGCCTACATAGACCGATATCAGGCATAGCACAACCATATCCATATAGTAGAGTCAACACTTGGTAATTTCGTTGTACAACAACCAAAATACTACAAGTTTCTTTGAACTATGCCACACATCCCGTGGCTAGGATAATATTAAATGCTAGTATAGATATAAGTCTGATCTAGAGGCTTCCTGGTGCTCCTCTGATTGGATCCTGGGTTGTGGCATCATAGGGTTGTGATGAGTTCTGATGTGGGGCCTGGAGTTGTGCATCGATCATATCCGAGATAGTATAGATCCCAAACCATTCTTGAGGAATCTGCTGATGTTCCTGTTGAGTCGGTGATCTTGGTACTATCCACAAAGTGTCATCTAATTCCCGATATGTGGGAATGGAAAAGGGGAATGACAATGGTGATAGTGGGAAGGTAGGGGCAGTCTCCTAAATCTCAAAAGTCTCAGTGTCACCTCTGGTAGTCTCTTCTAGGTCTGTCTCACGTGATGCTAATACCTCAAATAGGTGGAAGTTATCATCTAACGATGGTGAGTGATATGGGGATGTCAAGGCATAGGAAGGTAAGAGTAGTGATGTAGGTGCATTAGTGGAAGAAAAAGCATCCTCGATATCTGAGTCTGATGAAATGATGATAGGGTGGTTGGGTGAAGACATGTTGCTGTAACCAGGTCAATATAAATATTTATAAGTATAAGTATAAGTAACTCGTATAAAGTAAGTAATCAAAAGCATGTATCGTAATCGTATACACATCATGATGTTGTGAAGTGTCGTGACCTAGTGGTTATAGTCTAGGGTCTATGATGCATCCTAGTTCTCTATAACCTTGGCTCTGGTACCAATCTGTCACACCCCCAAAATCTGGATTACAGCGGAATGGAATTCCGGGGGCATGATGTTCATGGATAACAAAGTACAAGGAAATAAAGAATGACCTCTAAGTGAGTCATTTTAAAACAAGAGTTTGATTTAAACATAAACGTTTTACAAAACATTAATATCATAGTTCACCATCAAACGTAAGATTTTAATACATAACCAAACGCTAAGTAATGCAAAGAAATCTTCATCATGATGTGCGTTCCAAAATGTGACTCTAGTATGCTCCATACATAGGTGATTTTTATCGTCTAGTTACCTGAGAATACACGCTAAAAAGGTCAACATAATTGTTGGTGAGTTCATAGGTTTAAGTAAACAAGTAAAGTGTGGACCACAAGATTTCAATAGCATGACAATCACAATAAATATAACGTCATAGCCAAAAATAATATACAGTGCCCTAAGCTAATGACCTCGAAGCTCGACGAAATGGTATGCAGTCAAGCATAATAATAATCAATGCCCCAAATATGCGTCCGTTTGACAGGTTGGCGCGACCAACTCGGACGGGGGTGTCAACCCAAATAGATCTATCCATAACATCCGCGCTCACTCGCAAGTAATTAACGGTTCATGATTCAAGGGGACTTTAATGGCAATGCGGTAACTTAGGCAAAGTAACGGTTTTAATACTTGTGTCCGAAAAATAAGCAATGTATTCCCACCCCGAGGGTTTTAAAATAAGATACAAATAATGTAAAAACCGGGGCTATGAAACTCACCTCAATAAAGCAAATCTCGGTTGGTAAATTGGTAAACGGTGAATAAGGTCCGATAACTCTAACCGCAACCTAAATAATTCATATGTCTTAGGTTCGAAAACAAGGTCGTGCACGCAAGTTCATACGCTATAATATCACTTGTACATGTTTGTTGTAATATTTATCGTAAAAAATGTAGTTGCGTCAATGTGTTCTTTTATTTAGTAAAGTATCCCTTTCTAGAAAACGTAACTAGTTAATCTCGTGATTAAACTATAGTCGTCTTGTTAATAAGTATTTTTGAAAACCTCTAACGCGCCTAACAAGTATACATAACGTTCTACCACTTTTGTTTACGTCATTTTAGCCAAAATACACCAAAAGTGTCCAAAATCTACCTTAAATATTTCCATCAGCTTTCTAATAGCCAAAAAAATAAGCTGTCAAAAGTTATATGTCATCGTAACTTCTTTAGGCCATAACTTTCTCGTCTTAGCTCCGATTCCTAAGTTTTATATATCCCCGGGTTCGTGTTTAAGTATACTAACATGTTTTTAGTGTCTCGGCTAGTCTAGTTAACTTTTAACATCAGTTTTTACCTCTTCTAAATTTCCAACAGCATCTACTTTTTTTTTCTTTAGAAAATTCATTTTCGTCGTACAACTTAAAACTAACGTATCTTCTTCGTTATAAGTCCGTTTTAACTCATTCAAGCGGCTAAGTTTTCGTTATAAAGTCTATTTTCTATATTTCTAGCCTAATCTTGTTAACTAGCTACTGATTTTTCTGTGGAAGGTCGAATGGGACAGCTTCCTTTCTAAAAGTGTCAAAACATTTTTCCTAGCCTTCTAGTTATCAAAAACCGCTTAACAATAACTCCAAAACTAATCCTAGCTCTTCCACCAATTTCTCAACATTTTAATAGTGATTTAACAATAAACCTTAGAAATATTTAAAGGTTCAATTTCTCATGAATTTAAATGACCATCAAGACTAGTTAAGATCACAAGTTCACTAGTTTACATATATATGGTGTTTTTATCTTCACTTTCTTGTTGAAATTTATAACCAACTAGTTTATTCATGATAAAAATTTGTTTAAGACATAGCCATTAGTTAAAAGGTTATTGTGGTTATAAGGTTTTATTAACATGTACAAAGTGATAAACTAAGTATATGCAACTTGAGGCTAGATATTATGACATAAGGAGTATGAAATTTATCAATATAAAGTTTACTTACATAGGGAGATTAATGTGATGAAAAGGCAATATACTTGATTAACCCAAGATTAGTACTTCCAAAACCCTTACTAGTATATCCTAATGATACTTGAATTAGCCAAAATCAAGTTCTCTTCTTCCCTTGCTTCCTTGGGTGTGTCGACTTGTATGAGTGAGTAAGTGTGTGATATATTCTTTTTTCTTACTAGTTACTAGCACACACATGGACCTATATATATACTAAGGAGACTTTTAAAGTGGTAATAGTGAGTCAAAAAATATCATGGCTATATGTTGAGGATGGTGGCCGATTGGAGGGCTAGGGGGGACAATTTGGTGGTCAAGCCACCAAGACTAAGTCTTGACATTTCCATGTTTTAAGGATTGTTGTTTGGTATTTAATGGTAAGTAATATTTGTCTAGCAATTATTATAGAGCAAGAGGGGGGGGGGCACATGGAGAATTTTTGGAGTAGAAGAGTTGATTTGGTACAAAAGTGTATATTTTTTATGTATTTGGTATTAGAAATAGGTATTGGTTATTGATTTGATGATTAACGTAAGTTATACGTAATTAAACGTAAAGAATAAAGAAATTACATTAGGCGTAAGGAAATATTTTTGGAACTTTGGTAATAATTTAGGAAGTATAAAAATGCGTTAGAAATAATCGTTAGGAGCATTGGGTATATCGGGTGTTAAATTTAAATAGCGAAAAGCGTTTGTTAAATTAACAATCGTAAATAAATAAAGAAAAAGAAATTATCTCAGGGATTAAAATTTCGAACCGGAGTAGGAGCAAGGTATTGGAATGTTGTGGACTAAATATAGCCTAAGTCCTTGTGCACTTGAAAAATATTCTAAATTTTATATTGATTCAAGTAAAAAGTTATACGTAAATTGTTCTCAAGTAAATGTCAAGATAAGTAATTTGAGTTTATTAAACAGTATTGACCTGTAAAATAGCGGGTTGTCATAGTTGACCAGATAGGAAACATGTGTGTGCTATATTCAAATTACCTAGGTAGATGGCAAACTACATACTTGAGGGCAAAGTTTGAGATATTATCATTATTACATCAATGTTATTGATGCCGGTTAACGTTTGCGTGTCGTGAGATTATCAAATTATACGACGCTTACCCGATATTTGTATTTGTTATAAATGTCATCCAGACTTTATAAATCTTGTGTTCAACTATTTACTTTAAACCTATGAATTTCACTCAACCTTTGTGTTGACTTTTTAGCATGTTTATCTCAGGTATTTGAAGTATTGATTTTTTGGCATTGGAGTGGCGTGAAGACTATTGATGGCTATCTACTTTCTTTTTCTTTAATAACTACCATTTGAAAAACCTTTAAACTACTTATGTCCTTTGAGTGCTTTGCACTGTTGGGAACTTTTTGACTTTGGTGTTTTGCTATGAATTGAATGATATTTATTTTAAAACGTCTCTTATGAGTTCGTTTCTATGATTGTGGTTGTCTTATTGTGAAGTAACCCCCAAACCTTTATTTTCCATTGCAAATTATATTTTTATTCCGCTGCAAAAACCTATATTTTTCCCAGGGTGTTATAGAATGGTATCAGAGCCACGGTTTATAGTGAACGAGGTCATGTTTTTCTCAACTATAAACAGTTTTTCGTGTCAAAATGTTTTCACTTCGATAGCCATCAGTCCTCCGTGCCACTTCGCCCCTTTATCGATTTTATATGTTATACATATACTAATACTATTATTATTATTATTAATATATATATATATATATATATATATATATATATATATATATATATATATATATATATATATATATATATATATATATATATAACTATTTTTCTTTTACACTTTGGTTGGGATCTTGACTCAAGGTACTCTTGTAGAGTATCATGTGTGCCCCCGTCTTGCCCGAACAGTTACCGGTTGTACTCGCACAACACATCCCTAGAGAGGATATTGACCCTATTGATGCACCTTACGCCGATGATGAGGAGGACCCGGAGATGGAGGATGATGAGGTAGGTCCCGAGGATATGGATGATGATGATGATGATGATGATGATGATGATGATGATGATGATCCAGAGGAGGAGGATCAGGAGGTTCCCCCACCGCCCCCTTCACCAGCAGTGTCAGACATTACCTATGACTCTGATACGTCAGATGCACTGGGATGTGCACTCGCAATGGATGGGACGTCTGGTCCACCGTCTACTTTTGAGCTTGGTGAGCCTTCTTCAGCACCACGAGTTACACCCTCAGATCTTAGGGCTGAGTTGAGCCACTTGCGTCATGATATTGGTTGGTGTAATAGTCGTTATATGTCTATGTCCCAACACTTGTGTGCGCGTCAGACTGAGGTGATGGATCTGCGGAAGCAGATTAGGAGAGACCAGAGGAGTATGGAGATGTTTGACTTAGAGATGGACGGTTTTGCTGACAGAGAGAGTGCTACTGAAGCTACTATGACAGAGATGTAGGCTTGTCTTGTGACATTAGGGAAGAAGATGGCAGAGGTTGAGAAGACAGTGATGCAGTTGGACATGCGAGCCATCTTCACTGATATAGATGGACGTCAGCATTATGATGATCTTCAGGAGGTACGAGCTGAGTTGCATAGGCTACAGTGGCAGGTGTATTGGGATAGGATGGCAAAGTTCCGTTTCAGCGACAGTATTGATGTTTTAGCCACTTATGGAGATGCACGTCAGTGAGAGAGCTAGAGACCGTCATTTATCATAGTAGTTTAGTAGTTTAGTATCATAATAGTTGTTTACCATGTACTTACTAAACTGATTAGACTTAGTGGATTTATAAGAAACTTGTATTGTTTTGCATATCTTGTAAGACTTGTAACAAGTATGAAATCTATGATGTATTATGGTGATGTATGATGAGTGTCTAAATACTCATCATTTTTACCTAATCTGAACTGCCAAAACATCCAAAAACACTCAGAAATGCATCATAATACTGAAATTATCCCAAAATGGTGTTTTATATGTTTCAGATGCAAAATGTTTAAAAACAGTTGAAAAACGAACAAAGTTTGCATAATTGGCAGTTTCAGTCCCTCAACTTTCAAAAGTTGTCAAAACTAGTCCCTGAAGGTTTTAAATAAATGAAAAGTCAACTTAAGTCCATGGGAAACCAAAAATATTCAAAAATAGTCCCTGGATAAAAGTTTACACAACTTGGCAACTTTTACCCCTCAAGTATCAAAATTGGCAAAAATGGTCCCTGGGTATTATAAAACTTGAAAATTCACAAATTACCCTTGTACTATTCTTGAAAATACAATTTGGAACAATTTTGATAACTTTTGGGAATTTACAAAACAAGTCCCTCTAAAATCCGAATTTACATTTTAGGTCCCTAAAGTTTTAAAATGATAAAAAATACAACTTTGGTCCTTGTGTAATTATTTTATGGCAGGTTTAGTCCTTGGAATAAAGTATGGGAATTTGTCAAATTCAGCCCCTCAACTTTCAGAGAATTACAAGAATGGTCCCTATGCTTATTTAACTACCAAAATCCGGATCTAAACTAACCCCATTAAAACCAAATAACCAACTCAGCCTATCCACCCATTACCCAGTCCAACCCTTATCCAAAGCCCAAATAAATAAGCCCAAAACCCAACTGAGTGTTTAAACTCAGTCAACAAACCATTGACCCGTCTCTTTTCCCTGAAAACCCGCCAAACCACCAAACCATACAACCTTGCCCATGGTTTCTCTGCTAATCCACTCCCCATCCAATCCAACTTACCTAACAATACAAGAAGCATTGATTGCTTCTTCTCCACTCCCCTGAATAGCATTAAATGCTTAAACCTGCTAAATCCTCCACTAGTACTTTTGGCGCCAAAACTCAATTGGATGACTGAGATCGAATAAAAGCAAACCAATGGTGGGGATTTGTTCAGAGGAAGATGCAAGGAAGTTCCCAATATATTGTAGTATAAATAGAACTGTATTGTAAGCCTTTCATGGCAGTTAGTTAAGTTTAGTATAATCGTAATTTTCATTAAGTGTTTCTTTCATTGTAATTTCAGTTTTTATGATCAATATAAGTTTCAATTAAGTCATTAAAGCTTGTTTCAAACACTTATGTTATAAATTTCATGTATGCTCAGTTTCATAGTTTCTGTGAATCATTATAAGTTCAAACACCTTCCATAAGCTGTTACAAGCTACCATAACCCTTCTATAAGCTTATAAAAGCTTATTATAGCTTTCTGTAAGCTTATCTTTAGTTTACTAGTTCACAAGTTCGAATTTTGGAAAAAGTCAACAAAAAGTCAACAAGCTCATGATAAGCTTCTCTGGCTTGAACAAGCTGGAATTGTGGAAGCTTCTGGTTTAGTGGCTCTATGGAGAGCTTATAGGTTGGTTCTGTCCTTGGTTCCTCTGAGTTTCATTCAAATTCGATTGTAAGCTCATATTACCAATTTAGCTTAATTTTTCATTCAATATCATAAGCTGCTATAACTAGTTTAAAAGCTGTTCATTATTGTCAATATTAGTTAAATATCAATTAAGGTTCAAGTTCTTAGCTTGTTTAAACCACTTCAGTTCAAAACTCTCAGCAGAAACACCCTAAAGGGGTGTTTGGTTTAAGTACTGTCACAAGCCAAAACAAGCTTCTACTGTTACTTGACCATTTGGTCAACTTTGAACAAGCTTTTAGAAGTCCTAATAAGTCAATTTTAAGCTTAGATAAGTTCTATAGATCAGTTAAACAATTTTACATGGCCCTAGTGATTTTCAGTCAAAATTAAGCTCATACAAGCCATTATAAGCCCTAAGCTTATTAAGGCTGTTACTTTGGTCTTTTTGTGTTCCATTTAGTCCTTTGATCAAGTTCCTAAAACCTTAAAACCTAGTATAAAGTCTACACCAAGTTGCTTAACAACTCAGCATAGCAGACTGCATATGCAGTCCTTGTGGTAATTTTGGAACTTTGAGATTTTCTAGCTTCCACACCATAAGCCCTTTTCAGTTAAATCCTTTTGATACTTAAACCCTACTAGCTTAACTACCCTAGGAATTTTTAGTTCGAATTTTTCAAGCCTCTAGAAGCCTTAAACCTAGCCTCGAATTAGGCACTTTGACCCTGGTGCAGGGCAACCTCAGCTGACCACATAAGCCATAAGCTCTCTTGAGCTTATTTGGCTTATTCAAGCCAGCTTATCTTACACCTTTAGCTTCTTTAAGTTTACACCAGTCCATAGTCCCATAGTCTAGAAGCTCATAGCTTCTTAACAAGTTTCTAGCTTGTTTGATTCTCAAAATCCTACAAAAGCTAAACTGCATAGTAATAAGCTCATTTTCTGGCTTATTGGTTGAGATTCATAATTCGTTCTAGTTATAAAAAATACTCACCACTAGCTTATTAGTAAGTTCCAATAGATAAAAGTCAAAAATAAAAATAAAAAGAAGTGACAATAGCCGGATTCGAACCTGGGACCTCTAGGGTTGACCTGGTCAAAACTCAAACCAAACGCGTGCACCATCTGGGCTAAGTGTTACTTAGTGTTTATAGTTTCCTCAGTTATTTTTATACTTATACCAGTTCGTATAAGCTTATTTTCTTATTAGCTTATTTTCTGCTTATTCGTATAAATTGATAATTTCATTTTATTTTTTATAGCTTTGTAATCTTAATAAGTAATTTATAAAAAAGTTTCGTAATTTTCAGAATAGTTTTGCTATTTTTAATCTATTTATTTAGTTTAAGTAGTAATTAAATTATAATAAAAAATATAAAAGTCTAAAAAATATAAATCTTTTTTAGATAATTTTCTTTTGTCATTTTTAAGTTATAAAAAATATTAGATCACTTGTAGAGTTAATTTTACATATATCTCAGTATTATTCGCGTTTTATTTAATTCCTGTCTCGCGTTTTTAGTGTAATTTAGATTAAACGAAAATCAGAAAAATAGTGATAGCTTCTATTTAATAGATTTTATCTTGTTAAAGCAAAATCAAAATATCTGATTCATCAATCACTCTAATCCAAAGCTTTTCACAGTT
The DNA here is from genome assembly GCA_021014915.2 of Artemisia tridentata subsp. tridentata. Taxonomy (NCBI): domain Eukaryota; kingdom Viridiplantae; phylum Streptophyta; class Magnoliopsida; order Asterales; family Asteraceae; genus Artemisia; species Artemisia tridentata. The sequence goes on along the minus strand of CP139502.1, from coordinate 188,205,952 downwards.
TTCCATTCACATCTCGTTGGGAAACGATCCGGGTGATCACTTGCCTGGTTTCACACACTACACACGAGCATCCTGTTCTGAGGCTGTTTGCCCTTTTATCATCTATTACGGTTGACCATTCACAAGTGGTTGACTTGTGTGATAGAGAAGTAAAAGACATACGTTTTCAGACGGATCAAATTTTGGCGCCGCTGCCGGGGAGGTGTGCTGCGACTATTGTGTAAGTTTTAGCGATTAGTGATTCGAGATCCTTCTCCCAAGAAGTTCCTAATTCCCATAAACAATATAAAATAAAAAAAAATATATTTTCTTTTCTTTTCTATATATATTATTATTATTATTATCATATAAAAACTAAAAAACCAAAAACATTTTACATTTTCTTTAAATAATAAACAAGTAAAAATTAACCATCGAGAACCAAGACTGAGCACTACCTAACTGGGGGTGCGGCCATAATAAGTTCCCAAACTTAAGATAAAAACTTGCCTTTGTATCACTTGCGAATATCGGCTCACCTTTAATTGATAAAACAAACTCTAACGGAGGTTCTAGGATAGTCTGACATTAAATTGTCGGACTGAAAGAAGCGGGTTTTTAAGGAGCGTAACTGCCCACCTTTGCTTCTCCGCCACTCTGTGCGTTTGTCAGTTAGAGAGCTACCGTACGCCTGTTGATTATTGGTTTAAGTTCACTTGTGTTTTTTCTCGATCTTGATTTTAATTGAAAATTTTTCAATAAACAAATAAAAATCCAAAAAGAATTTTCTTACCCTTTTCTGAGTTTCCTCCACTATAAAGGATTCTTAGACTCGTCTTAGTGCATGCGCACTCGTTCTTCTAGGTCTACAAGCCCTCTCCGTGAGCTTGGAAAAATACCTCGAAGACGTCGTAGACGTTCTGCTCCGTCAGTCGTACCCGAGTTACGTACTGAACCCATTACCACTATCATCATGGCAGAAGACCGCCCTATGAATGAGCTTCTCCAAGCTCCCACCACTGGGTACGGAGATGCCATTGTTGTTCCAGCCATCGTGGCTGAGAATTTTGAGCTTAAGACTGGGTTGATAAACCTGGTAACCCAGCGGCAATTCTATGGTTTTGAAAGGGACGATCCTCAAGATCACATTAGATGGTTCAATAAAATCACATCTACCATCAAATGCAAAAGTGTCCCTGAGGAATCAATAAAACTTCTTCTTTTCCCGTTTTCCATCGATGGGGCAGCCCGAATTTGGCTTGACAAACAACCCCCTCGATCGATAACAACATGGGAAGATTTGGTTCAGAAATTCGTGAATGAATTCTTTCCTCCTTCTAAAACCACGCATCTCAAAAATGAAATCATGAAATTCACTCAAAGGTTTGATGAACCATTTGGAGAAGCATGGGATCGTTTCAAAGAATTGCTCCGCAAATGTCCTCATCACGGTTTTACCGATTTGATGCAGATGGACACTTTCTACAGTGGGTTAAACCCATCTGACCAAGATTCTCTCAATGCCTCAGCTGGAGGTAATTTTCTGAGCAAATCCACTAAGGAAGCCATTGCTCTCATTGAAAATAAGTCTAAGGTCCGCACTACACGAAACAGGACATATAACTCCCAGGCTAGTGCTGGTCCTTCCACTTCATCTCCCGTGAGTCAGTCCAGTACTGATACTCAGCTTGCTGAACTCACGAAGGTTATTCAAGCTTTGGTTTCTTCCACACATAAGAAAGAGTCCGCTCCGCAAACTTCTCACACTGCTGAGGTTAAAAAAATAGAAGTTTGTGTTACTTGTGGTGGTCCTCACGCTTACTACAATTGTACTGCCACCGATGGCAATACATTTGATGTCAATGCTATAGCCGGAATATCCAATCAAGGAGGTAATCAATACCGTCCTCAAGTGGACCCAAGCCACCGTACTAGCAATCAATTCGGGCCACCCGGATTTCCTCCTCCCAACAATCCAAATAGGAGTAATCCTAATCAACAGAGAGGGCAGAACATGCAAAATCAATTTAATGCCCCAAACAATCAATACCCACCCCAGAGGGGTAATCAAGGGTATTCAGCTCCGAATCATCAAGGACCTCTCCCGAACGAACTTGATAACTACATCAAGTTTAATGAGAACAAAATGAAGGCAATACAAAATCAGATATCTGGATTGAGAAATGAATTTCAAACTACAATATACAAGCAAGGAACTGAGCTTAAGAATGAGCTTTCTAATAAAATTGATCATTCTCAAAGCGAAGTTAAGAATATGCTTACCAGTCTCATGAATCATATCAATCCACCTTCTACCTCGGGAGGTCTTCCTGGTAATACCATTCCAAACCCAAAGGGTGAACTGAAAGCTGTCACCACACGCAGTGGTAAAGCTTATGATGGACCCACTATTTCTACTACCACTTCTTCTCCTCTCCCCAAGGTAGTGGACAGTGAACCTGAGGTGACTGAGGACAAGGAACTTCCTATTAATAACGGAGGGACCAACACCGTCCTACCTCAAGTTGTCCAGAAACCAAAACCCAAACCAGGAGTTGTTTTTGAAATCCCTGTTGAAAACCCTAAATCCAAACCTTCTATTCCTTATCCATCACGTTTACATGAGCAAAAGCTCCGCGAAAAAGCCAGTCAACAAATGGAAAAGTTTTTCAAAATTTTCCAGGAATTACATTTTGATATAAGCTTCGCGGATGCCATCATTCTAATGCCCAAATTCGCATCCACAATCAAACATATGTTGAGTAACAAGGAAAAACTGCTTGAAATGGCAAAGACTCCGTTAAATGAGAACTGCTCAGCAGTTATTTTGAAAAAGCTTCCGGTGAAGCTTGGAGATCCTGGAAGATTCTTACTACCTTGTGTCTTTCCAGGAATGGTTGAATGCTACGCCTTGGCCGATCTTGGTGCGAGCATTAACCTGATGCCTTATTCAGTCTGGGAAAAACTTTCTCTTCCAGCACTCACTACTACCTGCATGACTCTTGAGCTTGCAGATCGTTCCACATCTCTTCCTCGTGGCATTGCCGAGGACGTATTTGTGAAAGTGGGAAAGTTCCATTTTCCGGCTGACTTTGTGGTTGTGGATTTCGATGCTGATCCCAGGGTTCCTCTCATTCTTGGGAGAGGATTCCTAAAAACGGGACATGCTCTCATTGATGTATTTGAGCATGAAATCACATTACGTGTGGATAACGAAGCTGTTACTTTTAACCTCGATCAAACTTCGAAGTACTCTTCAAATAAAGATCCTGAATCGGTTAACCGAATCGATGTCATTGATATTGTTTCAGAGGAGTACTCACAAGAGTTTCTTGGTTATTCTCATAATTCTGTGAGTGGGGATACCACCACATCTTCTCTACCTATCATTTCCGACTCTTCCCCTTCTCTCACTCCGTTTGAGGGAAGCAATTTCAATTTGGAAGAGATCGAGGCTTATCTCGAGTGTGATTCATTTCTGGAAGGAATTGATGACGCTGAGATTGATCTGGAGGGAGATATTCTTCTTCTTGAGACATTGTTAAATCAGGACAATTCTCCTCCACTCCCTCCCGTTGAACTTCATAATGAGGAAATTAAATCGGTTGAGAAAAACGATGAATTTCCTGAGGTCGAACTCAAAGACTTGCCACCTCATCTTGAGTACGCATTTTTGGAGGGTGATGATAAATTACCCGTCATTATTGCTAAAGACTTAAGTGATGAGGAAAAGACTGCTCTAATAAAAGTCTTGAAGTCACACAAGCAAGCAATTGCTTGGAAACTCTCCGACATAAAGGGTCTCGACCCTGAATTTTGTACTCACAAAATATTAATGGAGGATGACTTCAAACCAGCAGTCCAACACCAGCGAAGGGTAAATCCCAGAATCCATGATGTTATCAAACAGGAGGTTATCAAACTTCTTGATGCAGGATTGATTTACCCCATCTCTGATAGTCCTTGGGTTAGTCCCATCCACTGCGTTCTAAAAAAGGGTGGCATAACTGTTGTCACAAATGAGGAGAATGAGTTGATTCCAACTCGATTGGTTACTGGGTGGCGTGTTTGCATTGACTATCGTAAGCTAAATGATGCCACCCGAAAAGACCATTTTCCTCTACCCTTCATGGATCAGATGCTTGAGAGATTAGCGGGAAACGAGTACTATTGTTTCCTTGATGGTTTCTCAGGTTACTTTCAAATCCCTATTGATCCACAGGATCAAGAAAATACCACATTTACATGCCCTTATGGAACCTTTGCCTATAAACGTATGCCTTTTGGCTTATGTAATGCTCCAGGCACGTTCCAAAGGTGCATGATGTCCAATATTTTCCGACATGATCGGGAAAACGATGGAGGTCTTTATGGATGACTTCTCAGTCATTGGGGATTCATTCGAAACATGTCTCTCCCATTTAGAAAACATGTTGAAAAGGTGTGAAGACACCAATCTTTGTCTAAATTGGGAGAAGAGTCACTTTATGGTCAAAGAGGGCATTGTCCTCGGCCATAAGATATCAAAGAACGGGATTGAGGTTGACAGATCTAAAGTTGATGTCATTGGTAAATTACCTCATCCCACTACCGTCAAAGGTATTAGGAGTTTTTTGGGTCATGCCGGTTTCTATCGTCGGTTCATACAAGATTTTTCTAAAATTGCCCGGCCTATGACTCATCTTCTTGAAAAGGATGCTCCTTTTATCTTCTCACCCGAGTGCATCGAAGCTTTTGAAACATTAAAGAAAAAGCTTACTGAAGCACCCATTCTGGTTGCCCCCGACTGGGATTTTCCCTTTGAACTCATGTGCGATGCAAGCGATTTTGCTATCGGTGCAGTCCTGGGGCAACGAAAAGCTAAACATTTTCAGCCTATCCACTACGCAAGTAAAACCATGACTGAAGCTCAAACTCATTACACCACTACAGAAAAAGAATTGTTGGCTGTGGTGTATGCCTTTGAGAAGTTTCGGCCCTATTTAATCTTGACAAAATGTGTAGTGTATACGGACCACTCGGCTCTCAAATATCTCTTTGCAAAACAAGATGCAAAGCCGAGATTGCTCCGTTGGGTTCTCCTCCTACAAGAATTTGATATCACCATACGTGATAAAAAAGGAGCTGAGAACCTAGCTGCTGATCATCTGTCCCGATTAGAGAACCCACACCAAGATGTTTTCGAGAAAAAGGAAATAAACGAAACATTTCCTCTTGAGACGCTCAATGCGGTTGCTTTTCGTGGAGATTCTACTGCCCCGTGGTTTGCCGACTTCGCAAATTACCATGCGGGTAACTTCATAGTGAAAGGGATGTCGACCCAACAGAAGAATAAATTCTTCAAGGATGTTAAACATTACTTCTGGGACGACCCCTACTTATTCAAAATCTGTGCGGATCAAGTCATCCGACGGTGTGTTTACGGACAGGAAGCTGTTGACATTCTCAAAGCTTGCCATGCTGGGCCCACTGGGGGCCATCATAGTCCAAACTACACCGCCAAAAAGGTGTTTGATTCCGGGTTTTATTGGCCCACAATCTATAAAGATGCCCAAGATCTCATCAAAACTTGTGAAGCTTGTCAGCGTCACGGTAATATTTCACAACGAAATGAAATGCCACAAAATGCTATTCAAGTTTGTGAAATCTTTGATGTCTGGGGCATTGATTTTATGGGGCCATTTCCATCATCTCGAGGAAATAAATACATTCTCGTGGCTGTTGACTATTTGTCAAAATGGGTTGAAGCAAAAGCTTTACCCACTAATGATGCCCGAGTGGTTGTAAAATTCCTGAAAGCTCTGTTTGCCCGTTTTGGAACTCCACGTGCTATAATCAGTGATCGTGGTACGCATTTTTGCAATGACAAATTTGATAAAGTCATGCAAAAGTATGGTGTAACTCACCGTCTTTCTACTGCGTATCACCCACAAACAAGTGGACAAGTAGAAGTTTCAAATCGGGGTATAAAAAGAATTCTGGAAAGGACTGTAGGAGAAAATCGTGCATCCTGGTCGGATAAGTTGGATGATGCATTATGGGCCTTTCGTACAGCTTACAAAACACCCATTGGGTGTACGCCTTACAAACTTGTGTACGGAAAGGCATGTCATCTACCGATCGAATTAGAACACAAAGCCTACTGGGCCTTGAAACATGCTAACTTTGACCTCCAAACTGCGGGTGATCACCGTAAAGTTCAAATGAATGAACTAAATGAACTGCGTGATCAGGCCTACGAGAACTCTTTGATCTATAAAGAAAAGACAAAGAAGATTCATGACTCAAAAATAAAGAACCGCGTTTTCAACGTTGGTGATCGAGTCCTTCTTTTCAATTCAAGATTAAAGATCTTCTCGGGCAAACTCAAAACCCGTTGGACTGGTCCATTCACTATCACTAAGGTTTATCCGTATGGTACCGTTGAGTTATCTCAAGCTGACGGTCCTAATTTCAAAGTGAATGGTCATCGTTTAAAACACTACTTTGGAGAGGACACACCATTCATGGTTGTCCCGGATCTTCAAACTTTCCCCATGAACCAATGAATGCGGGGATCGAGTCAAGCTAGTGACTCGGTGATCAAAAACATTAGCAAAACATGGGTTTTCACCCGTGTCTCTGTTTTCTTTCTCTTTTCTACCATCTAGTGTGGGGGAGATGCCCCACGTGTTGTATATATGTAAAGTCAAAAAAAAAAAAAAAAAAAAAAAAAAAAAAAAAAAAAAAGAAAAAAAAAAAAAAAAAAAAAGGAATTTTCATGCTTTAACGGCTTAAATGCAAATTAAATAAAAATAAAATGGCTATTAGTATTTCCCTTTCACGTTCTAAGTGTTGGTTTAACAACCGGTCACGTTCTAAGTGTTGGTTTAACAACCGGTTCTTTGAATATTGAGGGCAATATTCAGTTCTAAGTGTGGGGGGGGGGGGGGGGAATTCTCGCGAATTTGATCAAATGTACCATCTAGTACCCCCATTTTAGCCAAAATTTTAAAATTTTTTTCTCACTTAGAACTCAATAAATGGTTATCAGTCCGCCATGTCTAACCCACATAAGGATTGGCTAATCCGAGAGCAAACGGCTCTTGGTAAAGATGTCTCAAATCCGTTGATGGCTTACAATTTGCCCAAAATTGTATGGTATTCGACTCTCCATATCTTCATAAGTGAAGAGTTGGCTAGCCCGCAAGGTTATGGCTTGTGGTTAAGGCAGTGAAAATCCATGATTGGTAATCAGCTCACCAAAGATAATATTAATAATTTATCTAAGAGTTGGCTAGTCCAGAAGCAAACGGCTTCTGGTAAAGACAAATCAAAACCGTTGACAGCTTGTGGTTTGCTCAAAATCACTTGGTTATCATTGTACCAAAGTTCTTACTTGAACTGAAACAATTGGCTACTCCCGAAGTAATGGCTTTTGGTAAAGAGATAAAGTCCATTAAATCTTTATAAATGATTGCTAGGGACTAGCAATAGTTTAGTGTGGGGGATTGATGAGTGTCTAAATACTCATCATTTTTACCTAATCTGAACTGCCAAAACATCCAAAAACACTCAGAAATGCATCATAATACTGAAATTATCCCAAAATGGTGTTTTATATGTTTCAGATGCAAAATGTTTAAAAACAGTTGAAAAACGAACAAAGTTTGCATAATTGGCAGTTTCAGTCCCTCAACTTTCAAAAGTTGTCAAAACTAGTCCCTGAAGGTTTTAAATAAATGAAAAGTCAACTTAAGTCCATGGGAAACCAAAAATATTCAAAAATAGTCCCTGGATAAAAGTTTACACAACTTGGCAACTTTTACCCCTCAAGTATCAAAATTGGCAAAAATGGTCCCTGGGTATTATAAAACTTGAAAATTCACAAATTACCCTTGTACTATTCTTGAAAATACAATTTGGAACAATTTTGATAACTTTTGGGAATTTACAAAACAAGTCCCTCTAAAATCCAAATTTACATTTTAGGTCCCTAAAGTTTTAAAATGATAAAAAATACAACTTTGGTCCTTGTGTAATTATTTTATGGCAGGTTTAGTCCTTGGAATAAAGTATGGGAATTTGTCAAATTCAGCCCCTCAACTTTCAGAGAATTACAAGAATGGTCCCTATGCTTATTTAACTACCAAAATCCGGATCTAAACTAACCCCATTAAAACCAAATAACCAACTCAGCCTATCCACCCATTACCCAGTCCAACCCTTATCCAAAGCCCAAATAAATAAGCCCAAAACCCAACTGAGTGTTTAAACTCAGTCAACAAACCATTGACCCGTCTCTTTTCCCTGAAAACCCGCCAAACCACCAAACCATACAACCTTGCCCATGGTTTCTCTGCTAATCCACTCCCCATCCAATCCAACTTACCTAACAATACAAGAAGCATTGATTGCTTCTTCTCCACTCCCCTGAATAGCATTAAATGCTTAAACCTGCTAAATCCTCCACTAGTACTTTTGGCGCCAAAACTCAATTGGATGACTGAGATCGAATAAAAGCAAACCAATGGTGGGGATTTGTTCAGAGGAAGATGCAAGGAAGTTCCCAATATATTGTAGTATAAATAGAACTGTATTGTAAGCCTTTCATGGCAGTTAGTTAAGTTTAGTATAATCGTAATTTTCATTAAGTGTTTCTTTCATTGTAATTTCAGTTTTTATGATCAATATAAGTTTCAATTAAGTCATTAAAGCTTGTTTCAAACACTTATGTTATAAATTTCATGTATGCTCAGTTTCATAGTTTCTGTGAATCATTATAAGTTCAAACACCTTCCATAAGCTGTTACAAGCTACCATAACCCTTCTATAAGCTTATAAAAGCTTATTATAGCTTTCTGTAAGCTTATCTTTAGTTTACTAGTTCACAAGTTCAAATTTTGGAAAAAGTCAACAAAAAGTCAACAAGCTCATGATAAGCTTCTCTGGCTTGAACAAGTTGGAATTGTGGAAGCTTCTGGTTTAGTGGCTCTATGGAGAGCTTATAGGTTGGTTCTGTCCTTGGTTCCTCTGAGTTTCATTCAAATTCGATTGTAAGCTCATATTACCAATTTAGCTTAATTTTTCATTCAATATCATAAGCTGCTATAACTAGTTTAAAAGCTGTTCATTATTGTCAATATTAGTTAAATATCAATTAAGGTTCAAGTTCTTAGCTTGTTTAAACCACTTCAGTTCAAAACTCTCAGCAGAAACACCCTAAAGGGGTGTTTGGTTTAAGTACTGTCACAAGCCAAAACAAGCTTCTACTGTTACTTGACCATTTGGTCAACTTTGAACAAGCTTTTAGAAGTCCTAATAAGTCAATTTTAAGCTTAGATAAGTTCTATAGATCAGTTAAACAATTTTACATGGCCCTAGTGATTTTCAGTCAAAATTAAGCTCATACAAGCCATTATAAGCCCTAAGCTTATTAAGGCTGTTACTTTGGTCTTTTTGTGTTCCATTTAGTCCTTTGATCAAGTTCCTAAAACCTTAAAACCTAGTATAAAGTCTACACCAAGTTGCTTAACAACTCAGCATAGCAGACTGCATATGCAGTCCTTGTGGTAATTTTGGAACTTTGAGATTTTCTAGCTTCCACACCATAAGCCCTTTTCAGTTAAATCCTTTTGATACTTAAACCCTACTAGCTTAACTACCCTAGGAATTTTTAGTTCGAATTTTTCAAGCCTCTAGAAGCCTTAAACCTAGCCTCGAATTAGGCACTTTGACCCTGGTGCAGGGCAACCTCAGCTGACCACATAAGCCATAAGCTCTCTTGAGCTTATTTGGCTTATTCAAGCCAGCTTATCTTACACCTTTAGCTTCTTTAAGTTTACACCAGTCCATAGTCCCATAGTCTAGAAGCTCATAGCTTCTTAACAAGTTTCTAGCTTGTTTGATTCTCAAAATCCTACAAAAGCTAAACTGCATAGTAATAAGCTCATTTTCTGGCTTATTGGTTGAGATTCATAATTCGTTCTAGTTATAAAAAATACTCACCACTAGCTTATTAGTAAGTTCCAATAGATAAAAGTCAAAAATAAAAATAAAAAAAAGTGACAATAGCCGGATTCGAACCTGGGACCTCTAGGGTTGACCTGGTCAAAACTCAAACCAAACGCGTGCACCATCTGGGCTAAGTGTTACTTAGTGTTTATAGTTTCCTCAGTTATTTTTATACTTATACCAGTTCGTATAAGCTTATTTTCTTATTAGCTTATTTTCTGCTTATTCGTATAAATTGATAATTTCATTTTATTTTTTATAGCTTTGTAATCTTAATAAGTAATTTATAAAAAAGTTTCGTAATTTTCAGAATAGTTTTGCTATTTTTAATCTATTTATTTAGTTTAACTAGTAATTAAATTATAATAAAAAATATAAAAGTCTAAAAAATATAAATCTTTTTTAGATAATTTTCTTTTGTCATTTTTAAGTTATAAAAAATATTAGATCACTTGTAGAGTTAATTTTACATATATCTCAGTATTATTCGCGTTTTATTTAATTCCTGTCTCGCGTTTTTAGTGTAATTTAGATTAAACGAAAATCAGAAAAATAGTGATAGCTTCTATTTAATAGATTTTATCTTGTTAAAGCAAAATCAAAATATCTGATTCATCAATCACTCTAATCCAAAGCTTTTCACAATTTTCCATTCACATCTCGTTGGGAAACGATCCGGGTGATCACTTGCCTGGTTTCACACACTACACACGAGCATCCTGTTCTGAGGCTGTTTGCCCTTTTATCATCTATTACGGTTGACCATTCACAAGTGGTTGACTTGTATGATAGAGAAGTAAAAGACATACGTTTTCAGACGGATCAATGTACTACTTATGGTGTTGAATGAATGCTATGTTATGATGTGATCATTTTGTTATTTACTCTTGTGTGTTGTGATTCTATGATATTAATCAGCTACTTACGGTGTTGTACACTTGTAACGATTGATAGAATTATGCCGCCTCAGAAAATGACACCAGCTGACATTCAGAAGCTTGTGGACGACAGTATGGCCGCAGTGCTTGCGGGACGCGGAGGGAATGGCAGTCAGACTAGTGAAGCTACTGGAGGACGAAACATGAATGAGAACCGTTTCTGTACCTATAAGGATTTTATGAACTGCAGTCCGATTACGTTTAAGGGGAGTGAAGGAGCTATTGGTTTAACTCAGTGGTTTGAGAAAATGGAATCTGTGTTCTTGCGGAGTAATTGTACTGAGGATTGCAAGGTGAAGTATGCGACGGGTACGCTGGTGGGAACTGCCTTGTCTTGGTGGAATTCCCATGCTCTGCAGATTGCACTAGAGAATGCTTACAGTACTCCGTGGGAAGAGTTCAAAAAGGAAATGATTAAGAAGTATTGCACCCGAAGCGATGTGAAGAGGTTGGAGACCGAGTTTTACTATTTAGCTGTGAAGGGAAAAGATCTCGCAACCTATGTTCGTCGATTTCAAGAGTTGAGGATTTTGTGCCCTCACATGGTTGCAGATAATGAAACTTTGTTGGAAAATTTTATTGGAGGACTGCCATCCAACATTGAAGGCAATGTGACATCGTATAATCCCCTAACCCTGGATGAGGCCATCGGGATAGCTCAGAGACTATTGGATAAGGGAATGAAGAATGGTACTGTTCGGATGAATAGCAACAATAACAACAAACAAAAGTGGGAAGACAACAGAAGGAACAACAACCACAACAATTGTAACCACAACAACAACCATCAGTACCATAACAATAACCATCACCACCAATAGAACAGAAGACAAGAGGTCGTCAAAGCTTATGTGGCCGTACCAGTACAAAGTGGAGGTTATGCTGGGAATCATCCGTTCTGTGTAAGTGTAAACAACATCACTCTGGACCGTGCACAGCTAAGTGCAAAAATTGTCATAAGGTGGGTCATATTGCTAAGTACTGTAAGAGCAGGACTGTAGCTACTGGGAGTAACTTGCAGCCTGTGGTGACTTGTTTTGGATATGGAGAACGTGGACACTATAAGAGTCATTGCCCTAAGAATAATGGACAACAAGTAGAAGGCGCTCGTGGTAGAGCATATGTGATGGGCAATGGAGAGCCACAACAAGACCCGAATATTGTTACCGATACGTTTCTACTCAACAATCTTCGTGTTAAAGTCTTGTTTGATTTTGGCGCTGATATGAGCTTTGTATCTACTACAATTTTACCTCTACTTAGTATCGCCCCGACCACCCTAAACACTAGTTATAGCATCGAGCTAGCTAACGGCAACCTAGTAAACACATGCACCGTGATCCGAGGTTGTACCCTAACCCTTCCAGATCAACCGTTTAATATCGACCTTATGCCCATTGAGCTTGGTAGTTTCGACGTGGTCATTGGTATGGATTGGTTGTCCACACATCGGGCGAGTATCATCTGTGGTGAACGAGTCATTCGCATCCCTCTTAATGGCGAAACCTTGGTTATCCGTGGTGATCAGAGCGGAACCCGCTTAAACATCATATCTTGCATTAAGACTCTGAAATACATCGAGAAGGGATGTTATGCTTTCCTAGCACATGTGGCAATGAAGAAGTCTGGAGAGAGACGAATTGAGTATGTTCCAATTGTGCGTGATTTTCTGGAAGTATTTCCGGAAGATTTTCCTGGACTTCCACCCACTCGATAAGTGGAATTTCGAATCGACTTAGTGCCGGGAGATGCACCCGTGGCACGTGCACCTTACCGTTTAGCACTGATCGAGATGCAAGAACTGTCTAATCAACTACAAGAGTTGTTAGACAAGGGGTTTATTCAACTGAGTTCCTCACCTTGGGGAGCACCAGTTCTGTTCGTGAAGAAGAAGGATGGATCATTTAGGATGTGTATCAACTACCGTGAACTGAACAAGTTAACAGTGAAGAACTGATACCCGTTGCCTAGGATTGATGATTTATTGGACCAGTTGCAAGGATCTAGTTACTATTCCAAGGTAGACTTACACTCAGGTTACCATCAACTTAGAGTTTGGGAAGAGGATATTCCCAAAATGGCATTCAGAACTCAATATGGACACTATGAATTTCGAGTAATGCCATTTGGCTTGAAAAACGCACTAGCTGTATTCATGGACCTCATGAACCGAGTGTGTAAGCCATATCTTGATAAGTTTATTATAGTCTCCATCGACGATATTCTGATCTACTCCAAGAGTGAAGAAGAGCACAAGAAACATCTGACGATAATCCTAAGTCTACTCAAGGAAGAGAAATTGTACGCGAAATTCTCTAAGTGTAAATTTTGGATCCGCACGGTACAATTCTTTGGGCATGTGATTGACAGTAAAGATTTGCACGTCGACCCCGCAAAGGTTGAAGCTATTGAGAATTGGCCGACACCCTCTAATGCTACAGAAATTCGTCAATTTTTGGGTTTGGCTGGGTACTACAGGAGATTCATCGAGGGATTCTCCAAAGTATCTAAGCCGTTAACCAAGTTAACCCAGAAGGACAAGAAGTACGAATGGGGTAAGGATGAAAAAGAAGCATTCCAAACCCTAAAACGGAGACTTTGTAGTGCACCAATTTTAGCATTGCCGGAAGGGACTAAAGATTTTGTGGTATACTGTGATGCCTCGCATCAAGGATTTGGAGCAGTTCTGATGCAACGAGGAAAAGTGATGGTGTACGCCTCACGACAACTTAAGGTTCACGAGGAGAATTATACCACGCATGATTTGGAGTTAGGAGCCATGGTATTTGCACTTAAGATGTGGAGACACTACTTGTATGGTATGAAGTGTACTGTCATTACCGATCGCAAGAGTCTTCAACATATTTTGGATCAAAAAGAGTTGAATATGAGACAACGAAGATGGTTGGAGCTGTTAAGCGACTATGATTGTAAGATTCGGTACCATCCGGAAAAAGCGAACGTCGTGGCTGACGCCTTGAGCCAAAAGGAACGGCTGAAGCCATTACGAGTTCGAGCTTTGGTTATAACCATTGATTTAAATCTTCCCGCTCAGATTCTCAGTGCTCAGTTAGAAGCAGTGAATCAAGAAGACATCAAGAGTGAGAACCTATACGGCATGATAAAGAAGAAGTTCGAGAAACGTCCGGACGGGACTTTGTGCTTCAAAGGACGAAGTTGGATACCACTTTATGGTGGTCTACGAGACATGATCATGCACGAGTCTCACAAGTCTAAGTACTCTGTGCACCTGGGAGTCGAGAATGTACCATTATCTCAAGAAAATGTATTGGTGGCCAAACATGAAGCCTGATATTTCCGACTATGTCCGCAAGTACCTTACGTGTTCGAAGGTTAAGGCCGAGCACCAAAAACCATCTGGACTTCTACAACAACCTGAGATTCCTGTGTGAAGTGGGAACAGATTACCATGTGTTGAAAACTAGAAGGGGGGTTGAATAATTTTTACCGTTTTTAACTTTAATTCACTTTGTGACTTATTATGATTTCAAAGTAATTGCACACAAACAAGTAATATAAGTAAGTAAGTAGAGAAAAGAACAATCAAACCACAACACGGAGATTTATAGTGGTTCGGCTACAAGGACTCTCTTCCTTGCCCTACTCCACTCCTCGAGCCTCTAACTCGAGAGTTTTTCTTCACTAAGAAACAAACTCCCTTCTCGGCGGAGAAAACCTTTATACACGTCGCTTACACTTTATTCGATACTAAGCTAAACATCAAGTTCTTTACAAGGGTACAACCACTCCCGTTGGTTCTTTAACAAGGGTACAACCACTCCTGACTCTTTATGTGTTTTGAGGACTAAAACACTAACCGATCACTACTGAATGAATGGTATAACAATGATGTGTAAACACTACTAGATCACACAGTAACTAACTTTCAAGACTTGCAACAGTATGTTGAAGCTTGTTGATGCTTGATCTCTTTTGCTACAAAAAGGAAGATCACTAAGAATGAAATGAATGAATGATATGGGTTAGTAATGTATAAATGAATGAATGTATAATTTATGCTATGTAAGTGATGATTGTGCCTGAATGATCAGCTTGCTATTTATAGGCAAAGCTGATCAACAGGGCACGGATTTGGCGGATCCAAATTCTGGGATCCGCCAGTTATGGTGTTTGGTTCCGCGGGAACCAGACAACTAAGATATTCCCATATCTTTCCATATCTTGCACAATCTTTCCATATCTTCCAAAGTCAACTCTTTAGCTTGAAGATCTATATAAGATATCACCTAAATCCTCAAGATATCAAAATGAGGTATGCCATGATGTTATGTTTAATATTTCTAATTTAAGAAATAAAAGTAAAACATGTAAATGTAAAATGTATATATGCAATGTGAATCCTAGTGATCATGTAATGTGTAAATGTGTTTTAAAAGACTTGTTACTATAAATGTAAAAGACTTTAACTTATATTTATGCTTTGCTTAAGATAAACATTATTATTGTCATTAACAAAATAAAGCAAAGATCGTAAAATATAAATAACGTTTTTAGGACGATATTTGTATTAACAATCTCCCCCTTTTTGTTGATGACAAAACATAAAGTTTATTTTTAAGCAATGTAATAAGTAAAGTGAAAGTCTTTTAAAAATATATATTAAGTTAGTTTTATGCAAGTTTTGAAAACTATTTTAAGCATAAAAGCATGTACGGTGATGATCACAGTGATGTATAAACTTAATCCTATCTCCCCATTTTTGTCTAAACAAAAAGAAGATATGCGTAGCGGAATGTGGTGAACAATTCTTGGTTATTACTCCCCCTAAATTGGAGTATCAAGATTGTTTCAATGATTTTGAGAACTTTAAAGCTCCCCCTTGGATTATACTCCCCCTATTTGGAGTGCCAAGGTTATGATGCATGATCCTACAAAATAAATGGTTAGAATAAGATATGCTTCCCCTCGATGTATACTCCCCATTGCTAGGGTACCAACGTATACGTTTCAAGGATGAGAAATGCTACAAAATAATGAGTTAGTATAAAATATACTCCCCCTTGATCTATACTCCCCGTTGCTAGGGTACCAACGTATATGATTCAAGGTTGAGAAAAGCTACAAAACAAAGGTTAGTTATGAATCAATCCAACCAAGTAGCATAATGCATATGTATAGGTCAACCAAACATGATAGTTCAACCCATTTGACTTTAAAAAGTCAAAATTACGTGTCTGATAAAAAATGCACCTAAGTATAAGTGGTCAAATCATTATGAGAATTCAAACTAACCATACAATAAAGTTAGTGAATCAAATAAACCAAGATATTATGCCAAATAGTGATCACCCATAAGCATAAATATAACATTCATTACTTGAAAATTGTTTATGACATAAGTCACAAAACATGATGTTACAACATAAAAAGGAAAGCAATCATAAAAATCCTAAAGGTTCTTAAGGAGAGAAACTAAAAGTGCCTATTGCGGAGGATTGTTTTGGTTTGATGAAGATATGATGGAGGCAAGCCAAATGGATTCTAAATCCTTTGTATCACGTAAGTTAGAGTTCATCATGTATGAAGAGGTGTTGAGAGGATCAAGTTCCTCATTGCCTTGAGTGTTTGGTTGGTTAAGCCACATTGATTCATCAATGGTTTGGAGTGTGGTAAGTAAATCATTTGGTTGAAAGTTGGGTGATTGTGGAGGTGATGATGATTTTCTCATTTGAGATGGTATGGGTGGTGGTGTGCTAGCCACTAGTGTTTTTGTAGGTGATGGTGATCTTCTTTGAGATGGAGTAGGTGATGGTGTAGAACCTATTGGAATTATGGTAGGTGATGGTCATCTGGATGGTGGAATTGGAGCGGGTGATGGTATGTTAACTACAGGAGTTATGATGGGTGTTGTAGTAGAAGTGGATATGGTAGGGAAGTTCATATTAGAGATGGGATTTATGAACCAATATGGTCTGACACTAATTCTAGCTGTCCTTCTGTGTGGTCTGGATATGTGGGAGTTGTTTGATTTATGCATTGCGAAGTTGTTTTAGAAATGTGCAGGTAGTTAGAAATGATGATAAAATGTGAGTTGAGATCATCCTAAAGCTTCTAATTTATAGTCTCTAAGGTTCATGGAGATTGGTGTTTGGATTTGATTCATAAGGGAATGTTGATTACCAATGACTTGGAACAAGAAAAAGTTGTTTGTCATTTTATCAAAGTCAATCCATAGAAATGAAGTTGACATGAGGATGATCAGTGAGTGCAGGAGGTGACAGAAAAGCTTGTTATGTGATTGATTCACGGATTTCAAGGAACCAATTAAAGGGATCCTTAGGTGTTAGAGAAAGGTAACTTGGATAAAATTTGAATATTCAAATTTTGGTGGGAATTTTATTTCTTATGGTACTAAGTGTTTCTAAATCATTTTAATGACCCTAATGATCAGTAGAATAATCCTAAAAACCAAAATCTATATTCTAAGAATCGAGATTAGTCGGGAAAATTTTGAAAAAGTTACTGTTTGAATTGGCGGATCCAACCGATAACAAAGGCGGAACCAAGATTTTGGTTCCGCAGAATCCGTGGTGTTGAGATTGGCGGAGCCAAAGAACACAATAGACGGATCCCATATTTGGGTGCCGCCATATCCGCCATATGGAAGTGCAAATTTTTAACAGAGAGCAATGCATATTTCCCGATACCCGTTCAAATCCCAAAAATTCACCTAAAACATATGTAACTACTAATATGTGATAGAAAAATACTAAAAACACAGGTTCTAACACACGTTTACACATAGATTAATCTGATGATAATGACTTACCATAAAAGGAGGTTAAGCCAAATGATGGCTTAAGCACGAAAAATTGATAACAATAAGTGTTATCATCCTGCAACATTATGTTAGTTCACATAAAAGTCAAATACCAACGTAATATTCTAAAAAAAACACAAGTTTATCACATCATTGTTTGAAAATGTCCTAAACCAAACCCTCCCTAACTCTTACTTCTTTTTCATCTTCTTGTGGAGCTTCATGATCCATCGGCCTAAGTTCTTCATCATTCCTTTAGTTTGTCAAAATTCTTCAGATTGGTTCTCGTAAGTAGGAAGTTGACTCAAGTATTCGGGTGGAGGAATCCTAGAATTGGGCAAACCATCTTCGTCACTAGCTGATGATGATGATGATGAGGTAGGAGGATGAGCACGTTTTCCTCTTGCTACGGCTACCCTATGATCACTAATAGGAACAAAGGTGTGTGGAATTTTGGTGTAGTCAGGAAGGAAACCACTAGCGTTTCGGGGAATAGGAATAGAAGCTTTAAACAGACAGGTAAGAAGCATCCCGTACGGCATGGCAGTGGTACTTAGGACTGGAATATCTGCCATTCGTTTGGCAATGTAGTAGGCTAAGTTGAATTATTGGTGAGTAGACACACAATACATTATATAGCAAAGGCTTGCATTGACATGGTCCCTATTTCCTGTGGTGCTAATGACGTTGGCTCTAAGAACTTCTTCCAACTTTTTAAATTGAGGCTTAAGCTCATTGAGCTCCATGGCTAATGGATCTCGATCAACCTGTTTACCCCGACTTGTCCTAGTTTGGTTGTTTCTAGGATTGAAGAGATGTTCACGGATGATTTCTTTGGAAGTTAGGGGTGTGTCGTATGGATGGATACGGTCAAGGTTGGAATCTAGGATGGACAATGACCATTTGTCCGAATAAAAGCAAGTTCCTTGACTTGGAATACCTAAAACTTCCCTGAATTGGTTTAAAAGGAAGGTGAATTGGTTTTGGTTAACTTTGAAATGGATGTTCATGAATCCAAAGTCATCTGAGCTAAGACTTACAGTAGCATAAAATTCAAGTATAAACCTAGGAATAATGGGTTCATCTCTGTTGAGAAGACTATCAAATTAGATAGCGGCTAATTGTTCATGGATATTGGTTTCTTCTAAAAATGACGGGTCTATGGTTCTACCCTCGTGAACATAAAATTTTTCTAATGCCTTAAAGATTTTGACTTGATCTTCGGTGAGACCTTTGGTTTTGTGATGTTGAGGTAGGTATTTGAGGGTGTCCTTATGGTCATAATTTGTCGCCGGAGGCATGATTATCCTAAACACAAAAAATGCAAAGTTTAGATAAACTATCGTATATATATTTCTAGTGTGTGCCTACATGGGGACAATGTGGAGGTGCAGTTATCTCGACTCCTTTTAATGCATGAAAATTTTGTTAATGCAAGTTTTATAACGAAATTAGAGATAACCCAAACGCTCCTACTTCAATGTATCTACGATTGAATGTACCCAAAAATATATATTAGTTATGTATTCCCTTTAGCATTCAAGAGGTATTATGCAAGTGATGTGTAAAAACATAACATTTTTGTATTTGTATGAATAATGTTCAAAAACCGTATTTCCTAGTCGTGAGAAGATTTTGATAAAAATTTCTCATGGGGTTTTTGATGAATAATGATAATGTACTACAAGATGCAATTCCTAACTAAGGAAAACATGGTTTGTGATGCAATTCAGTAAATATGTTTCATGATTTTGATAAAAATATGCATAAACCCCAAGTTTTGATTTTTGTGCAAGAAATAGAAATCCTGGACTTAGATTAGGAATTAGATATGATTAGGATACTTACAGAGATGATTTAAGCACAAATTGGTTGTGGAGAATGACCTAATTTATGAGTTTGGTGTGATGAGGGTCGAGTTCCAGTGGGATGTATGTTTTTGGGGAATGTGATACATAGTACAGGGTGTTTGTTTAATATACTAAGAATTTAGCTCAGTAGGCCGCGGATCCGGCGAAACCAAAATAAGGGTTCCGCCCTTGTTTTCGTTTGGTTCCGCAGGTTCAGGCTTGGAATTTGGTTATTGTCGTGTCTGGTTAATCTAAGGTTTAAGCTAATGTTTTATCTACTTCCATTAATCCTAAACCAAGTCTAATAAAGTTGAAAGGTTCTCTCTTAAGAGGTTTTGTGAGGATGTCAGCAATGTTGTCCTCTGAGGATACTTTCTCAATTGAGATGTTTCCTTTCTGAACATTGTCGCGTAGGAAATGGTGTCGTATTTCTATGTGTTTGGTTCTAGCGTATTGGACTGGATTTTTGCTGAGGTTAATAGCTCCTTTGTTGTCGCAAAGAATGGGAATGTCGTTGAGTTCAATTCCATAGTCAACGAGAGCTTGTTTCATCCACAGAGCTTGTTGGCAAGCTTTTCCTGCTGACACGTACTCGGCTTCAGTTGTTGATATTGTGAGGGCCGTTTGTTTCATAACAAACCATGAGGTGAGACAATGCCCTACAAAAGTACAAATACCACGTGTACTTTTTCTATCGACATAGTCACCGGCATGGTCTGAGTCGGCATACACTATGGTTTCCATTCCCGTTCCTTTGGGATACCATAATCCTAAGTGTGTAGTGCCTTTTATGTACCTAAAGATTCGTTTGACGGCTTCAAGATGGGATATTTTGGGATCTTCTTAAAAGCGTGCACATAGACAAACACTAAACATAATGTCCGGTCTACTAGTCGTTAGGTAGAGTAAACTACCAATCATCCCTCTATATTTAGTGCTATCTACGGATTCACTTTCGTCATCCTTGGTGAGTTTGGTTTCGGAAGACATTGGAGTTTTCATGGGTTTGGAATCTTCAAGACCAAATTTCTTAAGCATGTCCTTGATATACTTAGATTGGTTGAAGAATATCCCATCTTCTAATTGTTTTATTTGGAGACCTAAGAAAAAGTTTATTTCCCCCATCATACTCATTTCAAACTCATCATGCATGATTTTCGAAAATTCATCGCATAACTCTTGACAAGTTGAACCGAATATAATGTCATCCACATATATCTGGACTATGATAATATGTGATCCCTTTTTCTTGGTGAAAAGAGTGTTTTCTACTAGGCCCATGGTATACTTATGGTCAACTAGGAAAGTCTTAAGTCGATCATACCAAGCTTTTGGTGCTTGCTTAAGTCCGTATAATGCTTTCTTAAGTTTGTAGACATGATTAGATTTTTCAAAATCGGCAAAGCCGGGAGGTTGTGCAACGTACACTTCCTCATTAATAAAACCATTTAGAAAAGCACTTTTAACATCCATTTGGAATAGTTTAAAGTCGTGTGCGCATGCATATGCAAGTAATATTCTAATTGACTCAAGCCTAGCGACGGGTGCAAATGTCTCGTCGTAATCTATACCTTCTTGTTGATTGTAGACTTGAGCTTCTAGCCTAGCTTTATTTCTAGACACTACTCCATTTTCATCCATTTTATTCCTAAAAACCCATTTAGTTCCAATTATGGTTTGATTTTGAGGTTGAGGTACTAATGTCCAAACGTCATTCCTAACAAACTGATTTAATTCTTCTTGCATCACTATGACCCAAGATTCATCTTTTATGGCTTCATTAACATTTTTAGGTTCAATGGCTGAAACAAAACAAAAGAAATTACTTTTGTTTTGGGCTTTTGACCTTAAGGTTCTTTCGTTAATTTTTCCTATGACGTTGTCTAATGGATGACTTTTGGATTCTTTGATGTTGACAATTTCTCCTTTTACCGGTTCGTCATTTTCTATGTTTTCTTGGTTTTCAACCATTTGACTTTCAACTAAGTCATCATCTACCAAAGGTGATGTCTTAGAGGGAGGTGAACTTTCGTCGAATGTTACGTTCAACGATTCTTCGACTCTTGATATTTCTTTATTCAAGACAATATATGCTTTACTATTTTGTGAATATCCTAGAAATACACCTTCATAAGACTTTGGGTCGAACTTGGTGAGGTAATCCTTAGTGTTTAAGATGAAGCACTTGCTTCCAAAAACTCTAAAATATCCTAACGTAGGCTTTTTGCCTCTATAAAGCTCATATAGTGTTTTATTCAAGAATGGTCTAATTAGGACTCTATTTAGGATGTAAGTGGATGTGTCAACGACATTACACCAAAAGTTTTAGGGTATGTTTTGCTCGTTTAACATTGTTTGACTCATTTCTTGAAGTGTTCTATTCTTACGTTCTACTACACCATTAGATTGAGGGGTTCGAGGAGCCGAGAAATTATGTGTTATGCCATTAGCATCACAAAAAGCTCCGAATTGGATTTCATTATCAAATTCACGACCGTGGTCGGTTCTAATTGACACTATATTATTTCCTATTTGATTTTGAATTTTCTTACTTAGAATTTCAAATTTATTAAATGCCTCGTTTTTAGTTTTTAAGAACTTAGTCCAAGTATACCTAGAGTAATCATCGACTATTACCAAAGTATAGAAGTTTCCCCCGTAACTTTGTATAGCGGATGGACCAAACAAATCCATATGTAACAATTCTAGACACCTAGATGTAGACACCATGTTTTTAGCCTTATGGCTATTATGAACTTGTTTCCCAATTTTGCAAGCATCACAAAAGTGTTGGTCGTATTTCAACTTGGGCAGGTTCCTAACGAGTTCCTTAGATGATAAGGATTGGATTAACCTCATATTGGCGTGACCTAAGCGTCTATGCCATAGAGTTGAGTTTTTGTCCAGAGAGGTGAGACAAAGTTTGTCTTTAGGTGTTTTGTCTAATTTCATAACGTAAACATTATTCTTCAAAACACCTTTTCCTACGGTTATGCCATCTTTTAGTATTTTACTTCTATTTTCACTAAAAAGGACGTTATACTTTTTGCGGCATAATTGACTAATACTAAGCAAGTTAAATCCTAAGTTATCTACATGAGCAACATCGTCAATAGTGAGAGTCATGAGAGATTGTACCTTTTCCGATGATTTTACTTTTAAGCTTGCTACTGAATGTGACATTACCTCCGTCGTACACTTGGTCTGATGAGAAAAGGATTTTATTTCTCGTCATGTGTCTTGAACACCCACTATCTTTAATCCACTTATCTGGTTCTAACTCAACTTTTAAGCACACCTAAGTTCAAGAAAAACTCAAGCGTTTGGTCCCCAATATCTCATGGGTCCGTTTGAGTTAAACACAACATTATCATGGTTCATGTATGGAAATGGTGGAAAGTGTTCCATGGCATGTAATTGGGACTTCTATAATTTCTAGACATGTTTTGGTTCCAATTACTTTGATAATGACTCTGTGAGTTGTGATTACTCTTTGGAAAGGGGTGTTTGGAAAAACTAGTTCTAGGTCTCTGTTGAACCGTTTTAGTCCTAAACTCATTATTAACTTGACCTTTTCCTATGGAGACTGATGGTTTTTGTTTGTTAACAGTTGTACTAGTGCTAGGTTTTCTAGTGACCTTAACGAATTTAGTACGATCTGATTTACGAACCTTCTGTTCATCAAAAGTACCTGCGGATCCTTTTGGTATAACTTGCGGATCCAAAATTTTGGATCCGTCGGATCCGTGGGTGTCTGACTCAGTTGGAACAGGTTCTTGTACTTTCACTATTTGTTTCTCAAAGTCACTTAAGTTTCTCAGTTTCAGAAAATGTAGCTTGGTCTTATCAAGTTGAAACTTTTGATCTTTTATTATATCATCCATACAACTAATGTTTTTATCAAACCTTTTAAATTTAGAATTTAGTTTGATAAGTTTTTCCTGTGTGGACTTAAGTGTTTCTATTTTTAGTTTAAGTTCTTGACATGCGACACATGTTTCCTTAACATTTTTACCCTTTTCTAATCTTAAAGCTTTTTCTTTTAACCAATATACTTCGTTTTCCAAAAATTCCTTTTTGGTTTTTAAGAACTTGTTTTTGTTTATGATTTTAAGGGTAATTTCACACAGTTTGTTATATTCAATTTCTACTGTATCATCATCAATAGAGGAGTAGGATGAGTCAGATAGTACCTCGATAGAGTCATTAGCCATAAGAGCAACTTCATCGTTTTTAGGCTCGTCGTCATCACCTTCACTGTCACTCCAAGCTCCACTAACAAATGCTCTTTGAGACTTGTTCTTTGGAGGCTTTGGACATTCTCCTATTAGGTGACCGGAATCTCCGCACCTAAAACACTTTCTAACTACTTTTCCTTTCCTATCATCATGGTCTTTCCGGAAGGGTTTCTTTTCTTCACGAGGTTGTCTTACGAACTTTCCTCGTCTCCTGAAGTATTTCTTGAAATCTCTAACGGCCATGGCATATTCTTCATCTTCGTTATCTGAGCTAGACTCTTCATCGTCAGTTGACTCTACCCTAGCTTTTAAGGCAATGGACTTCATCTTCTCTTTCTTGCCTTTAACTATTTCTGAGTCTTTTTCCATCACCATCTCGTGAACTTTGAAATTTCCGATGAGCTCGTCCAGTGTCATGCTTGAAAGATCCTTGGATTCTTCAACAGCTGTCACCTTTGTTCTCCACTTCGGATGAAGTGCTCTAAGAAATTTCCTGACAAAATTCTTACTAGAAAAAGATTCGTCAAGTGCTTTGAGAGATGTAATAATAGTATTGAACCTAGAAAAAGCACTATCAATGGTCTCATCTTCAGAGATAACAAATTCTTCATATTGTTGAACAAGAAGATCAATTTTGTTATCTTTGACTTGTAAGTTCCCTTGATGAGTGATAATCAATGATCGCCAAATATCTTTAGCCGTTTTACACATAAAAACTCTTTCATATTCTTTCTTAGGTAAGGCATTATAAAGCATCATTTTGGCTTCATTATTTTTGGCAATCAACTTCTTTTGCTCATCACTGTGACGAGTAAGAGAAGTACCCATATCCCGACCACTCGATATATCATTACTTATGGGTTTGTAATCACACTCTACAATGATATACCATAGATCTATGTCCTTTGACTTAACATACGTCTCAAAGCGGTTTTTCCAATATGTGAAACAATTTGGCTCAAATAGTGGTGGTCTTTGCATAGATTGCCCTTCTTTAAAGTTTTCAAAATCCATTGATCGTTTCAAGTTTTAAAATACAATATATTTTGAAAATCTTGAGTAACGTAGCTCTGATGCCAATTGTGGAAAACTAGAAGGGGGGTTGAATAGTTTTTACCATTTTTAACTTTAATTCACTTTGTGACTTATTGTGATTTCAAAGTAATTGCACACAAAAAAGTAATATAAGTAAGTAAGTAGAGAAAAGAACAATCAAACCACAACACGGAGATTTATAGTGGTTTGGCTACAAGGACTCTCTTCTTTGCCCTACTCCACTCCTCGAGCCTCTAACTCGAGAGTTTTTCTTCACTAAGAAACAAACTCCCTTCTCGGCGGAGAAAACCTTTATACACGTCGCTTACACTTTATCCAATACTAAGCTAAACACCGGGTTCTTTACAAGGGTACAACCACTCCCGTTGGTTCTTTAACAAGGGTACAACCACTCCCGACTCTCTATGTGTTTTGAGGACAAAAACACTAACCGATCACTACTGAATGAATGGTATAACAATGATGTGTAAACACTACTAGATCACACAGTAACTAACTTTCAAGACTTGCAACAGTATGTTGAAGCTTGTTGATGCTTGATCTCTTTTGCTACAAAAAGGAAGATCACTAAGAATGAAATGAATGAATGATATGGGTTAGTAATGTATAAATGAATGAATGTATAATTTATGCTATGTAAGTGATGATTGTGCCTGAATGATCAGCTTGCTATTTATAGGCAAAGCTGATCAACAGGGCACGGATTTGGCGGATCCAAATTCTGGGATCCGCCAGTTATGGTGTTTGGTTCCGCGAGAACCAGACAGCTAAGATATTCCCATATCTTTCCATATCTTGCACAATCTTTCCATATCTTCCAAAGTAAACTCTTTAGCTTGAAGATCTATACAAGATATCACCTAAATCCTCAAGATATCAAAATGAGGTATGCCATGATATCATGTTTAATATTTATAATTTAAGAAATAAAAGTAAAACATGTAAATGTAAAATGTATATATGCAATGTGAATCCTAGTGATCATGTAATGTGTAAATGTGTTTTAAAAGACTTGTTACTATAAATGTAAAAGTCTTTAACTTATATTTATGCTTTGCTAAAGATAAACCTTATTATTGTCATTAACAAAATAAAGCAAAGATCGTAAAATATAAATAACGTTTTTAGGACGATATTTGTATTAACACCATGGATTTCATTACTAAGCTTCCGAGAACTCCGAGTGGTCACGACTCTATTCGGGTAATAGGCGACCGACACACCAAATCTGCACACTTCCTACCCATCAAGGAGACATACAGTATGTAAAAGTTAACTAGGCTCTACATTAAGGAAGTAGTTTCGAGGCATGGCGTATCAATCTCTATCATATCTGACCGAGACAGCAGGTTCACTTCCAACTTTTGGCAATCACTCCAGGATGCCTTTGGAACCAAGCTAGATATGAGCGCTGCGTATCACCCTTAGACCGATGGTCAGAGCGAGAGGACCATTCAGACGTTAGAAGATATGCTCCGAGCTTGCGTCATAGACTTTGGAAATGGGTGGGACACCCATTTGCCGTTGATTGAGTTTTCTTATAAAACAGTTACCATGCGAGTATTAAAGCCGCTCCGTTTGAGGCATTGTATGGACAAAAGTGCTGATCACCTATCTGTTGGGCCGAGGTAGGAGAAGCCCAACTCACTGGACCAGAGATTGTCTGCGAGACAACTGAGAAGATCGTGCAAATTAGGAACCGACTTCAAGCCGCAAGAGATCGACAGAAGAGCTACGCAGACATTAGGCGCAAACCTCTAGAGTTTCAAGTCAGAGATAAAGTGATGTTTAAAGTCTCGCCTTGGAAAGGCATGATACGGTTCGGTAAACGAGGGAAACTGAACCCGAGGTACATTGGACCGTTCAAGATTTTGAACAGAGTTGGTCCAGTAGCGTATAGACTTGACCTTCTACCTGAGCTCAGTAAGGTACACCCCACATTTCACGTCTCTAATCTGAAGAAGTGCCTATCAAACGAACCACTCGTGATACCTCTGGACGAAATTCAAATCGTCGAGCAATTGAACTTCATTGAGATACCTGTCAAAATCATGGACCGCGAAGTTAAGCAACTTAAGCAGAGCCGTATCCCTATAATTAAGGTCCGTTGGAACTCCAAAAGAGGTCCCGAGTTTACTTGGGAGCGCGAGGACGAGTTTAAGCACAAGTACCCCCACCTTTTCCTGAACCCAACTAGTAACGCGAATTGAAATCTGGTACAGATTTCAAAATATGATGTAGGTGCTGTAACATCCGGTAATTTTCTCAAACTTATTTTATTAGCCGAAATATTTATTTTCGATATCCCTTAGCTTTTATACTTCTCTGAACTCATGTGAGCTTGAAAATGGAGGTTATCTGTTTAAACGTGAGCGTTATTTGTTATTTTAGACAGCACAACCTAAAATGCACTAAACAAATTGATTTGTTAAATAAATCGAAACCGAGAAAGATATACGTATGAATACTCAATTTTATCAGAAAATTTATTTTGGACTCGATGACGCAAGTCCCGTAAATTAAAACGGAAATTTGATACACCAAATGAGGCCCACAACAGTTTTTATTAAAAGATTAGTAAAATTACACTTCCTACCCCCTTCTATTATTTACACCGCCGCCCCTATGGTTCCTTTTGTTCACGTTCGCCCCCTCTACACCCATATATATATATATGGATATATATATATATATATATATATATATATATATATATATATATATATACTAGATTTCGAAGCCCGTCCGATGGGCGGGCATGACTTATAATTTTTCTTTTGATGGTGTTGCTTAACGGAATTTCATTTTTAAGGACGGGTGCTTAATTATTATTTTGATGGTATTGGCTGGATAAGTGGACATGTGGAAATTTGGGCCGCCCGATGGACTGGCTAGATTTATGAATATTGTTGAAAAAATTAAGTTAACGAAAAATAAGATATAAACGTACCATTTTTTATGTTGAATGCATTGGGCGTGCATGACTTATGAATATCGTTGTCATATTTTTCTATAGAGAAATAAGGATAATTTTCTTAAATTCACGTCCATTGTTGGGATTCTAATTATATCTCGTCAATTTGAGGAGAGTAAAATATGTCAAACTAAGATGATCTTCATTTATATGGTGAAAAACCAATATGAGACATGTCATAATTCAACTGTTATTAGACTGACTAACAAATGTTTACCTTTTCTAAATATTCTGGCTTCAAGTTCCCCTAAGGATTCCTTTCACTTGCATAGCTATGAAGATTCAAAGCTATAATAGACCTGACACGGTAAGATAGACAAAATAATGAAGATATATGCAAGGTCAGGTACATAACTTTGTACTGCAGCAGGAATATGTACCCAAATCAGTCTCTTTGCATAGCTAAGATTCGAATGTTAATAAGAAAGTAGAGTGCTAATATAACCTTACAAAAATAAAGGGCTAATAATCCCGATATATGAGATATTTCAATGTAAAAACGATCCACTAACAAACACAGTTCTTGATAATGCAACAAATTCACACTTCAATTCAGCCAAACCAATCGACTTCTTCCCCACATTGAGACCAAGCAGCCTCCCTGGTTTCGGTGGATGCAGATTCTTCACCATCTTATACTACATAAATGGCTCCAAGATCTTCATCTATTAATCACATATTTTCAAAATTAGTACTCTAGAGGCACCCTTTCCAATAATTATGTAAGACTCAAAACTCATTTCCTTATTTAGAAACAGTACCAAATGTACGACACGTTCCAAACACCCATTATAAATCATCATGTTTCTACTCAGCCTAAAATAATACTATAAAGTGTATGCAACTTGTTCATATTTTTTATAACTTTCGATCAAATAATATATGTATATATACATAACAAAAAGACAAACAAAATAAAAAATGTAATGCAAAGGTATGCTTAAATATGATTTTAGTCAAATTTTAATAAGAAAATGATTCTCAAAAAGTGGAGTACGCTTATATGCAGTGATTCTATATCTATTGAAAAACGGAAGAACAAAATGAGGGCAGTTTGTGACCAATAATATAAGTATTAGAAAACACCTGGTGTGCTCGATAATAACTCGTACATATGTCACAAAAGCTATGCCATTTTCATTATCGTTTAGAGAAATGTGATTATATATTTAAACATGTACCACCAGTCGAGGTTTTAGCAATATAAACCATATCAGCCATCTAAAAGCCTGAATATGCTACAAAAACATACTTGTATTTATATAGCAGGTTGTAGACTAAAAATTACTCCTCTCCTACTGGCTAATAAATTACACTCCTTAACCCATTAAACTACACTTGGGCTCTATTCTCACATTCAATTCCTTTAAACACCTTCATATTTACATTGATGATACACATGAGGATTTTGGTGGCTACTGTGCATACTTGAGTCTGCCATGGTTCAGCTACCTTATGGACACGGGTTCGCCGCATGTTGGTGTTTGCTCATACACTAATGCACAAGTTACATGAATCCTATTTGGTGCAAACCATGGAATGAATATTAACCTCAAATGTCATTGAAAAATTATTTACAATTATACATGAATTCATTGAAAATCTAGATAGCATGAGACATACTGAATGTACTTACTTTGGGGAGGAAGAAAAAGAGTTGTATGTGGGTTGCAAGCGTGGGGCGGCAGATCCAAATAAAACACCAAGGGGGGTTAGCTGATTGTAAGGCCTCCATGACCCCAAGAAGGTTTCTCTGGCTTGCAACTATCCATCAAGCATATTGTACCATAATTTTATTAATTCTAAATTTAGGAAGTATTGACCTCAAAAGTCAAAGTGTAAGCCTTACCCTTTGTCGGCCAACTGAGTTTGGTGTCGTCGGCCTACTGGGATTGGGAGTTGTGGGTCTTGAAGTTGGTCTCGAGTTGGGGGTGGTTGATCTAATAGAAAGAGAGCCAGTACGTAAAAGAGAGAATCGGCGTGGTGAAACTGATCTTTTCTCTGATTCATCATCCAAATAATCATCAGCAAGTATGCAAACAAAATATATGGAAAAAGGCTAAATGAACGCGTGCATACCTAGATCTTTTCTGGTCACTGCACGGTCTGCACCAGTGAAAGCAAACGATCCAGGTTGCTGTTGAACTTGTGGAGAAGGAGACGGGGATCGCCCTTTTATACATTTTTAGTCAGTTTAATATTCAAGATTAGACATACAAGTTGGAAGGCATTAAAGTGGAAAAGGGAACCAAATAAAAAAATCATTTACCTGAATGAAGATGGCGAGGTTTCTTTGATTGTAGCCCGAACAGATGTATCAAAAACAAACGTTATACTGAGATTTAAAATTATTATAGACAAGAAAGAATTTATTAATTCTTACCATTCTTGAATTCATGCCAGTCGTCTTCATCATCCAAACTGCAACCTTGGTACTTTGATTTAGTTCGAACACCACCTTGCATAGTCTCTCCAACTGAAAATCGAGTTCATTATTAGACAACAATTGTCTCTTTCCATGAGTATAATTCTATTATGAATCAAACAAAGCACAAAACCAAAAATAAAGTGTAACTTTAATGAAACTGAAGTATTTTGATTACCGGGCAAGATGTATCTTTTATGGTACTTGGGAGTATTTATCAGTGAAGACTGCTGGGAGAGACCTTCGTGATCAAAACACCCCTGGCATACGTTTAGTCTCTGAAACACAACATTAAAGAAACAAAAATCTCAGTCCTGATGGAAACTTTGCGTACATTCTGAGTGAAAAGTCATGATGGATGCTACTATGGTGGTGTTTTGATTTGTGTACTGAGACTGCGATCTTATTATTGCCTCATAAAAATCAGTTTTTATTGTTTGAATTAAACATATCCTAATTTTGATCAAATAACCATGATGCGACATCCAATGGTAAGATAAAATCATCTGTATACCCATTTCAACCTAATTTATGAAATTTTACTCCCATTTGGGGAAGGAAAAAAAAAACTCATTCTTTTCACAATAATATCACTTTAGGTCGTTTTTCGAATTGAATCATTAAATAATCATATTTTTCAAAGCCCGCCCAGTAATTTACGTAAATAGGGTTATGATATTGTTATTTATGTGCTATTTAGTATAAGATGATTTAAATTTTAAGCTTTCACCACAAAGGTTGTTCAGAATACCTTTTTTTTTAACTCATCTGTACAATTCATAATAACTTTACTCTACAGGGTTGTTCCAAATTTGCACATTAAAATTTTTCTGCCACACATTTTTTTTTCAATATATCTGCATAATCTGTAACAAAGTTACGCCAATTTTTTTTTTACTTATCGTTTCCTTGCCTTTAACACCATACTTAGCATGACCATCTAGATACACTACGCGATTGTAAAGGTTGTTAACACTGAAACTGGATAAACGGTGTACTAAATAACAACATTTTTTTTTCATTGCAACGTAACTGCAACTGTTGCCAAAAATACGTACGACGACAGAGTAGTAGCAACCTTACATATTTACATAATTACTAACACGATTACGTTACAGGTTTGTTGAAAATGTCTGTCCTTACATTGTTACGGCACTTCTACTATTTAATGCCGTTATACATGCTTTTTAAAAAACATACATTACATTTCGTTTGTCTAGCTTTTGCACACCTTAGGTTCATAACGAACAAACATTCACAGTATGCTTACCTAAATATCTGCGCTTGGATGGAGTTGTTGGTCATCAGAACCGCTTTCATCTTTCTTTTGTTTCTTGGTAGATGGCACATCAGGCGTGTCTTCTGAAGTTTTGAACAGCTGCTTTCTGGTCGTTGTTGTTTCTTTTTTTTCCGTTGTCTGTATTTTTTTGCCAGCCTCAGTTGATTTAGGTGGAGGAGTTAGTGTGTCAAGTGGTATCTCAGAGAAGGTTGCCTGGCGAGATGGTGTTTCTATAGCTGTTGAAGATACTGTAGCTAAGCTTGTTTCACGGTCTCCCTTCGGTATGGTTGATGAACAACTAGTTTCTGGTTTCAGAGGTGGAGCAGGCAATAAAGGTCGAAACGGTTCAATAATACCTGCCGGTGGTATCACTGGTGGGTCAGCGTCTTTTGCATCATCTAAAATGAAACGTGGAAAGTGTTTACGGCTGCCTTTTGCAAAGTGCAAGGTAAACTTGCGTTTCGTATGTTCCAGGTCTTTTATGATAGGAGGTATTTTGTAAGGATTTCTATCGGGAACGTAACTAAGAAGGTCGGTAATCGGTGGGAGTAGCGAGTGTGCTTCAGGGCTGTAACATGTCACCAAAAGGCTTCCAGTGACGTCCGCAATAATTGCTCTAAGGAAATAGCTACAGTAATAACATGTTTAGATTTACTTAGTTGCCAAAGAAACAATTATAGTCAAGTGTAGGTATTTATATGTTTCTAAATCACACCTGTAGTTAGGTACAACCGTAGCTCCTGGTTCTTGGCAATGCCAATGCGGGGAACTTTCTTCAATTGCTTGGTTGCACGTTTTGCATCTGTTCATATACCAGCCTTTGTTTTCTTCGATGGTCATTATGACTACCTCAGTTGTAAACCTTTGCTGCAACTGTTTATCAAAGGTTGTTAGGAGTAAAAATATTGAAAACAGGCTGTCAAGTATGTTGAATAATTACCGGCACATTTTCAGGGTTAATCTCAAGTAGCTCAGCTATGGATATTGGTTCCTGGGGTGGTAATTCTTCAGCTGCCTGCAACGCACTTGCAGTTAAAGGCATGGACATCACGGGGCCGAGTAGCTCATTGTAGTTGTGTGAAAATAAACGTACTTATTAGTGGCACTAAAACTTTCCAATTATGTATTGGGCCAGTAGTTTACTAAACACTTACACTCCCCGTATTTCATCAGCCTCGGATACGTTTGGGTTAAAATAGTAGTGCGTAGCGGGTGTGGCTGACAGTTGTATAGAACCTGTTGTTAAGATGGTTTTAGACTGTTAGTGTATCTGAATTTTTGTGTGTGTGTATACTTTAAGAGATTAGGTTACCTCCAAATGTTTTAACAATGCACGAACTAACTGCTAAGATTGTTGGATGCTCTTGTTGCATCGCTACATGCTGCTCAAACGCTATGGCCATCTCGTTCCAGAAACTTAGAGTGACGTTGTTCCCACTGTTAAAAAATATTAGGTTACACTGTTTGATTAACAGATGTGAAGGTTTTTGATAAAATATCTGGGATATAACTAACTTTAAATTCTGAATTTGAACATTTTTCCTGATAATCCTGTTAGTCGTTGCACTGCCAAATTCTTTGATGCGGCCTACACTACGAATGATACCTATGTAGTCTGCAAGTATTCACAAAAGGTAAGAGTGCTTATTTGTGTTAAAATGAAGTTTATATAAGGAGTAGTACCTGTTAGGATGGAATCTCGTATGTCTGCACGGCGTCCAAGCTCATTTTATGCGATGAAATTGAAATAGTGTTCTGGGAATCCTTCATCTTATAAATGAACTGCTCTTGTGTATCTTCCAAACAACAGGGTGATATTATTTTCCAAAGTGCGCTGCCAAGTATCGGTTCGCTTGCAGCCAAACCCTTGTATTTTATAGCATGAGTTAAGTTGTAGAGTTGTCTCGAATTGCCTCATGTCTCTTGATTCGGATCTGTTGGATTTATGTCTGAGATATCTACAGCTGCCGAAGGTACAGTAACCATCTTTCCTTTGTCTTTCGTTTCACGTGGTATATAACCTTCTTTTTCCAGTGGTTCCTGTATTCCTTTGGAAACCGTTTCAATTTGTTGTTGATCAGCCATTTCTGTGCATGAAAGTCTCATTATACAAATGGTAGGTTCAAAACAAAGAAATAGTAAATTTTGCTTATAAAAATGCGTCTAAAAGTTCAGGTGAGGCAAATGTATTCTAGAATAGTTTGTATGTATTTTGTATAACAATTAGGTTAACGATAATGTGCACCGCAAAAGCAGACACGTGTATAACAATTTTAGGTGAAGGTGGTCTTACTCTATACCTGGTGTCGCACTTGGATCTCTAGCAAACCTGTTAACAACTAACTTTATAGATTACTTCAAGAATGAAAATGCTTAAAAAACCTAATAGTAGCAAGTATTGTTGCAGTCAAATAAAGTGTATGTCAAACGACATCGTGTTAGAGTCTATGGTGAAAGGACCGAAATACCCGGTTCAGAGCACCGAAATACCTTCGAAAGAATTTTCTACAGAATTTGTATCACAATTAGGTTAATCAGGGTATAAAACAAATAAATAGATGTATTTATAACAGTTTAAATCTAAGGTGGCTACGCTGTATACCTAAGATTGTGGCTAGTCGTCTACGGAAGTTGGTAACAACTGTATTTATATACTGGTGTTACAGTAAATACGTGCGTAAACCTAATACTAAGGAATGTTGTTGCACGTAAGTAAATTGTGTAGCAGCAGACTATCCATGACAATCATCGGTAAAAGCAAAGCCATAGTAATTGTCGGAAGAAGTATCAACAAATCTGTGGCATTGCAAAACGTTGATTGAGATGACCGGTTGCTGCAGGCACTGTTGCTGGATTTGGCATTGGCGGACCTGGAAGAGCTGTTGGATATGGACCCATTGGTCAGTTTATTCCTACACGTTCCATTCCCATAGCAGCCGTTATTGGCATGTACCGTTGGACACCTGGGAACATCATATACGACTTCTATGACAAAAACTAAAGTGCAACACTTGTCAACACAATAGAATTTTGAGATTCATGAAGTCAACAGTGGAAGAACAGACTAACAAAAAGCTCATACCTAGTGATCGAAACAAATATCATGGGATATATGTTATAAGGAATGGGGCTGCTACCCATAAAATTATGCATCCTACCCATTTAACCACTCTATCATCAAACTCATAATCATAGATGATCCTGGGTGCAGACCAAACACCGCAATCTTTCGCTTACATTAACCATAATTCCAATCCTAGTTTTAGCCATAAAACTTCAGGTATAAATCAGTCCCTACCAAATCAACATTTTTCGACACTAATTTTGAAGTGCATTCAGTTCAAAACCATTCTCAGACACAAACAACA
Source organism: Artemisia tridentata subsp. tridentata (assembly GCA_021014915.2). Taxonomy (NCBI): domain Eukaryota; kingdom Viridiplantae; phylum Streptophyta; class Magnoliopsida; order Asterales; family Asteraceae; genus Artemisia; species Artemisia tridentata. Next base: position 188,171,050 of record CP139502.1, on the reverse strand, counting down.
GCCATGATCAATGGCAATAAAAACTACATCCATCATAAATAAGACCTTATTTTGGTAGGCAATAAAGACTTTACATACCTCAAACTCTTTTGCCTCCCACGCCACCTATTGCCAGGTTTTAGAACTCGGTGAGTTCAACTGGAACTCGAATTGTATCCACATGCTGCAAAATCCTCAGGCCATCTGCTAAAAAAATGTATAATTCTTATTAGACATACTCAAAAAGTAACATGCTACACATAATAACTTTTTTTAGTATCCTGATCCTAACATATTCTAAGTCCACAGCAACATGATATGCATATTAAGTCAACTGCAACGACAACATTGTTTGCTTGAGAAGTCTTTGCAACTGATGCAACAGATTCACCAAGACTGCGCTAAAGAAAAGTAGATGGGCCTGTGGAACCTTTTTCAAGCCCAACCAATCTGACCCATTTCAGTCTATGACCTGCGAAGCACAACACAACGATGTTAAATTTAGAAAACCAATGAACGCATGCTCTTGTTCTGATTACACCCCATCAATAAACATGTTAAACAGCGAAAACGATAAAGGATAAACTCGGTGACCTCAAAAACTCAAGTTTTAGCTCTGAAGGTGTTGCATCAATAATTCACGGGTCTTGAATCTGTAATGGTCTTGAAGTCATATCCGATGATGCTATTGGAATTTGCAGAGAAGAATGTGAACACTGCAGTCGCTAAATTATCTGTTATGGCAGCTTTAAAGTTGTACCTTTGGTTTTTTTTTTTTTTTTTTTTTTTTTTTTTTTTTTGTTGTTTTTGTTTTTGTTTTTTATTTATTTATTTATTTTTTGGTAGTGTCAGTATTCAACAATTTTGGTGAATGTGATGGGAGTCTTTTTAAGGGGTTACCTGTAATTTGGATCAGGCTGTGGCCCATGATGCTCACATTCTGGTTCGCCAAATGTTCTAGCTCATGAGATGCATCCGGATCTATTAGAGATTCTTCGTAATCTGGTACAAATCTTCGTCAATTCTTAGCATCCATAGCTTCAGCAGGACCAAAATCTGCAGCAGAACTTGTTGCCTGATGTTGGTCCTCAGTGTGTTTAACGATTTCATCTCTATGTGGATGATCTTCCCCCATAGGCATTTCCGCTTGTAAATCATTCAAAATTGACGAAGACGAACGATTCCTTGAAACAGATCGAGGACTTGAATCATATGCGGGTTCCCTTAGATGACTCTCTTCCACCACTAAACTTGATAGGACGACCTGAACGTTTTACCAAATATTACTAAACAAAAACACCTATACATGTCCAAAATCCAAATGCTAATTATATAATGTCTAGGGCCCATATTCAGAAGATCAATAAGCATCTTTTTCTTCAAAACCGATTCAAATTTTTGTACAATCCCTTAACTTTATGAGTCAAACATCTTATATATGACCAATGTTTACTATACATGTCCAATGCAAAGCATACAGCAATTAAAGCTCACAAGATACCTTGATTGTGATAAATAAAGTTACTTTGTACTGCTGCCTATATCAACTTAGTACTGCCAATATCCACTTTGTACTGCTCGTGTAACCTGCATCGTCATCGTAGCTTTGATAAATACTAACTAAACTCATCAAGTGATTCTCCCCAATTTTGGATGAATAAACCCTGATATTCGACTTAGGGGTCAATTAAATAAGCTTAATTCGAATTCATAATCCCAAATTTAACAAACATGTATTCTCAAATCAATGCATTCGAAACATGTATTAGAAAATCATTAAACGCATATTCATATACAATATTCATATCCAGATAGGATAGGATGGAAAAAAAAATGTACCTGCTTAGGATCAATTTGAATCTTGAATCACGAAATGCATCATTGCCATCAATACTTGCTATGAAAAGCGCACAACACATAAATTACACAAAACATAAAGATCCATTTATTCCAAATAACTATCTTAAAAAATCAATCAAGAACCCTACTTGTTTTTTTTTTTTCGTCAATGATAGAGATCACACATGAATACAAAGTAAACCACATATAAAAACTACCTTTAAGAACGAATTTAATTACCTTGACCTTTATATCACTTCTTAAGAAAAGCTTCAATCAATAAGCTAGCTGTTGATAGAGCGTATATCATGTACTGCTTGCGGTTATTCTTCTTTCAAGCCTGAATGTGATGAAGCCAAAAACATATATTATATTAAGAAACTTCAGTTCTATTCATTTATTCCAAGAATTACAGATCTAAACGCGATCCATAATCACTGTAACACTGACTTTTACCTGTGATGTTGTTCCATCTCTTTTAGGCAAGCCAAAGCATTGTATGGCCACATGGTAGGAGAAGCAGAAGTTGTCAATTTAGGGTTTTGGTTTTTTTGGAAGGGTAGAGATTGATAACAGATTGAATAGGGGTTTAGTTATGCAGTTGTGTTTTTTCCTGAATGAATAAAATACAGTATGATATGGTAAATAATTTGTTATAGGGACTGATCGTGTATTGATTTTTTATGGGCTTTGGGTTTTTTTAAGTCAAACTTTACTTGCACTGTTTATAGATTATAAGTTGCAGAATACATACCAAGTGATGTGTTGGTCTAGTGGTAAAGATGTATGTTTAACATGTCTACAACCCATGTTCGAATCTTGTAACATTCTTTTTGAAAAAAAAATCCGGATTTAAAATAAATGGTAAAAGATTTCCGAAATTAATTATAAAAATAGGTAAAAGATTTCCGAAATTAATTATAAAAATACAAAATAAATTGATAAAAATCCGGATTTAAAATAAATGGTAAAAGATTTCCGAAATTAATTATAAAAATACAAAATAAATTGATTAGGTGGCATTGAAATTAATTATGTGGCATTGAGGTGGCATTGAAATTGATTATGTGGCATTGAGGTGGCGTTTATGTGGCATTATCTACGTGTAACGCCTCCTGTTATATATATATATATATATATATATATATATATATATATATATATATATATATATATATATACCCACTAGGGTTTTTCCCTTCTACTAATAAACCTCCACCGGAAATCACTATTCCGGCGGCGTCACCGCCTCCGGCGAACTTTTTCGACTACCTCCGATCTTCCACCACCGCGTAGATCAAAGCCCTCTTATCATTGCTGGAGCGTTTGGGAATGTGAGGAGCACTTTTGGTTTGTGTTTGGAGCTCACCGCCACGACTACCACCATCACCACCACACGTCGCCACCACACTCTCTCTCTTTCTCTCTCGTTGGTAAGCTTACGCGCTACCCCTTGTTGTTATTTCTTCATCTTTATCAAACCCTAAACTAATAAAAGTTATAAAAAAACGTTTTCATTATAAAACCTTAACTAAAACAATTATTTTAAACTAAAAATCGTGTGGATCTAACGTTTTGTTGCTCGAACCATCGTGACTCGCCGCCGAGTTGCATGACTCGTCCGAGTCAACGCACGAGTTGAGTTGACTCGGATCCTAGTCGCGTTTATTTATTTATATTGTTATTATTTTGTGTATTATTATTGATTATGTGGTGAAGTTATTTTGCGAGTTTGATTGTTTTGGTTTGAATTTTGTTTGGCCGAGTAGTGTAGGAGTCAGATAAGGCCTGGCCATGACTCAAGGGAGTCACAGCCAAGCGTTTGTTGAATTTGTTCTTGTCGCATGTTGGGTTTGGTTTAGCCGAGGAGCACATAGCTCGAATAGGGCTTAGCCGTGGCTCAAGGGAGTCACGGCCAAGCAAGGGTTTGGTCAAAATTGTTTTGTGATAAAGATTGGTTTAGCCGTGGGGTTGGATTAATATTTTTGAGGTCAAGTTAGTTGTAGCCGAGGGATTGGGAAATTGATTTGTGGTCGAATTATGTTGACCGTGGTATACTTGGTTATTATTGATGTTGGAGTTATTTATTTTCGCCATGGTTATTATTTGTGAAATATTGGTTAAACGGCACTCACGGGCGAGTGACGTTATGTGTACCACGACACATAAAGTGTCGTGGGGTGGGGACTTGTAAATATTTTTAGTCCAAACAAAATGGTAATTGAGTTGTTAGCAAGGTTTTGGTAACCTTGAGTTGGTCGTATACATTCGTGTCGAAAAATAACGTTTTAAACTAAAACGAGTGTTGGGTTGGTTAATGGGCTAAGGAGCCCATTAATGTAATTTGAGTCTTATGGTGACATTGGGCCTAAAGCCCAATAACGCGTGTTGGTTATGTTTTATATTTTTTGTTATTTATTTCATTTAACATATACTAACTTAATTCATTATTTTGTTGTTTTGTCGATGATATTTCGGATGCTATTTGGGAGTACTTGGATACCGATATGGGATTTGGAATACTTTTCACTATTACCTAAGCTTTGGATGAAATGTAAGTTGGTTATTGGATTTACGGTATTAGCCGAAGGACTTATGGAAGGTTTTGTACCCCCAGTACAAAATGGCCGATAAACCCGACACTAATATTCAAGCGAATGATAACGACGGATAATTACATGAAACTTGTAAAATTTGTGATAATTGTATTTAATTTGTAAAACTTGTAATTTGTATTTAACTTGTATAAATTTGTAATAGTTTAGTATATTATAAATTGTTATTCAATAAGTCGTAACGACTTAGTAAATATGGTATAAACGGATTTTTTATAATTTAAAACGCTTATGATCGCTAACATCATGAACCTTTTATTAGCTAAACATTTCTTTACTAAACCATAACGTTTTCTCAAACTATTTGGGTTACCGGGTAAAACACCGAAACAACATGTTGATGTTTTATTTCCTATTTCACTTTTTATCTTTTATTTCTTCTCTTATTCCTATTTGTTTGTCTTTTCTTTTCGTTTCTTGATTCTTTCTATGTGTTTGATTGTCTTCTGTCAACTTCCATCGTCTTGCGTATTTCGCTCTTGAACTATATTTTCTAAAAACCACACGAGAAACAAAATCTTTTATTCAACAACATGAGTATTCCATGAAACGTTATTTTTATATATTACTTTTCGAGTATCATTTCTGAAACGTATTATCTAAATAACTAGGTTGTGCTGAGGCTTATCTGTTGTGCTCTTTTGTCTGATCATATTGAGATATCTTGTTCTTCTACTGCTAGGGTGTGATTCATAGCCCCACTCTTTACTTTTAAATTACTTTATAAATCCGTGGGGGAGATACATTGACCGGATCTAAACACACAGATTGTGTTGAAGATACTTTGAGTATATATTTAGTAGCACGCGGAATTTAATACCAAGTACTTAGAAGATTTTGTGTTTGGTGATGTATGTGTTTATATGAATGTAACAGTAAAACAATGACACAATGTTTAACCAAACAATTATAGGTTCAATATATTACGAGTGATCTTGGAATATCACAAGAATTACAATAAGACCTTGAAGCTCTAACAATAATGCATGTACATAAAACTTAACCTAGGATCTCCTTTTATAGGACAAGGAGTCCTTTACAAGTAAACCATCTACCGTATAAATCTATATTAATAAGATATACATTACATCTTTTCCATATATATCTTCACACGACTTTCATCTTTATCTTATAAACAATACTAACTTCTTGTTCCAACAGTACTAACTGGCTTAGTACTGATAGTGTATTCTTGAACGATCTTCAGCAGTACCAACTGTTGGTTTAATTCCCAACAATCCTCCCCTAAACTTATGATTTCTATGAAAATCATTAAGTTTTTCGAATTAAACTCCAATGTTGATGATGGGGTGGATTCTTTCAAACACTTATCTTCAATCTTGAATCACTTGAGAATTTTCTTCACATATAAGCTTTTGAAGAAACCATAACAGTAAGTACTCCAATATAAACTCCACACTCATCTGTAATTTTGAGTTGATATCCTCCCCTGAGATACATAATAATCTTTAACAGCATCTGAACAAACTTTAATTCCTCCCTTGTTTGGAAGAATCTTCACCATCAGATGAACTAGAACATATGACATTTAAGCTCAGCTTCCAATATGACAATATGTACAAGTTTCCATCAATTCGGTTGTGTAGTTTCAAACTGCTCTCAACACTTCCAGATGTGTAACCTTCTGAGAGAGGTGAATCATAGAGCATAAACTCAGTATGAAACCAAGTTTAAACCATTAGTACAAACTAGTTGAAACTAGCTGTCACACCCCTAAAATCTGTGTTTGCAGCGGAATGGAATTCCGAGGGCGTGATGTTCTCGGTCACAAAGTACAAGGCAATAAAGAACGACCTCTAAGTGAGTCGTTTAAAAACAAGCATTTGATTTAAATTTAAGTTTTACAAAACATATTAATCAGAGTTCACCATCAAAATGCAAGATTTAAATACAAAACCGAACGCTAAATATCGTAGAAAAATCTCCATCATGATGTGCATCCAAAATGTGACTCGAAGTGCTTCCATTACAAAGGGTGAATCAACATCACCTAATTACCTGAGAATACACGCTAAAAGGGTCAACAAATATGTTGGTGAGAGTCATAGGTTTAAATAAACAGTATTGCGGACCACAAGATTTCAGTAGCAAGACAATACAACAAATATAGTGTCACAGCCAAAAATAATATATACAGTGCCTAAGCTCATGACCCCGAAGCTCGACGTAATAGTATGCAATTAAGCACAATAACAATGCCCCAAATAAGTGTTTGCCAGGCACTCGGAAATAATCCGAATGATATGCGTCCGTTTACCCAGTTGGCGCGACCAACCCGGACGGGGTGTCAACCCAAATAGATCTATTCATAACATCCGCGCTTAAAAGTAATTAACGGTCCATGATACGTAGGGGGCTTTAATGGCAATGTGGTAACTTAGGCAAAGTAACAGTTTTAGTACTTGTGTCCGTATGTAAAACAAGCAGTGTATTCCCACCCCGAGAGTTTAGAAATCATGTATAAACAATGTAAAAGTCAGGGCTATGAAACTCACCTGATGCAAAAGTAATCCCGAATAGTATTATGTAATTGGCAAAATAGGTCCAACAATCTCTAATCGCGACCTAAATATGCATATGGACTAGTGTAAGCAATGATATAATGTTGCACATGCAAATACGTATGTTATCGATACCACTCGTTAGTTTTGAAAATAACGTTTATTGTCGAAAAATACATTTTTGACGTCTCGTTAAGTTATAAACTACTTTTCATATAAATATGTTGAAACGTTACTCCACGATCCTCGTTTGGTGTTCTATTGGCAAATATAGTGTTTTCGTCGCAATTTAATATTTTCCATAACTTGTGAAAATATAACCAAATGACTTTGTAAAACTAGTCATAGAAGTGTGCTCATTAAGTGTTAGTGATTAAACTCAACATTTTTGAAAACCTTGTAACAATATCTTAATGTCGTGTTATTTGACTTTTGATCATACGCGTCTTGATTAGATAGAAAATCGGCTATCAATGTTATGTCTTGTAAAAACACTAGTTTTTACACTTAGAAAATATTTCTATTAAGGGCTGTAAAAAATAAATAGAGTTCGTCGGGTTTCAAAAGTGTATATCTCGGTCGTTATAAGCCCGCTTGTCACACCCCCAAAATCGGGTCCAGCGGAAGCTTACACATCGCTGGGGTGCAACTCAATTGGTATCACAACACAAGTGCAAAGAACGGTTTTCATTTCAATTATTTAGACCAACATTGTTTAACAAAAATGTTGAATTTACATTGTTAAAAGTAGTGTGGAAATAGGCCTTTTAAAATAGGTAGAACGGTCCCAAATGTTTGTCAGAGTCTTCTATGACCATGCCATGCCCTGCCAAAAGCCTCCAGTAGCGTGCTAATGCTTATACCTGAAAATACATGCTAAAAGTGTCAACACGAGGTTGGTGAGTTCATAGAGTTTAGTGCAAAATGTAAAGCCTTTAAATGAAGATTTTCCCAGCAAAGGCATTGTAAATCCACCCAGTTCCAAGTCCCGCCCATAACAAGACTTGCAACCTGTGTGTTTACAACCCATTGCCAAATATGATTTGGTTTGAGTGAACAAAGTAATGTGTGGACCACAAGTTTTGAAGTACATATGGTTTGACCAGTACATTCGGTTACGTGACCAATTCCTTCGGTTATGTGACCAGTTCATTCTGTCATGTGACCCGTTCATTCTGTCATGTTACCCGTACATTCGGTTATGTGACCCGTTCATTCTGTCATGTATGTACATAGTGTTGGTGCCGGTTCATTCGGTTAAGTGTGCATAATGTTTAAAGTGCTTGTGTCCATGAATAATAAGAATTAAATGTGTAGCAAGTGAATATACAATACATTCGAATGAATAACAAATTCATAAGTAGAGCAAATGATGGTTTGACTAAGCAAATGGCATATTCAAGTAAATCAAGTATACATTTCGATGAAAATGATTGAGCATGTATTCTCCCCCAAAACGTAATCCAAAATGTATAAAGGTAGGGGCTATGGAACTCACCTGGTAAGATAGCTACAATGATAATAATGAATATGCTGAAATGAGGCTCGGTCTCTAACCGCGACCTAATATAAGGATATGATCTAATGTAAGCAAATGAATGATGCTACACATTCAAATACGTATGTTATCGATACCACTCGATGATTTTGGAAAATAATGTTTATCGTCGAAAAATATGTAACACCCCGAAAATCTGGTTTAGCGGAAGCATACATGTTTGGGTGCTACTAAATTGGTATCACAACACAAAGTATAAAGAATGGTTTTAACTCAACCATTTAAAATAGATTTCATATCCAAAAGTGATTTGTTTACAACATTTCAAAATGGTGCGAAAATATAAGCCCATAAAAGATTTCAAGTGGTCCCAAATATATCAGAGTCTTCTATGACCATGCCATGCCATGCCAAAAGCCTTCATCACTAGTTTATCGCCTTAACCTGAAAATACATGCTAAAGTGTCAACACGAGGTTGGTGAGTTCATAGGTTTTAGTGGAAAATGTAAAGCATTTGAATAATGATTTCCCGGCAAAGGAATTGTAAATCCACTCAGTCACAAGTCCCGCCCATACAAGACTTGTAACCTGTGTGTTTACAACCCACTGCCAAATAAGATTTGTTCTTGGTAAACAGAAGTAATATATTGTTTGGTTAAGCGGTACACTCGTAATGACCATTACACTTGGTAGTATGTCCGTTACACTCGGTAATGTGACCGTTACACCCGGTCATGTGACCGTTTCGCCTGGTCAGGTGACCGTTACACCCGGTCCTGTTATATGTGTTCGTCCAGTACCCCTGGTCAATGTGTGTGTTATGTGTACATATAATGCAGTCTAGTGAACATTCAAGTATTTCAGCCAAACAGTAAAATATGGAGTAAATAGTTTGCATTTTCCAAATAAACAGTCATAGAGTTTAATTAAAAACGAGCATGTATTCTCCCCCAAAACAGTTGTAAAACAAGTAAAAGTAGGGGCCATGAACTCACCTCGGTAATTAGCAGTCAGATCACAAAATAGTTCAGACAGTGTTCAGCACCGACACGCGACCTAGATTAGTAAGGTTTATTTTAGTTCACAGTTCAAATTCAAGAATCTCAATCGTTTTAAGGAGTTTATGTTGGTGTTGCTGGTGTGGCAGCATTTAAGTTTAAAAACTATGTTTTGAATATTTTTAGATACTGGCTCATCGGGGAGTACGAACGTATAAATGGATAGGAATAGTGACTCTTGATTTAAAATGATTGGAAAAATACGCACGAAGGATAACAACTATGGAATGTCAAGGCGAACGATATATAGGATTGTTGGCGTTTAAATGAAAGTACGTGCGTATATATATATTCCTGTGAAAAATAAATGAAGTTGAAAAAGGTTCTACTAATATAAAAAGTGATATAATTTGTGGGAAAATAATGTTTTGAATAATAATAAATCTTTGTATTAATAAATTATAAGTTTTACAAAAGAAAGCCATTTTAAATGTGTTTATAGTGTTGATATAATATATTCAAGTTAACGAACGAGTTTAAATTCTCCTTTGTCCATTTTATGATTTTTAAAATGTATGTAACGGTTTATTATTCATCCTAATGAACTTTCATGTCAAGTTGTATACATAAATGGCGATGTTGTCTAAATTATATACATAATTAGAAGTAGCAAATATTTTAGCGGTGCATTTATTTAAAATAGATCGTGACGTTAAAGTATAAGATTGTCAAGTTTTATTGTATGTCGACTCCGTGTGTTTAAGCAAATCACGAGTTTATTAAAAGAAAAGTGTCGAGTCTCTTTTTATTTGTAGTCGATATATTTAAGTGACCGCGGATTATTGACGAGTTATAATAATAAAAACGTGTCGGGGAGGGGGAATACGGGCTGTGGCCCACATAAAACAGTGAACCAGGCCAAGACTTTGGGCTTTTAGTTGTTCAGTGGCCAGCCATTTTATATAAGTCACATGGGCTTCGGCCCAATGTGAATTTAAAGACTTGTGGGCTTTGGTTTAGGGTGGGAAAGACAATGGACTAACAAGGGTAACCACTAATGGGCTGTGGCCCATTCACGATTTATAACAGGAAAAAAAAATAATAGATCCAGTACACAAATGTTTTAGGACTTGGAGTATGGATTTTTTTGTACCACAGACGTGAGTAATATTTGGTGAGTGACAAAAGGTTCGAACAAAGGCTTGACGGGACTCTACGTTATAGGAGTACTTGGTTTCAATATATACTCGTTGGAGGAGTATACGAACGGAGCAAAATGAGCACCCTTTTTGGGGTGTTATACACCGAAGCAAACAACAATTGAACAACCTAATACTTATATTTTGAATAAATCCCGTAGGTCATACGGCATTGCTAGACCTTGAGCATCTAGTGGATCCTTGAGTGGATTATTACTCGACTCAAACAAAAGCACACTCGTTGAAGTCGAACACAATTAATTAACACAACAAAGATCTACGACTTACCAATCCTCAATCTACTCGATCACCAACTCATTTTGAAAGTTAAATTTCTTTAACGACATAAACACCAACACCTCGCGAGCATAAAAAAAATGATTCGACTAATAAAACTTGCGACTATAAAACCCACGAAATTCGAGCATCACAATCATCACAGTAGCACTTTTGTGAGAACTCAACCAATCCAAAATCTAATACTAGCACGACACAGTTTCAAGATTGAGCCAATAACTAGTTTCTAGTTTATGTATTCAAAAATTATTTTTTTTAGTCACACCAAGGCCAACATAAAACTCGACGTATATACTAATAATCCAAAAGTATAAAATCTACAAGAATGACTATTAGCTCGAGTGGTCTTAACAGGAAACAAAAATCATCAAGTTCATACATCATTCGAGAGTTTCAACAAGACAAACAAGCATTACAATATTGAGTTTTTAAAAACCTTACAAAGATTGAAGATAGATCAATTTCAGGAGTCACCAAAGAATACCCACTCGATTCCAAGCTAGCCACACCTTCCTTTTTCCCTTGATTTACTCGACTGGAATATTGTTTGAGGTGAGATTGATGATCTTGGTGTGACCTAGTCTCTCCTGGAACCGAGTTTCTTAAAGATACAATCCATGGAAATCTTTGACCCACTTTCGGTATAGGGAAGTGGAGTTTAACTATTTTTGGAGTTTGCTTCTCTTGGTGCTGATATTGATTCGACCTCCAGGGGAGGGTTTGAGTCTCGAGGGTCTTGGGAAAGGAAGTGAACGCCACTGTTGATGGTGATAATAGCTAGGGAATATTTGATTGCGTGTGGTGGAGTGGTCTTGGGAAGAAGGAATATCAAGATTAATCGGATTTTATCTCTATGATCCGGTTTTTGCTATGAGTCGACTTGGAGATTGGTGTTGAGGTGCATTGGAGAAGATGAAAGGGGTAAAAGAAAATCTGGATCTGGGTATATCACGTGTGGGTTAGGATGAGGGATAAGGTTACACTTATTTTGCTTTATTTTAAATTTTTAGTGTATTAAGTGTACCCCGTGTTCCGTTAAATAACATTTGTTTGTGACAACGCGCCTTCACGTAAATGCAAAAGAAAATATATTTCGAGTCGTTTTCCCGTTACTGATGTAAAATAAATTTCTCGACTCATAAAAAGATAAATTTTAAAAATTCCAGTCTTTACTAATGTGATGTCGGTACGCGTGTGGTGTCGGTTTTTCAGAAAAACAAGATAACCTCTCGTTTTTGATTTGTCGGAGTCTGAAATTCTAAGGAAGTGATAAATTCACTTTTACTGATAAGTTTAAATAAATTTTGACGAGTTGTTGAACGCTACTGCGTGCGGGTTTGCTTCCCGAAATAAATACGTAAACATATCATTGTTTAGTTTAACAGTTTGGTAATAATAAATAGACATTTATTATTAAAATATTAGTGGAAAAGTACCGGTTGTCACATCCTTCCCGCCTTAGAAGGAAAACCGTCCTCGGTTTTCACTTAAAGTTATCCGATAGAGTTGAGAAAATTTTAGGGCATTTACGCTTGATTTTGTTTTCACGCTTTCATACGAATTCGAGGCCTTTTCGGAAGTTTATTGAACTTTGAAAGTTGAGATGTGAATTGTTCGCTTTGAAGTACAAGGTTCCTGGGGTGGCTATTCCTAGCATAGCATGATCTTTCCTGAATTAAACATAGGTGATCAGGCTATGTTTAATTGAGGATTGATGATGCCATGTTTGGTTTAGTCAAGATAGCACTGAGTTTGAAACAGTATTGGCTATTCTGTTAGTAATCAAAATAGTTTGTAAGGGAGCACGACCGTACATAAGATGATAGCATAATAGCTTGCAGGACAATTTCAAATATGGCTTGCACGACAGCGAGCGTAACGGAAAAAAAATCATCATAACGCCTTGAAACAAAAGTTCGAGAATTCATTAGATGAAGATCCATACAATGCAATGAAAAGAAAAGGAAAAATCCTTATGAAGGTGCAAATACTCAAGGAAATACAATCCAAGAAGGTCTAGACTTAGGTATTATTATGTAAAGCATGGAACTCTTGCTCTTTAAGCATTGTTATCACCCGTGCCGTTGTTGAGGTCCTGACAAGCTTCTCCTCCTTCTATTGCGTACACGTTCCCACGAGTTCCTCCTCCATTCTAATTCCTCAGCTCTGGGCATTCACTCCTGAAGTGCCCTATCACTCCACACTCATAGCAGGTTACTGTAACGTTCGGGTCCATCACGAGGGTAGGAGCCTTGCAATCTTTGGCTTTGTGTCCGATCTTTTGGCAGTTCCCACACTGAGTGGGGCAAGGTCCGTTGTGGTGAAATCGACACTTGTTGCATTTGGGTAAAGTTCCAGCATAGCCTTTCTTCTCTCCCGACCCAGCAGCATAGACCTTGGCGGCCTCTCGTCGCTTGTTCTGGTTGTTGTTGTTGTTGTCCCTTGGGTTATCATCCCATTTTCTTTTGTTATCTACCACTTTCTCGGTGGTATCCTCGATTACTTGGTCCATTAGCTTGTTGGCCACCTCCATAGTCTCATGGAGACCAGTAGCCTTGAAGGTGGTGACATTACCCTTGATGGATGGGGGTAATCCTCCAATGTATCTCTCCAGTAAGCGAGCTTCAGTTTGGACCATCTCAGGGCATAGTAGAGCCAACTCTTGAAAGCGTTGGTTGTATGTAGCAATGTTGGTACCCTGCACCTTGAGGTTCCAGAACTCGACCTCCAACTTTTTAATCTCATTACGAGGGCAATACTTTTTGAGCACCATTTCCTTGAAATGTTCCCAGTGCATTGCGTAAGCGGTGTCATAGCCAGCAGACTTCAGATAGTTATTCCACCAGGTTAGAGCAGCATCCTTGAAGGTGAACGATGCATACTTAACCCTGTCTTCCTCCGCACAACTACATATTCGAAACACAGTCTCTAGCCTTTCCATCCATCTGACCAAAACAACAGCTCCCTCGGTTCCTCCAAAGCTTCCAGTCATGGTCTTTCGGAATTCCTGATAGGTGCAGCCGCGACTGTTGTTGTTTGTAGGTCTTGAGGTTCCGACATCAGTAGTCGAGTTGTTCACATTCGCTGCAGCCAATGCTGCTGCTACACGGTCATTAACCAACTGATCCAGCATGGCTTGATTCACAATAAGTGGATTTGCTCCATTCCCAGTTGGAAGAGTGGTAGCAGTAGGTCGACCACGTGTGGTCTTGGTTGTTCTTCTTGTAGGAGCCATTTATCTACATCGTAAAAGATAACCACGAATGAGGTTTCAAATGAAGAGAACTGTATCACACGGGAATACAACCATCACAAGTAAAATATGCGGAAAAATCAACAAGAAAGAAGAGGCGCAATTGAATAGACAATCACACTTGTCATAGATTAATAGTCGTCACGTAGTTGTGGAGACTAGGTCTTGCTTCCCAATCGACATGTCCTTTCTGAATAGTGACGGAAGAGTGAGACCTAATAGTGATGCGTCCTACAAGTAGATGTCTCGAGAAAACATGTTTTACGGCGATAGGTTGCGATCGTAACCAAATGGATTTGATGGATTTCTTGATGTCGGTAAATTAGTTGTTTCAAAAGAATTGAGCGAGCGTTCGAACTCGGAGTCGGGTAGTGAAATTGTGTTGGGGAAGGTAAGTTGTGACAAACGCGGTATGCATATATAAGCATGTAGAAAAATACTTTTGGTATATAGTTTAAGTCATCTATGATATAAATCATCAAACGGTAAAGCATATCATATAGTTGTGTTAAGTAAAACAGTAGTTAAGGCAACCGGCTTGGCAGACAGGCATGTGACGGTCATAGGGTTTTGTTTTTGTAAAAGTAGTTATAGTCTAGGTTTGAAAAATACCCAGTTCTCTATAACCAAGGCTCTGATGCCAATCTGTAACACCCCGAAAATCTGGTTTAGCGGAAGCATACATGTTTGGGTGCTACTAAATTGGTATCACAACACAAAGTATAAAGAATGGTTTTAACTCAACCATTTAAAATAGATTTCATATCCAAAAGTGATTTGTTTACAACATTTCAAAATGGTGCGAAAATATAAGCCCATAAAAGATTTCAAGTGGTCCCAAATATATCAGAGTCTTCTATGACCATGCCATGCCATGCCAAAAGCCTTCATCACTAGTTTATCGCCTTAACCTGAAAATACATGCTAAAGTGTCAACACGAGGTTGGTGAGTTCATAGGTTTTAGTGGAAAATGTAAAGCATTTGAATAATGATTTCCCGGCAAAGGAATTGTAAATCCACTCAGTCACAAGTCCCGCCCATACAAGACTTGTAACCTGTGTGTTTACAACCCACTGCCAAATAAGATTTGTTCTTGGTAAACAGAAGTAATATATTGTTTGGTTAAGCGGTACACTCGTAATGACCATTACACTTGGTAGTATGTCCGTTACACTCGGTAATGTGACCGTTACACCCGGTCATGTGACCGTTTCGCCTGGTCAGGTGACCGTTACACCCGGTCCTGTTATATGTGTTCGTCCAGTACCCCTGGTCAATGTGTGTGTTATGTGTACATATAATGCAGTCTAGTGAACATTCAAGTATTTCAGCCAAACAGTAAAATATGGAGTAAATAGTTTGCATTTTCCAAATAAACAGTCATAGAGTTTAATTAAAAACGAGCATGTATTCTCCCCCAAAACAGTTGTAAAACAAGTAAAAGTAGGGGCCATGAACTCACCTCGGTAATTAGCAGTCAGATCACAAAATAGTTCAGACAGTGTTCAGCACCGACACGCGACCTAGATTAGTAAGGTTTATTTTAGTTCACAGTTCAAATTCAAGAATCTCAATCGTTTTAAGGAGTTTATGTTGGTGTTGCTGGTGTGGCAGCATTTAAGTTTAAAAACTATGTTTTGAATATTTTTAGATACTGGCTCATCGGGGAGTACGAACGTATAAATGGATAGGAATAGTGACTCTTGATTTAAAATGATTGGAAAAATACGCACGAAGGATAACAACTATGGAATGTCAAGGCGAACGATATATAGGATTGTTGGCGTTTAAATGAAAGTACGTGCGTATATATATATTCCTGTGAAAAATAAATGAAGTTGAAAAAGGTTCTACTAATATAAAAAGTGATATAATTTGTGGGAAAATAATGTTTTGAATAATAATAAATCTTTGTATTAATAAATTATAAGTTTTACAAAAGAAAGCCATTTTAAATGTGTTTATAGTGTTGATATAATATATTCAAGTTAACGAACGAGTTTAAATTCTCCTTTGTCCATTTTATGATTTTTAAAATGTATGTAACGGTTTATTATTCATCCTAATGAACTTTCATGTCAAGTTGTATACATAAATGGCGATGTTGTCTAAATTATATACATAATTAGAAGTAGCAAATATTTTAGCGGTGCATTTATTTAAAATAGATCGTGACGTTAAAGTATAAGATTGTCAAGTTTTATTGTATGTCGACTCCGTGTGTTTAAGCAAATCACGAGTTTATTAAAAGAAAAGTGTCGAGTCTCTTTTTATTTGTAGTCGATATATTTAAGTGACCGCGGATTATTGACGAGTTATAATAATAAAAACGTGTCGGGGAGGGGGAATACGGGCTGTGGCCCACATAAAACAGTGAACCAGGCCAAGACTTTGGGCTTTTAGTTGTTCAGTGGCCAGCCATTTTATATAAGTCACATGGGCTTCGGCCCAATGTGAATTTAAAGACTTGTGGGCTTTGGTTTAGGGTGGGAAAGACAATGGACTAACAAGGGTAACCACTAATGGGCTGTGGCCCATTCACGATTTATAACAGGAAAAAAAAATAATAGATCCAGTACACAAATGTTTTAGGACTTGGAGTATGGATTTTTTTGTACCACAGACGTGAGTAATATTTGGTGAGTGACAAAAGGTTCGAACAAAGGCTTGACGGGACTCTACGTTATAGGAGTACTTGGTTTCAATATATACTCGTTGGAGGAGTATACGAACGGAGCAAAATGAGCACCCTTTTTGGGGTGTTATACACCGAAGCAAACAACAATTGAACAACCTAATACTTATATTTTGAATAAATCCCGTAGGTCATACGGCATTGCTAGACCTTGAGCATCTAGTGGATCCTTGAGTGGATTATTACTCGACTCAAACAAAAGCACACTCGTTGAAGTCGAACACAATTAATTAACACAACAAAGATCTACGACTTACCAATCCTCAATCTACTCGATCACCAACTCATTTTGAAAGTTAAATTTCTTTAACGACATAAACACCAACACCTCGCGAGCATAAAAAAAATGATTCGACTAATAAAACTTGCGACTATAAAACCCACGAAATTCGAGCATCACAATCATCACAGTAGCACTTTTGTGAGAACTCAACCAATCCAAAATCTAATACTAGCACGACACAGTTTCAAGATTGAGCCAATAACTAGTTTCTAGTTTATGTATTCAAAAATTATTTTTTTTAGTCACACCAAGGCCAACATAAAACTCGACGTATATACTAATAATCCAAAAGTATAAAATCTACAAGAATGACTATTAGCTCGAGTGGTCTTAACAGGAAACAAAAATCATCAAGTTCATACATCATTCGAGAGTTTCAACAAGACAAACAAGCATTACAATATTGAGTTTTTAAAAACCTTACAAAGATTGAAGATAGATCAATTTCAGGAGTCACCAAAGAATACCCACTCGATTCCAAGCTAGCCACACCTTCCTTTTTCCCTTGATTTACTCGACTGGAATATTGTTTGAGGTGAGATTGATGATCTTGGTGTGACCTAGTCTCTCCTGGAACCGAGTTTCTTAAAGATACAATCCATGGAAATCTTTGACCCACTTTCGGTATAGGGAAGTGGAGTTTAACTATTTTTGGAGTTTGCTTCTCTTGGTGCTGATATTGATTCGACCTCCAGGGGAGGGTTTGAGTCTCGAGGGTCTTGGGAAAGGAAGTGAACGCCACTGTTGATGGTGATAATAGCTAGGGAATATTTGATTGCGTGTGGTGGAGTGGTCTTGGGAAGAAGGAATATCAAGATTAATCGGATTTTATCTCTATGATCCGGTTTTTGCTATGAGTCGACTTGGAGATTGGTGTTGAGGTGCATTGGAGAAGATGAAAAGAAAATCTGGATCTGGGTATATCACGTGTGGGTTAGGATGAGGGATAAGGTTACACTTATTTTGCTTTATTTTAAATTTTTAGTGTATTAAGTGTACCCCGTGTTCCGTTAAATAACATTTGTTTGTGACAACGCGCCTTCACGTAAATGCAAAAGAAAATATATTTCGAGTCGTTTTCCCGTTACTGATGTAAAATAAATTTCTCGACTCATAAAAAGATAAATTTTAAAAATTCCAGTCTTTACTAATGTGAGGTCGGTACGCGTGTGGTGTCGGTTTTTCAGAAAAACAAGATAACCTCTCGTTTTTGATTTGTCGGAGTCTGAAATTTTAAGGAAGTGATAAATTCACTTTTACTGATAAGTTTAAATAAATTTTGACGAGTTGTTGAACGCTACTACGTGCGGGTTTGCTTCCCGAAATAAATACGTAAACATATCATTGTTTAGTTTAACAGTTTGTTAATAATAAATAGACATTTATTATTAAAATATTAGTGGAAAAGTACCGGTTGTCACAAAATACATTTTTGACGTCTCGTTAAGTTAAAAACTACTTTTCGTATAAATATGTTGAAATGGTACTCCACGATCCTCGTTTGGTGTTTTAAGGTCAAATATAATGTTTTTCTCGCACAATACCACTTTTCATACTTTGTGAAAATATGCCCAAACGGCCTTGTAAAACTAGTCGCGAAACGGCGCTCGTTAAGTGTTAGCGGTAAAACTCGACGTTTTTGAAAACCTTGTAACATAATCTCAATGTCGTCTCTTTTGAGTTTTGATCATACGCGTCTCGATCATAAAGAAAATCGGCTATGAATATAGTGTCTTGTAAAACAATTTCTATACTAGAAATATTTTCTTATAATGGTTGTTTTCGGGGATACTAGAAAAATCATATCTTACTCGTTATAAGTCCGATCAACGAACGGTTGATTGATTTGGAAAATAGGCCGGGTATACTTCATTTTAGTTACTGATGAAAATTTCTCAAAACTGACTCGATCAATGGGAAAATAGCTCGCAATATGGTGACTTGAAAGGAAAACTGTTTTACACTTGGAATATATTTTGCTATTAGAAGCTGTCAAAATTAAATAAGTTTCGTCGGGTTTTCAAACGTGTATATCTTGGTCGTTATAAGTCCGTTTTCAACGTTCTTTATGTCCACGGGTTCGTCATAATATGAAATAACATGTTTTCAGTGGCTCGGCTCATCTAGACCACGGCTAACGCCTCGTTTTGTCCCTTGAAGTTCGGCAAACAGCAAGCTTACTTTCAGAAAATAGTTTTTCGTCGCCTAACTTGTA
The DNA here is from genome assembly GCA_021014915.2 of Artemisia tridentata subsp. tridentata. Taxonomy (NCBI): domain Eukaryota; kingdom Viridiplantae; phylum Streptophyta; class Magnoliopsida; order Asterales; family Asteraceae; genus Artemisia; species Artemisia tridentata. Next base: position 188,151,655 of record CP139502.1, on the reverse strand, counting down.
AAAATCATATCTCCTTCGTTATAAGTCGGTTTTTAGTGATTCAAGCGCCCACGGTTTCGTTTTTGAAAGTATTTTCTGAATATTTAGCCCAATGTTACCCAGAAACCCCTGAGGTTTCCACGTTTTGCAAAAATGGACAGAAACTTTCTAATAGTGTTTAAAACTCATTTTCTTGGTTCTAAACTTGTTCAAGACTTAACCAAACTACTTCAAATCAACTCCACAGATACACAAAAATGATGGGTTTCATGAGGATGATAATAAAAATGATGTCATGGGGTCCTAAACATCACCAAAAATGATGAGTTTCATGAGGATGATAATAAAAATGATGGATCTATGTTTAAAATGAATTTTTGTGTAAAGTGGTATGTATAACATATTTATTTGCACAACCAGCTACTATCAAAACTAGAAAATATAACAAATGAAGGCATGAAAAGATTGAAAATGTTTCTTGAAGCTTACTTGAAGATTAGAAGAGTTTTGGATGAAATACTTAAAGAACCTTGGGGTTTTTATTTCAAAATCCTAACAAGGGATGTAAAGGGGACTTGATAATCACTAGATCTTCAAAAATTTATGGTTTCTTCTCTTGGATCTTCATGTGGCCGTGGGTTTGTGAAGAGAGGAAGAGAGTGTTTTGATCTTGATTAGTTAGTGAAAATGTAGAAGTGAAATGTTATAGTAATGAAATGAAATTAAAAGAGTATTAATGCATTAATGAGATTCTTGGCTTATTAGGGAAAGGAGGGGGGGCGGCACATGGGAGGAAAAGATGAGTGTGTGGGAAGCTTGGTATTATCTAGTTCACGGAGTCAGTTTTGGTTCCGTTAATTGCTAACCGTAAATTGTTAAGCCACGAAACGTAAATCCGGGTATCGTAAAAATATGAAACTTGAAAGAATGACTAAACTTGTCAATATACTCCATAATAAAATATAAAATGAATGGTAAGTTCCATCGGGTTGCTTAAACGTTGTTAAAACTGAAAACGCGGGTCTAAAACGCGTAATTCGCGTAAAACGCTGAACTGGAAAACGTAAAATTCCAAAACTTTTAGAATTGTCGTAAAATGAGAGAAAATCATATTTCTATTGTTTATAGTGTTTTATGGACATATCGGGATGTTGGAATGACGTTTAAACCTAAACGTAAATCTCAGACACGGTTTCGTGATTTTTGTAGAAATGATCCGACGAGTGTCAAACTCTCGGATTATCATTAAAAGAGTTTAACTTACGAGAATATGAAATAAAATTTTTGGAAATGAATAGTGAAAATGAATAGTAATAGTGAATAGTAGAAATGAATAGTAACTTCCCGAGATGAATAATGAAATTTCGACGTCTGAAAAAGGACCTGAAATTATGAGTTGTGACACCACTTGCTACGTTCTATATATCCACGGATTCGTATAAACATGAATTAACATGTTTGCAGTAGGCCGGCTCGTCTAGATCACGTCTAACGCCACATTTTGTCCTTTGAAGTTCGGAAAAACAGCAAGCTATTTTCAGAAAATAGTTTTTTCATCGTCTAACTTGGAAAAATCATATCTCCTTCATCGTAAGTCGGTTTTTACTCATTCTTGCACCCACGATTTCGTTTTTGAAATTATTTTCTAAATATGAAGGCTAAAATAGTTCAATGTTTACTGAAATTTCCAGATCTCACGTTTTTTGACAGTAGCTTTTCTATAATGTTAAAAACTCATTTTTATGGTTCAAGACTTGATCATACCACTTCCAATCAACACCACAACTACTCTAATCCTACCATACACCTTCTTAAGGTGTCATGGGGTCCTAAACATCACCAAAAATGGTGGATCTCTTGAAGTCACTAATAAAATTTATAGATCTATGATTATAGAGAATTTTTGTGTCAAGTGGTATATATAACAGATATTTTTTCATGGTTTACTAATGTAACTAGAAAAATATATCAAATAATAGTATAAAAGATTGAGAAAAATGTATAACACACTTACTTGATGTTAAATGAGATTTGGATGAAGAATGCTTAAGAACCTTGGGATTTTTATTCCAAAATCCTAACAAGGAACACTATGGACACTAGATTAATACTTGTTCTTGAAAAAAAAATGGATTCCTCCTTGATCTTCCTTGTGGCCGTGGGTTATGAGTAGAGAGGAAGAGAGAATATTAGTTTTTGCTAGTTGATTTTGTAAGTGTATGTGTTATAGAAATTAATTCAAGAATAAGTATACATGAAACATTAATCACATTTGTCTTGCTAATTAAGAGTTTTTGGCTTATTAGGCAATGGGGATTAGGGGAAGGCGACACATGTATGAAAATGAAAGAGGATAAGTTGGTTAATTAAAGCTTTTGACACATTTAGATAAGTATTAGTTAGTTTAGTGTATACATTAGGTGTTACCGTGTACCGAGTTAACTTGAAATAAATCGTGACGAGTTAAAATAAAATACGACATAACGATCCATAATTTCCACTGGCTCTTCGATGAAATTAAGCTTGTCATCGAGCTGAATCTCTTCTAATGGTATGACGAGGGATTCGTCGGATAAACACTTCTTGAGATTTGAAACATGAAAGGTATTATGCACACTGCTAAGCTCTGGCGGGAGTTCGAGTCTGTATGCCACTAGACCGATTCTTGCTAGAATCTTAAATGGTCCAATATACCTAGGGTTCAGTTTCACGCGTTTCCCAAATCGTATTACACCTTTCCAAGGCGATACCTTCAACATGACCATGTCTCCAACTTTGAATTCTAAGGGCTTACGCCTCACATCGGCGTAACTTTTCTGACGATCTCTGGCTGCTTTCAGTCTGTTCTGAATCTGAACAATCTTCTCGGTTGTCTCGTGAACAATTTCTGGACCGGTAAGTTGGGCATCTCCGACTTCAGCCCAACAGACTGGTGATCGGCATTTCCTTCCGTAGAGTGCTTCAAATGGAGCAGCCTTTATACTTGTGTGATAACTGTTATTGTAGGAAAACTCAATCAACGGCAAATGAGTATCCCAGCTATTACCGAAATCAATCACACAGGCACGGAGCATATCCTCGAGTGTTTGGATAGTCCTCTCACTCTGACCATCGGTTTGGGGATGATAGGCTGTACTCATATCGACACGGGTTCCAAAGGCATCGTTAAGTGATTCCCAAAATCTTGAAGTGAATCGACTATCTCGATCTGAAATGTTAGGAAATTAAGCTATAGCAGTTAGTACTCTTGAAGATGAAAGTTAGTACTGCTGAAGAGTTTTGAAGACATAAGCAGTTAGTACTGTTGAATGAAGAAGTTTGTACTGTTTATGATAAAACCGTGTGAAGATAATTATGGAAAAGATTTAGTGTATATCTTATAATGTTAGGTTGATAGTTATCTTGTAAAGGAATCCTTAGTCTATAAAAGGATTACCTAGGTTAAAGTTTTTTGTACGATACACGACACAGAAGTTTTACGATTGTTTTAGTATTGTTAAGATTCAAGGTTGTAAACCCTAGGAGATCACTCGTATTATTGATTAATAATATTGAATCGTTGAAGTTGAAGTATATTGTTCATTGTTCATTCTTTGTTGATTCGTTAATACAAAACACAAACAAACAAATCTTCTAAGTGCTAGCTAGTAAATTCCGCGTGCTAGACTAGACATCATTCAAAGTATTAAACTAACACAAGGAGTGTGTGTAGATCCGGTCAAGTGGTATAAGAGCCAGGTTACTGATACTTTGGTTTAGAAGATCCAGATGAATTTGTTCAAGAAAAGATGGACATGGATACAACAACAAGTCAGACTAATATTGCTGCTAAGCTTCCAATGCTTAAACCCAATGAGTTCGATATGTGGCGATTAAGAATTGAGCAGTTCTTCCAAGTTCAAGATTATACTCTTTGGGAGATCATTGAAGAAGGAAACTCCTTTTCACCCGTATCAACAACAACTGTTGTTGAAGGTAAATCTGAGACTACAGTGCAGACAAAGCCAACCACTACTGAAGAGAAGGCAAGGCACAAGAATGATGTTAAGGCTGGAAGTTTGCTTCTGATGACTATTCCCAATGACCAGTTGTTGAATTTTAGCAAGTTTAAGTGTGCTAAAACCCTTTTTGAAGCTATTGTTGCAAGATATGGTGTGGTAGCTATAGAAAAGCTTCAAATCTCACCAATTAGGGGATGATTTTGTATGCTATAGAAAAGCTTGTTATTCATGTGGTAGCTTTGACCATCTTGCAGATTTTTGTGATAAATGGGTATCTGGATATACAAATCATAGGTTGAGCATAGCAAGACCTCAATCTTTTCTTAGGAATGATAGAATGATACGCAGATCAGTTCTATTAAAGTCTGGCCAAAGACCAATTCAAACTGCTAGACCAGCAGTTCAGACTGTCAGACCTATTAGACCTGTTCACCCAAGGCCAACAGTTCAAGGTGCAAAAATGTTTTCCAAATCAGCACCAACAACTGTTAAAAGACCATTTCATCACAAAGCAGTTGTAACAAACCAAGTTTGGAAACCTAAGGTAACAACTACCAAGCCAGCAGTTCCAACTGCTAGCAGAGTAATTGGTACTGGTCTTAATAAAAACACTGCTAAGGGAAATATGGGAAATGGTGTGAATGCTTCAGCATGCTGGGTTTGGAGACCCATCAAACCTAATGGTGCTAAAATTGTTTTGAAAAGAATGAATTATGTTGATGCAAGAGGAAAGCCTAAGTCTGTTTTGGCTTGGGTACCACAAGGAAATTAATTTTTTTTATTATTTGCATTGTTAGTCATATACTTTTATATAGTGAGACAAGTTCTTTGAGGCTTGTTTCTTTGTTTTTGGACTAACACTTGCAGGTTTTGGATGATAAACATCATGGAATTAAATGCTATATGTTTTGGACTGTAATGGTGATTTGGAGCTGAGTGTGTGATCTTTGCACACAACAAATGGTAATTGGTTTACCATGTCTTACCCACATAAGAACCAACTAGTCCAGAGCAAACGGTATCTGGTAAAGACTAATCAAATCCGTTGTTGGTTGACAATTTACCAAAAATTATATGGTTATCAGCTCACCATATCTAAGTGTGAAGAGTTGGCTAGTCCAAAGCAAACGGCTATTGGTAAAGACATATCAAATCCGTTGATAGCTGATAGTTTGCTAAAAACTATGTATGAGCCATGATATTTTAAAATCCTTTTCAATAAGTTCATACGGCTTAACAAATTTTTTCCAACAGTTGGTACGGTTAGTACATGTAGAGACCAAGATTCATGTATTTCGTGGTTCAGGCGGCCTTGGTTGGCTGTGGAAGATGAAGAACTTCATCTTAGAGAGAGAAAGGTAGTGAGAGGGTGGAGTGACTGGGAATGATTATCTTTTACTAAAAGAAAACAAATGAAAAATACACAAGTATCCACACCCCACATGGAGAGACATGTGGGGTATTTATAGGACCCTTTACATCACTAGTTTGCCAATTAAACATAAGTAGTCCATGCGTGAGCTACTTAATACAAACCTAGTCTAATTCACGTGAATGACGACATCTTTATAAAAAAGAAAGTCTAACAATCTCCCTCCAAGATGTCGTCACAAGTGAATGGTTACAATGATACCTATAAACAATACAAAGTAAATTACAAGAATAAACTTTTGCTGAAGTGCAGAGTCTCTGTAGTTTAGATCCTGAGGCAGACTTGAAGTTCTCTATTCCAAAAGATCGCAGCTTCGATCTTTGGTGCTGACGGCACACATCCTTGTAGCTCTGAACTTCAACTGTAATGTACTAGTTAGGTTATTACTCCCTCCTAACTAGTGAGCCCTTTATTCTTTTCTGCTCCCTCCTGAAACGACAACTCTCTTTAGTCTTCTAACACGCAGTGGAGACTGTAGCACAATGGTTGTCGTTCGAGAGCATCAACATATCTCACAAAGTATTTGCATCCAATGTTGGTAATAAGCCGTACTTCTCCCTCCTGATGATTGCGAGTTATCAAAATCATCATACATTAGTGTACACGCCTTTGATTACCTTTTACTGGATGCAATTGAAATGCCATAACTGCTCGTGAGAATATGTTGAACAAATACTCTCAAACCTTCTCTCAAACCAACCTTAAAGTTCACCGGCTTCAAATAAATAACCACATATGGAGACAACCCGATATGACCAATTTGAAAACGAAGTAAACATCCCCCCTCTAATGTGACTTAATCTTGTACGAAAGTGTGACTAAGAACCTATACTGAGCACTACAACATAACTCCTTAAAGCAAAATTTGAATCTCGCGTAAAAATTGAACGTTTAATCACCTAAAAAAATTAAATTTTACTCGCATTTTCAAGCCAAAAAACTCTTTTTTTTTTTTTTTTTTTTTTTTTTTGAAGGGTTTCTAAGTAGAAGGGTATCAAAGTGGAAAGGATTATAAGCGGACATATTTCTCAATTTCAATGGAATAGAATTGCGAAAAAACTCCACAATTGCGAAAGAAACTCTTGAATTGCGAGAAAATCGCCAATTGCGAAAGACTCCTCAATTGCGAGAAAACCAGCAATTGCGAGAGACCCCTCAATTGCGAGAAAATCAGCAATTGCTCTGATACCAATTGTAGAGACCAAGATTCATGTATTTCGTGGTTCAGGCGGCCTTGGTTGGCTGTGAAAGATGAAGAACTTCATCTTATAGAGAGAAAGGTAGTGAGAGGGTGGAGTGACTGGGAATGATTATCTTTTACTAAAAGAAAACAAATGAAAAATACACAAGTATCCACACCCCACATGGAGAGACATGTGGGGTATTTATAGGACCCTTTACATCACTAGTTTGCCAATTAAACATAAGTAGTCCATGCATGAGCTACTTAATACAAACCTAGTCCAATTCACGTGAGTGACGACATCTTTATAAAAAAAGCAAGTCTAACAGTACAAAGTTAGTACGGTTCAACTAGCCGTTGTAAAAATCTGTCAGTAATTAATTTTCTAGCCGTTGGGGTAAAACCGTTATTCTTAAGGTACTTATAGGGATTTTTATAGACGATAATGATCTTTTTACCATAAATTTATTTATTCTCTTTCTAAAGATAATTTATCTCATACATATATTTGGCAAAACCCTAAACAGTACCTATAAACCCCAAACGAATACATAAAACCTCAATTCCAATTTAAACGATCATCGTATTTCTATAATCTTTCATTTTTCATCACTAAGAATGGCTGGATTGGAATTTGTTAAACGTCATAATCAGGTTGCGTTTCTTGAGAAAACAAAGGAGGGAGATGGACCAAAGTTTTATGAGATTGTGGACTTTCTCAACCACTCTCACATAAGGTATGCTCTAACTGTTTCTCCCACTCTTTATGTCTCGCACATCACACAGTTCTGGCAGAATGCTACTGTCTTGACTAGTGAAGATGGAGACTCAGAAATTCATTCGGAAGTGGATGGTGTATCTTTTGTTGTTACCGAGTCTATAATTAGGAGACATCTTAAATTAAATGACTCAGATGGTATTAACACTATGCCTAACACTAAAATATGGGAAGAACTTACCAAAATGGGGTATGATACATCTGAACATAAATTAACTTTTCAAAAAGGATGTTTCTCACCTCAATGGAGATTTTTGATACATACCCTTTTAAATTGTTTAAGTCCTAAAAAGACTGCTTGGGAGCAGTTCAGTAGCAATATTGCTATTGCTCTCATTTGCTTGTCTACAAACAAGGTTTTTAACTTTTCAAAATTTATTTTTGAGGGTATGGAATCTAATGTTAAGAGCAAAACAAAGTTTTTAATGTATCCCAGGTTTGTTCAAACACTTTTGAATAAAAAGACATACCTGCTTACAAAACCAACTGAAATTTTTGCTACTCCTAGCCTTCAATCAAAGGTTTTTCAAAATATGGCTATGGCTAGTAGGCTTTTTCAAGGGGAACCAGTTCCATTGTTTCCTCAAATGCTTCAAACTGAGTTGGGTGAAGGTTCAGCAGTTCCAACTGATCCCCGTCACACATCCACTCAAGTACTTGAAAGAACCCAACCATCACATTTGCGCATCACTTATAGGAGAAGGGAAACACCTAGAGTGGTTCCTAGATCTTTTCCCCATGATTCACCTCTCCTAGCAGGTCACACAGCTAGAAGTGATGAGGGTAGTTCTAACCAAAATGCATTGACGGAATTATGTACCAAGCTAGCTGCCAAAGTTGAAAGTTTGGAGACAGATCTTGCAAGCATCAAGGATGAGCTCAAAGCCCACAAGGAGAATTCTGCTAAAGTTTTTAACAGGTTATCTTTGAAGGTGAAAAAACTGAAAGATCAACTCAGGCAGAAAAGGGCAAGAATGGTATTGGATGATGATTCTTCTAGTGATGACTCAGATGATTCAGATGATGCTGATAGTGGAAATTCTTCCAAACAGGGGAGGAAATTTGGTAAAGACAAAGATGGATCAAGTTCTCAGGGGAGGCTTAATGAAGAGGAAGAAGAACAATTTGATATAGGTTCTGGTAATGCAGATGTGGAAGAAGAACTTGAAGCAGTTCAGACTGATACCCATGAAGCAGAAAAAGTTCAGACTGTTGAAGAAGTTCCAACTGCTGAGACATAGCATCAAACAGTTCCAACTGCTGAGACAGAGCATCAAGCAGTTCCAACTGGTGAAACTTCAGCTGAGCTAGTTTATGAAAGAAGAAGAGCTGATAAAGGTAAAGGAGCTATGACACAAGAAGAAGAGGAAGCAGCTCAAGAACTTGAAAGGCTCAAGACATTAAAACCAAAAACTCAAGTTCAGATAGATCATGATGCAGAAGTTGCAAGAAGAATGGTAGAAGAAGAATTGGCTGATGAAGAAGCTAAGAAAGCTCAGATTGCTCAAGATGAGGAATTAGCAAGGAAAATGGCTGCTGATGATGAAAAGAACATAGCTGGTTTTATGGATAGAACAAGAACTGAAGATTTTAATCAAGAAGAGTTTAATGAACAACTTCAATACTTGTTAGATTCTGATTGTATTATAAAAGCTCATGCTGTGATGGTTCTTAATGATCAGGAGTTACATGTAGAAGAAAAGTCAGAGATGCTCAAGGAATTTATCTTGAAGACAAATAAAGAAGCAACTTGGAGTAACTTAATGCACAGAATCAGAGAAAGGCAAAAGTCTGGTTACAAGACCTAGTTACCTACCAGGAAGGAAAAAGTCAATTTCATAAAGCACTATTTGAAGAATCAAGCTGATTACAAGTTGAGTGACTTTACTGGATGGATAGATGCTGAAATTGAAAGGAAATTCTTGGAAGTATATGCAAGGCTGAATACTCCAATCAGAGAGGACATGACAAGGAAAAAGAAAAGACAACTAGAGGTTCTTGAATCTGATGCTACAAAGAAACAAAAGTCTGAAGAAGAAGGGTTAACAAATGAGAAGATCAAGAGTATGATGATGATTGTTCCAGAATCTTCTTATATCAAACCTTTACAAGTAAAACATCCAATCATTGACTGGGAAGTGTTCACTGATGGAAGAATGAAAGGATGGAAGATAATCAGACTTGGTGATATTTCTGAAAGGTACAAGTTGTTTGAAGATTTACTCAAAGGTTTTGACAGAGAAGATCTTAATCAACTATGGAGATTAGTAAAAGAGAGATTCAGAGATAAAGATCCTATTGAAGATAAAAACAAAGAATTATGGGTTCAATTAAAGAGAATCTATGAACCTGATAGTGGAGAGTCAATTTGGAGATTTAAAGCACAAGTTAAAGATGTGTATTGGTATTTATTTGAATCGTGTGGAGTACATAGAGTTTCTACTCCTGATGGGATAGAAATCTATATGTTGGTGGAAAAAGACTATCCACTCAGAACATTTGTGTTAGTGGCTATGATACAAGGAAGACTCAAGGTTGAAGAAGACTCTGAGATGGCAGACTTGTTAGTTACAAAGATTTTCAACCTTGTAGAACAAAGAAAAGTCAAAGGCTAAAGTGACTGATGGGATAGATGTTTGAAAGAATTTTCCACATTAAGGAAAAGAAGCTTAATTTGAAGAAACTTAGTGATTTAGATAGAAATCATAAGTTTAGGGGAAGATTGTTTGGAAATTAAGCTATAGCAGTTAATACTATTGAAGATGAAAGTTAGTACTGCTGAAGAATTTTGAAGACATAAGCAATTAGTACTGTTGAATGAAGAAGTTTGTACTGTTTATGATAAAACCGTGTGAAGATAATTATAGAAAAGATTTAGTGCATATCTTATAATGTTAGGTTGATAGTTATCTTGTAAAGGAATCCTTAGTCTATAAAAGGATTACCTAGGTTAAAGTTTTTTGTACGATACACGACACAGAAGTTTTACGATTGTTTTAGTATTGTTAAGATTCAAGGTTGTAAACCCTAGTGATAGGAGATCACTCGTATTATTGATTAATAATATTGAATCGTTAAAGTTGAAGTATATTGTTCATTGTTCATTCTTTGTTGATTCGTTAATACAAAACACAAACAAACAAATCTTCTAAGTGCTAGCTAGTAAATTCCGCGTGCTAGACTAGACATCATTCAAAGTATTAATCTAACACAAGGAGTGTGTGTAGATCCGGTCTGGGCCTCAAGAATCTTGGATGGAAGAGGTGAACTAATAGCCATACCCAATGATCTCACTCTTAAAGGTTTAAGTCGTTCTTTCCTGCTAAGAGCATCTGCTACTACGTTCGCTTTACCAGGATGGTATCGGATCTTGCAATCATAATCGCTGAGTAGTTCTAGCCAACGACGTTGCCTCATATTGAGCTCTTTCTGATCTAAGATATGTTGAAGACTTTTATGATCCGTGTACACCGTACACTTTGTACCATAGAGGTAGTGTCTCCAAATCTTTAATGCAAAGACAACTGCTCCTACCTCTAAGTCATGAGTGGTGTAGTTCTTCTCATGAACCTTGAGTTGTCGAGAAGCGTAAGCTATAACCTTTTCATTCTGCATCAACACAGCTCCAAGTCCTTTATGCGAAGCATCACATTAAACCAAAAAGTTTTCCATTCCTTCGGGTAAAGACAAAATTGGTGCGCTGCAAAGTTTTTGCTTCAACAACTGAAAAGCGGATTCTTGTTTTTCTCCCCATTCGTATTTCTGCTTCTTCTGAGTTAGCTTGGTTAAAGGCTTCGCTATCTTTGAGAAACCCTCAATGAACCTTCTGTAATACCCGGCAAGACCTAGAAATTGTCGAATCTCGGTGGGAGTCTTAGGTGTTTCCCAATCTTTAATAGCCTCGATCTTAGCTGGGTCAACATGCAATCCCTGACTGTTGATTACGTGTCCAAGAAATTGTACCTTTCGGATCCAGAAATCACACTTAGAAAACTTGGCATACAACTTCTCGTTCTTGAGCAATTCTAAGATCGTCTTAAGATGATATTCGTGCTCTTCTTTGCTTTTTGAATAAATTAGAATATCATCAATGAACACTATTACAAATTTGTCCAGGTACAGTTTGCACACGCGATTCATGAGATCCATAAATACTGCCGGTGCATTAGTTAATCCAAACGGCATCACTTGAAACTCGTAATGACCATAACGAGTCCTAAAAGCCATTTTCGGAATATCTTCTTCCCGAACACTTAGTTGATGATAACCCGATCTCAAATCAATCTTCGAGTAGAAACTGGAACCTTGGTACTGATCAAACAAATCGTCTATTCTTGGAAGTGGGTAACGGTTCTTTATGGTTAACTTGTTCAGCTCGCGATAATCTATGCACATTCGGAATGATCCATACTTCTTCTTTACAAACAAGACCGGTGCTCCCCAAGGCGAGGAACTTGGTCTAATGAATCCCTTGTCCAATAGTTCTTGCAACTGATTAGACAATTCTTGTAATTCTGACGGTGCGAGTCGGTAGGGTGCTCTTGCAATTGGTGCTGCTCCCGGTACCAAATCTATCTGAAACTCTACTTGACGGGTAGGCGGTAATCCAGGCAAGTCTTCGGGAAAGACTTCTGAGAAATCTTGTACAATCGACACATCTTGCAATCTTTTCTCATCCGACTTCTTTTCGGTTATGTGTGCCAGAAAAGCATAACATCCCTTCTTTATATACTTTTCGGTCTTGACACACGAGATGATGTTTAATCAAGTTCCGCTTCGCTCTCCATGGATAATCAAGGTTTCACCGTTCAAAGGGAGATGAACAACCTTTTCGTCACAAATAATCCTAGCTTGGTGTTTAGATAACCAATCCATACCGATTACGACGTCAAAACTACCGAGTTCGATGGGGATAAGATCGATGTCAAACGGATGATTTAGGAAGTTTAAGGTACAATCGCGGATTACTGTGTTAGAGCTAACTAGGTTACCATTTGCTAATTCAACGTTGTAGGTGGTATCTAAGATGGTCGGTGCAATATTAAGTAGAGGGGCAAAAGTAGTAGACACAAAACTTTTATCGGCACCCGAATCAAATAAAACTGAAGCATAACGATCATTGAGAAGGAACGTACCCGTAACAACAGTTGGGTCTTCAGCAGCTTCCCTTTTTCTGAGATTATAAACTCTTCCTCGAGCTCCATTATTCTGTTTTCCCTAATTCTTCTCCTTTGGGCATTCTTTCTTGAAATGTCCTGCTTCGCCACATCCGAAGCATGTTCCAGGAACCCTTTGATTAGTTGCAGCAGTAGGAGACCTACAATCTTTGGTTAAGTGCCCAATTTTCTTACAATTGCCACATGGAGTAGGGCAACGTCCTGGATTGTGGTGACGTTGGCACTTGTCACACTTAGGAAGATTTCCTTCATAACCTTTCTTCTCAGTCGGGCCCGCCACATAGGCCTTGACAACTTCTTGCCTTTTGTTTGGTTGTTGAACAGTATTTCCTCCCTGGTTAGAATCCCACTTTATCTTATTGTTGTTATTGTTGTTGTAACGGTTGTTGTTATTGCTATTACTTTTGTTGCTATCACGAACAGCCTTGGCTCGAACAACTTGATCCATTAGATTATGAGACATTCTAATTGTCTCGTCCAGAGTATTCGGTTTGGAGGACATGACATTCCCCTGATAATAAGATGGAAGACCCCAAATGTACCTCTCTATCTTCTTCCTTGTGGTGCAAACCATTTCAGGAAAAAGAGTAGCCAACTCATGGTATCGTTGAGTATAAGCTGCGATGTCATACCCCTTCACTGTTAAATTCCAAAATTCAACCTCAAATTTTTGAACTTCATTTCTCGGGCAATACTCAGCTGTCACCATCTCTTTGAATTCAGCCCATGGTAACCCAAAAGCAGCATCAATTCCAACTGATTGGGCATATGCATTCCACCATGACAAGGCACCATCCAACAAGGTACCTGTAGCAAATTTCACCTTACAGTTTTCCGCGTAGTTGCACATACGGAAAGTCGATTCCAACTTCTCAAACCATCGTACCATACCGACAGCTCCTTCCGCGCCACTGAAAGTCTGCGGCTTGCAACCCAAAAATTCCTTGTAAGTACACCCACGAGTCGTGGTTTCAACCATTCCACTAGCTTCTCCGCCGTTACCACTGTTGCGATTGTTCTCATATTCAGCCATAGCAGCAACAACCTGTGCCGTAACCCGTAGAGCAACGAGTCGATCAATCTCAGATGAACTCATGCTTTGTTTCTTAGGCGGCATTGTTTTTCTAATCACAAGAACAACAATAATTAGGATCCATAAGTAACAAAGGTCATCACAAGTATGTACATATACAACCATGACATAACTTGCTACATTGCTGTACAACTAACAAAAGATCGCAAGTGTCACTACTAATGCCACACACCCCGTGGCTAGGATATACATACAAAAGATACCTATGATACGAAGCTAATCTAGGCACTGCCAGGGGCACCATCAAGACGGCGCTGGAGATCTCTGATCTGATCACGGAGACTAGCAATGATCTGGTGCTCCAACTGAGTCTCCAAGGACTCAATGTGCTCTAAGGGAACCTCATCGAGATGATCAAATATCCGGCCAATACGGTCCTCATGACGGACCAATCTGGCAATCAGAAGTGGTATGGTGTGGTGAATCGGCTCATGGGTAACTGGTAGAACACGGGCAGCAGCCATCTCGGAGCTCTCTCCTAACTCCCAAGCACGCAGGGTACCCTCATCATACCTCCACCTACTGAGTACAGGTGGAATAAATGACCATCTGTGGGCGTCAACCCGTCTGCGAACCTCGTGCCGAGCGGAGGCCTCAGCAGCCATAACATACGGATCTGAAGGAGAAGGAAACATGGTAAATGCCCTCTTTCAAGGCGGTAACATGGGATCAGGAACACCTCTAGATGGTGATGGTAAGGGAACTGTGGTAGTCTGGTGGTAAACAACTGGTGGTGGTGGTAGAGATGATGGTGATGATGGGATACGAGGTGGAGTAGTAGTGGGTGCTGGTACAAGGCTGGGTTGAGGTCGGACCCTCTCCCTTGCCAAATGGATCATAACAGGGCCAGGCTCACGCAATCGGTAGCGACGACCAATGGGAATCTGATCTGGGCGAACAACAGGAATACGCCTAGCACGACGCACTGGTGGTGAGGCTGGAGGGGATGGAACTGGGGGAACAGGTGCAATGGGTGATGATGGTAGTGGTCGTTCATGGTAAAGGGGACCATGGATATCCTTATAGATGGGATGAAAGAGGAGTGGCTCTTGATCCTCAAATGGCTCGGTCTCCGCAGACTCATTGCCAGAAGGTACAGGAGTAGGAATAACTAGTGTCACTGGAATAGTGGACGATGATGAATCATCCATATCCGAATCAGAATCGAGAATGATAGGATCGGTAGGTGAAGACATATCACTGTAAATCAGGTCAATATAAATATGTGTAAGTATGAATGACTTATATAAAATAAGTGAATAAAAACATGTATCGCAATCCTAAGCACAACATGATATTGTGAAGTGTTGTGACCTAGTGGTTACAGTCTAGGGTCAATGATGCATCCTAGTTCTCTATAACCTTGGCTTTGATACCAATCTGTCACACCCCCAAAATCTGTGTTTGCAGCGGAATGGAATTCCGAGGGCATGATGTTCTCGATCACAAAGTACAAGGTAATAAAGAACGACCTCTAAGTGAGTCGTTTAAAAACAAGCGTTTGATTTAAAGTTGAGTTTTACAAAACATATTAATCAGAGTTCACCATCAAAATGCAAGATTTAAATACAAAACCGAACGCTAAATATTGTAGAAAAATCTCCATCATGATGTGCATCCAAAATGTGACTCGAAGTGCTTCCATTACAAAGGGTGAATCAACATCACCTAATTACCTGAGAATACACGCTAAAAGGGTCAACAAATATGTTGGTGAGAGTCATAGGTTTAAATAAACAGTATTAAGAACCACAAGATTTCTGTAGCAAGACAATACAACAAATATAGTGTCATAGCCAAAAATAATATATACAATGCCTAAGCTGATGACCCCGAAGCTCTACGTAATAGTATGCAATTAAGCACAATAACAATGCCCCAAATAAGTGTTTGCCAGGCACTCGGAAATAATCCGAATGATATGCGTCCGTTTACCCAGTTGGCGCGACCAACCCGGACGGGGTGTCAACCCAAATAGATCTATTCATAACATCCGCGCTTACAAGTAATTAACGGTCCATGATACGTAGGGGACTTTAATGGCAATGTGGTAACTTAGGCAAAGTAACAGTTTTAGTACTTGTGTCCATATGTAAAACAAGCAGTGTATTCCCACCCCGAGAGTTTAGAAATCATGTATAAACAATGTAAAAGTCGGGGCTATGAAACTCACCTGATGCAAAAGTAATCCCGAATAGTATTATGTAATCGGAAAAATAGGTCCAACAATCTCTAATCGCGACCTAAATATGCATATGGACTAGTGTAAGCAATGATATAATGTTGCACATGCAAATAAGTATGTTATCGATACCACTCGTTAGTTTTGAAAATAACGTTTATTGTTGAAAAATACATTTTTGACCTCTCGTTAAGTTGTAAACTACTTTTCGTATAAATATGTTGAAACGTTACTCCACGATCCTCGTTTGGTGTTCTATTGGCAAATATAGTGTTTTCGTCGCAATTTAATATTTTCCATAACTTGTGAAAATATAACCAAATGACTTTGCAAAACTAGTCATAGAAGTGTGCTCATTAAGTGTTAGTGATTAAACTCGACATTTTTGAAAACCTTGTAACAATATCTTAATGTCGTGTTATTTGACTTTTGATCATACGCGTCTTGATTAGATATAAAATCGCCTATCAATGTTATGTCTTGTAAAAACACTAGTTTTTACACTTAGAAAATATTTCTATTAAGGGCTGTCAAAAATAAATAGAGTTCGTCGGGTTTCAAACGCGTATATCTCGGTCGTTATAAGCCCGCTTGCTACGTTCTTTATATCCACGGATTCGTATAAACATGAATTAACATGTTTTCAGTAGGTCGGCTCGTCTAGATCACGTCTAACGCCTCATTTTGTACTTTGAAGTTCGGAAAAACAGAAAGCTATTTTCAGAAAATAGTTTTTTCGTCGTCTAACTTGGAAAAATCATATCTCCTTCATCGTAAGTCGGTTTTTACTCATTCTTGCGCCCACGGTTTCGTTTTTGAAAGTATTTTCTAAATACAAAGGCCAAAATAGTTCAATGTTTACTGAAATTTCCAGATCTCACGTTTTTGGACAGTAGCTTTTCTTTAGTGTTAAAAACTCATTTTTATGGTTCAAGACTTGATCATACCACTTCCAATCAACACCACAACTACTCTAATCCTACCATACACCTTCTTAAGGTGTCATGGGGTCCTAAACATCACAAAAAATGGTGGATCTCTTGAACTCACTAATAAAATTTATAGATCTATGATTATAGAGAATTTTTGTGTCAAGTGGTATATATAACATATATTTTTGCATGGTTTACTAATGTAACTAGAAAAATATATCAAATAATAGTATAAAAGATTAAAAAAAATGTATAACACACTTACTTGATGTTAAATGAGATTTGGATGAAGAATGCTTAAGAACCTTGGGATTTTTATTCCAAAATCCTAACAAGGAACACTATGGACACTAGATTAATACTTGTTCTTGAAAATAAATATGGATTCCTCCTTGATCTTCCTTGTGGCCGTGGGTTATGAGTAGAGAGGAAGAGAGAATATTAGTTTTTGCTAGTTGATTTTGTAAGTGTATGTGTTATAGAAATTAATTCAAGAATAAGTATACATGTAACATTAATCACATTTGTCTTGCTAATTAAGAGTTTTTGGCTTATTAGGCAATGGGGATTAGGGGAAGGCGACACATTTATGAAAATAGAAGAGGATAAGTTGGTTAATTAAAGCTTATGACACATTTAGATAAGTATTAGTTAGTTTAGTGTATACATTAGGTGTTACCGTGTACCGAGTTAACTTGAAATAAATCGTGACGAGTTAAAATAAAATACGACGAAGTTGTAAAAATTATAAAATTATATTCCTTGCAAGAATCGGGTGTTTGAATAATTATCGGGTTGAAATATCGAAAACCGACGGAGTTATAAGCTCCTAACGGAAAATATAGCAATTGATTTAAAAACACGGGTAAAGTAATAATATAATCTTTATATCATTATAATGAATTTTAAAACATATTAGGATCGTTGTCGGGAGTATCGGGTATATGTTTCGTAGTAAAGACTGAGTGGTAACGTTTAGTAAATAATGAACATACATAAATTGCAATAATGCATAACCGTGCATGACCAAAAATACAGATGATGTTCTGATAATATATAGACCGCTCTAGTCTATATGATGTGTTCGTAATGATGTTTCATGAATTCGCAGCTAAACCCTTATGGTTACGCGAATTTTTGGTATCCGTAAACCTAGTTTACGTAGTGATGAATAGTGGCCATGAATAGTGCTTTCCCTCCGGGAATGAATAGTATTTCGTGAATAATAAATTTTTTTTGAAAGTTTCTCAAAATCACAAATCGTCCTCAAAAGTGATGAATAGTGAAATGTAAATAGTAAATGATGAGTAGTAACTCGTGAATAGTAAATTGTCGAGGTTTGGAAAAATGACCTGAAATTGCGATTTGTCACACTAGCAGTACAAACTGTTTAGCAAAAATTCTCAGAGATTAGGATAAACTTAATGTGGATATGAAAACATTTTTGTCCACTTATAGTTTTTGAATGTTGAACAGGATTCTTAATGATACACATTGTACTGCTATTGTCTATGTGCATAATTGTATTTAAGAAATTGTACCCATAATCAAGCATTTAATTTTGAATCCAGAGAACCTGAGCACAACAACTTGCTGCTGCTACATATTTTGCTTCAGTAGTAGAAGTAGCCACCATAGTATGCTTTTTACACTGCCAAGAGATCAATCTACAACCCAAGAATTGACAACTACCTGTTGTAGATTTTCTATCCATGCTAGCACCAGCATAATCAGAATCTGAGAATGCTACCAGATCAAATGAAGACTCTTTAGGATACCATTGACCTAAGTTAGGTTGACCTTTAAGGTATCTAAAGATTCTCTTAACAGCTGTTAGATGAGACACCTTAGGATTGACTTAGAATCTTGCACAAGCACAAACTGCAAACATAATGTCAGGCCTGGATGATGTGAGATACATCAAAGACCTAATCATAGATCTATACATGTGCACATCCACATCTTCACCACTGTGATCTTTTAATAACAAATGTGTCTCCTTATCAACAGGTGTACTAGCAACTTTGGCATCTGTGAATTGGAATTTCCTCAATATTTCACCAACATATTTATCCTGAGAGATAAATATTTCATCTGGCTTCTGCTGTACTTGAAGTCCTAGAAAGAAAGTAAGCTCTCCCATAGAGCTCATCTGAAAATGATCTTTCATAAGCTTTTCAAACTCTTTACACATTTCCTTCTTTGTAGAACCAAAGATGATATCATCTACATAAACTTGAACCAATAGAATATCACCTTTGTCCTTTTTAATAAAGAGAGTTTGATCAATTTTACCCCTATGGAACCCATTCTTTATAAGATAAGTTGCAAGAGTCCCATACCAAGCTCTTGGAGCTTGATGCAAGCCATAAAGGGCTTTAACCACTTTGTAAACTTTGTCAGGATGGTCTGGGTCTATGAAACCTGGAGGTTGAGAAACATAAACTTCCTCATCAATAGTACCATATAGAAAGGCACTCTTCACATCCATTTGATAGACCATAAAACCCATAAAGGAAGCATAAGCAAGAAATAGCCTTTTTGCTTCAATCCTGGCAACAGGAGAAAAAACCTCCTCATAATCAATCCCTTCTTCGTGAGTATAGCCTTGAGCAACCAATCTTGCTTTGTTCTTTATCACAATGCCCCTTTCATCCTTCTTGTTCCTGAATACCCACTTAGTACCAATCACTCTCATTCCCTTTGGTAGATCAACCAGAACCCAAACTTTCTGAATTTTGAATTGAAGCAGTTCTTCTTGCATTGCCTCAACCCAGCTTGATTCTTCTAAATCCTTTATCAAATTCTTGGGTTCTATCTTAGATAGGAAACATACAAACATACACTCATGCTCATCTTCATGATGTTTTTCCTCATAAACAACACTAAGAAAGCCATGATGATCTGGATCTTGAATCAGCCTTCTAGTCTTTACTCCAGATTGTACATCTCCTATGACATTGGTAAGTGGATGATTTCTGTGAACTATTGTTTGGGGAGTAGAAGGAGCCTCATAGGTGATAGGCATATTGTGCAGACTAGCTCCAAAGAAATCAAAATCATCAACTTGAGGAGCAGTATTAACTGGTGAATCAATATTAGATTGACTTGGTCCAGTAGTATCAACATTTGGCTCAGCAGTACTAATTCCATTTGTACTGCTCTCAGGAATTTTTGCTTCTTTACCATTCTGTCCACTAGAGTCATCAACAATCTTCTCCTTAGCAGCATCACTTGATGATGGAACATCATCAATCTTTGAAGAAGAAGTATTTAATGGACTTTCTTCCATGATTGGCATCAAGACATATTCTTCATCAGAATCTTCATCACCTGCATGATCATTAGTATTTGTACCTGTAACAGGCACATAATTCATAGAATCTGACAGCATATCAAGATCAAACAGCCAATCAGGACCACCACCTGCAACATTAGGAATATTCTCCTGAAATTCTATGTGCAGATTCTCCTCAACATGTTTGGTGCTTTTATTGTACACCCTAAAAGCCTTACTGTGCAGAGAATAACCAACAAAGAAACCCTCATCAGATTTCCCATTAAACTTTCCTAGTTGGTCTTTGGTATTCAAGATAGTGACATGGCAACCAAAAGGTCTCATAAAGCCTAAGGCAGGGGTTCTACCTCTAAAAAACTCATAAGGAGTCTTACTGTAAGGTTGCACTACCAGAACCCTATTCTGAACATAACAAGCAGTGCTAACTGCTTCAGCCCAAAATGAAATAGGCAACTTAGAGTCAGCTAACATTGTTCTAGCAGCCTCTATTAAGGTCCTATTCTTCCTTTCAGCTACTCCATTTTGCTGGGGGGTTCTAGCCACACTAAATTCCCTTTTAATACCTTTTTCTCTGCAAAAATCATCCATAACCCTATTCTTAAATTCTGTTCCATTATCACATCTGATTATTTTGACTTTCTTATCAGCTAGGTTTTCTACCTCAACAATAAACGATTTAAGGATTTCACTAGTCTCATCCTTAGTTCTCAGAAAGAAAACCCAAGAAAACCTGGAATAATCATCAGTAATAACCAAACAATATCTTTTAAAATTCAAGCTATTCACAGAAGTAGGACCAAACAAGTCCATATGCAGCATATATAAAGCTTGAGAATTTAAGTTATGAA
The DNA here is from genome assembly GCA_021014915.2 of Artemisia tridentata subsp. tridentata. NCBI lineage: Eukaryota > Viridiplantae > Streptophyta > Magnoliopsida > Asterales > Asteraceae > Artemisia > Artemisia tridentata. The sequence goes on along the minus strand of CP139502.1, from coordinate 188,130,752 downwards.
CCTTGGGCTTACAAGAGGCTCTGTGTTGTTTACCTTTAAGGAAAGAAACACAGGTTTGGTCATTTTGAAAAATCTTATTTGGTAATCCTCTTACCAATCAATTTTTAGCAATTTTGTTAATGGTTTTAAAATTTACATGACCAAGCCTTCTATGCCACAACATTGATTCCTCTAATGTGGCTTTTGCAATAAGGCAAGTAAGACCTTCTTTAGGAACAAGGTTGTTCATCTTAATACTGTATGTATTACCCCTTCTGGGGATTTTAAGCAAAACTTGATTTTCATCAGGCAGCTTGAAATCAGGAGAAAGAATAAGGCAGTCAGTGTCAGTAAAAAGAACCTTATTCTTTTTATCACATATCTGTGACACACTAAAGAGGTTGTACTTTAACTCTGGTACAAATTACACATTCTCAAAATTAAGATTACCAGTTTTAATTACACCTTTACCAGTAATCCTTCCTCCAACACCACCTCCAAAGATAGCAGGTCCTCCATCCAGAGCAATGAAGTCTGAAAGGTATGACATGTTACCAGTTATGTGCCTGGAACATCCACTATCTGAGTAGCCTCTGTCTTCTTCACCATTTGAAGGATGTTCCTGCACATAAAATAAAGGTTTTAGTACCTTTTGGGGACCCAAACCATCACTGGCTTGGATCTGCCTTGTGCATCAATATGAGAAAATTTATTGAAAGTCATTGATGCACCATTAGGTTTGGTAGATTTTCTAACCCAATGTGCTGAGGCCTTGACAGCATTGCCCCATTTACCCTTAACAGCTTTAAAATTCCAAGCAGTAGGAACTGCTGACCTAGCAGTTGGAACTACTGGCCTAGCAGTTGGAACTGCTGGTTTAACTTTAGGCACCCATTTTTTATTACTCAAAGATGTTTTCTGATAGAAGGGCCTTTTAACTGTTTGTGCATGATTTGAAAGTGGTTTTGCACTTGTAACAGTTTGTCTGTTATTGAACCATTTGTTTGGTCTGGCATTTGGAACTGCTGGTCTAACAGTTGAAACTGCTTTGATGCCAGACCTTAACATAACTGCTCTGGGTGACATTTTATGATTCACATTAGGGTCAGTCAACCTTGTTGGACTATTTTGAGTTACCCTAGCATTGTTATTCCTATTCACCCTTGAATTCCCAAAAACCCTCTTTTCCCATGGGTTTGAGTCACAATAAGCAGCCAAATGGTCAAAACTTCCACAAACAAAGCATACTTTTCTAATCATAATAAACTCATCATCTAATTGCTTAGATTTTGAGTGGTTCCAATTCCTCTGATTATCTTTAGAAACTGGTTATCTGTTCTTAGTTCTATACATCTCAGCATATTTGACATTTTTCCTAACTAGTTTTATGTTTTCAGTTTTAACCACCTTAGGAGCATGTTTAACTTCTACCTTAACAACATCAGGTTTAACCTTAACCTGATCATCCTCATCATTAGATGTCCAATCCTCAATAATTGGAGCATCTGAGTTCCTACCAGAAGACATCTTTTCCTAAGAAAGAGATTTATCACTTGCACTAACATAAGAATCCTCAGCCTTAACAAATTTAACAGGATTCTCACTAATTTTAGTACCATATCCAGGAAAATCCATATCCTTAAACTCTTCTAAACTTGTATGAGCCAAATCAATTCCTGGAGGGACAAACATTGCTCTATTTGGGGGTGCAACTGACTTGTAACCTAAACCAGATTTAGCTTTATTAAGTATTTGACTCTCTACTATTTTCTGTACCCCTTTTGATGTGTACTATAGAGTGTCAACACTTAACTTTATTTTTTCTTTTTTTTTCTTAAGTGTTTCTAGTTCATATACAAGTCCACTCATCTTGTCATCTTTCAGTTACAAATCTCTCTTTAACACAGCTATATCATCATTAAAGTTAGACTCATTCTTTCTATAAAAATCAAGTTGTTCTTCCAAAACAGCTAGTCCTCTTTTATGATTAGACAGACTAAAATTCACTTGATTAAATTCTACTCTAAGATCATCATACTGTTTCTTAAGAGTTTCATAATCTTTTAAAGCATGACAAGTGTTTGAGCATTTTTGAACTATATGTACCTCAGAGTCTGAAAAGGCCATCAATGCAATGTTGGCTGGTTCCACTTCCTCTTCTATAAAGCTCCAATCAAAACCAACTCCATCCACAACAACCATTGCCTTTGAGGAAGAAGTTTTTTCCACATTTACTGTCCTCCTATTCTGACTCTTGTTGTTTTGCTGTCTTGGGCTCCTACATTCCCTGGCAAAGTGCCCCATCTTGTGACAATTATAGCACTCCACCTTAGACTTATTATACCCAGCTACATCTCTTCCATTGAAGGTAATCTTGTTCCCAGTTCTTTGATAATACTTCTTAGCCCTAATACTTATCAAGGCCAACTGCCACTTTAAATCCATAGCTTCCAAATCATCCTCAGCAATCTGAAGAAGATCTTCATTGAAGATTTGAGACCCACCAGATTGTTCTGACACAAATGCATATATGGTCTCTTCAGTCAAGCCAGCAGTACTAGTTTTTACACTAGCAGTGCTAACTTTAGGGCTAGCAGTACCAACTGCTTCAACATCATCAGAACTGTTATTGTTGGAAGATGATAAGAATGCTGTGTTTCCAGAACTAGAACTAGTGCTTCCTCCTTTCTTCACCTTTTGATCTACAATCTTGAGATTGTTGTACAATTCATTCAGTGACATCTTTTCCAGTTCTGGCTTATTGCTCCAGACAACCACATAGGTGTTCCACTCACCAGGTAGACTATTGAGAAACTTCATATTGAGATCTTCTTGTGGAATCACAATTTTTAGAACATTTAGTTGGCTGACAATCTTTTGAAGTCTGTTAAAGATATGATCAAGTGATTTAGAGTTTGAGGCACTAAAGTTCTCATAACTCTGCTTAAGTAGGGTTTTCTGTGCCTTCTTGGTGGCTTCATTGCCACCAAATCTCTCCACAACTGCTTCAAAAAGTGTCTTAGCAGTCTCATAGTGGCTAAAGTTTAACACTTGATCATTAGGAATTGCCATGAGTAACAAATTCCTAGCCTTCTGATCATTCTTCTTTTTGACTCTCTCATCGTTTGTGACTGGCTCAGTGTTGAGCTTTGTGGTCTTGGAACCATCCGCACGTGTTTCCTCAGAAGTAGTTGGTTTGAAGGAATCACCATTGATTATGATATCCCATAATGCATAGTCTTGCACCATGAAATATTGCTCTATTCTGAGCCGCCATAAATCGTATTCATTCTGTTTCAGCATGGGGAGTTTAGCAAGGATTGAGGTTTGAGGTGTCTCCATGTCCATCTTCTTGGTTGCAAGAGAGTAAGTACTTCTGGATCTTCTAAATCAAAGTATCAGAAACCTGTCTTTGATACCACTTGACCGGATCTAAACACACAGATTGTGTTGAAGATACTTTGAGTATATACTTAGTAGCACGCGGGATTTACTACCAAGTACTTAGAAGATTTTGTGTTTGGTGATGTATGTGTTTATATGAATGTAACAGTAAAACAATGACACAATGTTTAACCAAACGATTATAGCTTCAATATATTACGAGTGATCTTGGAATATCACAAGAATTACAATAAGACCTTGAAGCTCTAACAATAACGCATGTACATAGAACTTAACCTAGGATCTCCTTTTATAGGACAAGGAGTCCTTTACAAGTAAAGCATCTACCGTATAAATCTATATTAATAAGATATACATTACATCTTTTCCATATATATCTTCACACGACTTTCATCTTTATCTTATAAACAGTACTAACTTCTTGTTCCAACAGTACTAACTGGCTTAGTACTGATAGTGTATTCTTGAACGATCTTCAGCAGTACTAATTTATGCATGAGCAGTACCAACTATTGGTTTAATTCCCAACATACATGCTACTTACTTTTTATGAACACAATTGTTTAAACGTATGCTTTCCTAATTATGATGATTATGCTAAGTACCATTATTGCCGCCAGCAAGTCCCTTTATCATGAACCATTAATCACTTGTGAGTGAACGCGAATATAGTGTATAGGCCTATAGGACTGACGCACCCCACTTTGTTGACCAGATAGGCAACATGTGTGTGCTATATTCGAATTACCTAGGTAGATGGCTAACTACCTACTTGAGGGAAAAGTTTGAGATATTATCATTATTACATCAATGTTATTGATGCCGGTTAATGTCTGCGTGTCATGAGCTTAGCAAATTATACGACGATTACCCGATATTTGTATTTGTTAACAAATGTCATCCAGACTTTATAAATCTTGTGTTCAACTATTTACTTTAAACATATGAATTTCACTCAACCTTTGTGTTGACTTTTTAGCATGTTTATCTCAGGTATTTGAAGTATTGATTTTCTGGCATTGGAGTGGCGTGAACACTATTGATGGCTATCTAGTTTCTTTTTCTTTAATAACTACCATTCGAAAAACCTTTAAACTACTTATGTCCTTTGAGTGCTTTGCACTGTTGGGAACTTTTTGACTTTGGTGTTTTGCTATGAATTGATTGGTATTTATTTTAAAACGTCTCTTATGAGTTCATTTCTATGATTGTGGCTGTCTTATTGTGAAGTAACCCCCAAACCTTTATTTTCCGCTACAAATTATATTTTTATTCCGCTGCAAAAACCTATATTTTTCCCAGGGTGTTACAAGACTGAAGACTTAAAGACTGAAGGAAAGGTGGGACAAGGCAGAAAATATTTGAAATGATAAGGAGAAGTCCTTATCAAGCTAAGGTCATACTTTTTCTAAAAGGCTAAAGTTCAGGACAGTGTCATCATTGTCCTTCAGAAAGCAGTATTGTCCTATTCCCAAAATAAACAATTGTAACAGAGATAAATTAAATAAGTATTTTGTCCACACTAGTTTAGGTGTTGGGAATTAAACCAACAGTTAGTAATGCTAGGTCAAAGTTACAACTGCTGAAGATTAACACTAACAGTACTAAGTCAGTTATTACTGCTAGTACAGATGGTTAGTATTGATTATGAGATGAAGACAGAGTTGAAGACGCATAAAGATATATATAGAATAGATATTGTGTATATCATATAATTATAGAATGATACGAATGATAGTTTACTTGTAAAGGACACCTTGTTCTATAAAAGGAGATTCTAGGTTAGGTTTTCAGTATCTCTCATATACGTATTATTGTGAAAGCTTCAAGGTTGTTGAACCCTAGTGATAATCGAAGATCACTCGTATTATAATAATAATATTGAAGCTATTTGGTTGATTAAACACTTGTGTTCATACATTGTTCATTCACTGTTACATCACACAAACTATATCTTCTAAGTATTAGCTAGTAAATTCCGCTTGCTAGTTAATATTAACTCAAAGTATCTTCAACACAAGGAGTGTGTTTAGATCCTATCAAGTGGTATCAGAGCCAGGTTCTGATACTTTGAATTAGAAAATCCAAAAGAACTTTTTAACAAGGAAGATGGACATGGAAACTCCTCAAACCTCAATCCTTGCCAAACTCCCTATGCTCAAACAAAACGAATATGATCTCTGGAGGCTCAGAATTGAGCAATACTTCATGGTGCAAGATTATGCACTATGGGATATCATTCTCAATGGTGATTCTTTTAAACCAACAACTTCTACAGAAACACTTGCTGATGGTTTCAAAATTACAAAGCTCAACACTGAAACAGTCACCAATGATGAGAGGATCAAGAAGAAGAATGATCTCAAAGCCAAGAGTTTGTTACTCATGGCAATTCCCAATGATCAGGTGTTGAACTTCAGTCATTATAAGACTGCAAAGACACTTTTTGCAGCAATTGTAGAGAGATTTGGTGGCAATGAAGCTACTAAGAAGGCACAAAGAACACTGCTGAAGCAAAGCTATGAGAATTTTAGTGCCACAACCACTGAAACTCTTGATCAAGTCTTTAACAGGCTACAGAGAATTGTGAGTCAACTTGCTAGGTTGAAAATAGTGATTCCACAAGAAGACCTGAATATGAAGTTTCTCAATAGCTTGTCTGCTGAATGGAACACCCATGTTGTTGTTTGGAGCAACAAGCCTGAACTGGAGAAGATGACACTTAATGAGTTGTACAACAATCTTAAGATTGTTGAACAAAAGGTGAAAAAGGCAGGAAGCACCAGTTCTATGTCTGGAAATATGGCATTTTTGTCATCCCCCAGTAATAGCAGTACTAAGGATGATCCAGATGTTTGTACTGCTAGCCCTAAAGTTAGTACTACTAGTGTAAAAACTAGCATTGCTAGCTTGAGTGATGAAACTATCTATGCCTTTGTATCTAAGCAATCCAATGGGTCTCAAATATACAATGAAGACCTTGTTCAGATTGATGAAGATGACTTGGAAGCAATGGACTTGAAGTGGAAAATGGCTTTGATAAGCCTTAAGGCAAAGAAGTACTTTCAAAGGACTGGAAAGAAGCTTACCTTCATTGGAAGAGATGTTGCTGGCTATGACAAATCCAAGGTGGAATGAGGTTAAAAAGTGTTCTAATTTTTGTCCTGCTTTGAAAGATTATGAGTTACTTAAGAAACAATATGATGATCTTAGGACAAAATTTAATGAAGTAAACTTTAGTCTTTCGAATCATAAAAGAGGAATAGTTGTTTTAGAAGAACAACTTACTTTTTATAGAAAGAATGAAGCAAACTTTACTGATGATATAGCTGTCTTAAGAAGAGATTTGCAACTTAGAGATGATAAGATGAGTGCGCTTAAGTATGAACTAGAGAAGCTTAAGAAAGAAAAGGAAAACATCCAGTTAAGTGTTGACACTCTTGAATATACATCAAAAGGAGTTCAGAAATTAATAGAGAGTCAAGTGGTTCATAAAGAAAAATCTGGTCTAGGATATAAGTCAGTTGCACCCCAAATAGAGGAATGTTTGTACCTCCAGGAATTGACTTAGCTCATACTGGCTTAGAAGAGTTTAAGGATGTTGAATTTCTTGGATATGGTCCTAAAACCAATTAGAGTCCTACTGAATTTGTTAAGGCTGAGGATTCTTTTGTGAGTGCAAGTGATACATCACTTTCTGAGGATAAGGTGTCCTCTGGTAGGAACTCAGATGCTCCAACCATAGAGGATTGGACATCTGAAGATGATGATGATGATGATCAGGTTAAAGTTAAACCTGATGTTGTTAAGTTAGAAGTAAAACATGTTCCTAAAGTGGTCAAAAATGAAAATGTAAAACCAGTTAGGAATACTGTTAGATATGCTGAGATGTATAGGTCTAAAAATAGATCTTCAGTTCCTAGGGGCAATCAAAGGAACTGGAATAACTTAAAATCTCAATAACTTGGTGATGAGTTTGTTATGCAGATTAAAGTATGTTTTGTGTGTGGTAATTTTGATTATTTGGCTGCATATTGTGGCTCAAATCCATGGAAAAAGAAGGTTTTTAGGAATTCAAGGGTGTATGGGAATACTGATGTGTCGTGTGCGTATGCTCTAATTTATACCCACGGTATGTCATTGTGGTTTTAGCAGTATTCAAGTTTTAAATTTATATTTAGCCGACTTATCAATAACACACACACTTTAATGAGCAGTGTACCCGGTCAGTATGAATATAATGGTAAGTAGAGTGTCGATCACTAAGAGTGGAACGTATTATCTAGTTATTCTAATCAGTATTTTAATATCTTAAGTTAGCTATACAACCTAATCTAACGCAAGGGGGTTCAGCCTGAGAGACTGGCATGGTTTGATTGTGATTAAATATAAACTAAACTAACGAGCATGAATCAGTGAATAGCACACACGTACACAGATAAATACTTGAGACAATAAGAAGACCTGTCCTGATAGTTAAGTAGCTTGTCACTTGTTTTATTGCTAGTTTTATATGAAGTGTATAGTTCGATGCAACGCACCGAGATTAAGTCCTTTCTCGTTGGTTCTAATCTTATCGGCGAGTAAACCCTTAATGATTACTTATGACTATCCTACTTATCTTTCTTCCTACTTTTCAACAGACGATAGAATGCATAGGCGATCTAATAAATAGGCGAGGAAGGGGCATGGCGACCCATGCAATGCTCAGCTAGACACAGAGGTTATCAATGCACTAATAAAAGTCACCAAAGACATCAACATATAAACCTTAATTAATGGGAAAGCAATTTTAAGGGGAGTTGAAGTGTATGATTAAATCAATGATCACAAGCCCATCAATCCTGACCAATTAAAGTGTACTAATACAATAAAACAAAACTACTTAATGAATTGAATACATGCAGGACCTTCTTACAGCTCTTGTATCTTCGTTCAATGATCACAAGCCCATCAATCCTGACTAATTAAAGTGTACTAATACAATAAAACAAAACTACTTAATGAATTGAATACATGCAGGACCTTCTTACAGCTCTTGTATCTTCGTTCAAGGTGTGTCTAGTGCTGCTACTTCGACTGAATTCGGCCTAGGGTTTCTGTCTTCTCGTACTTCGTATATTACTAGCCCTCTCGAAATTCGTCTGGTCTTGGGGTATTTATAGTTTCTGTCTGAGGGTAAGATGCGGCGCATTGAATAAGTAGATGCGGCGCATTGACTTAACTTCGCGTGGGGTCCAAGATTAATATATTCAGGAATATTCGTACACCGCCAGAAGATGCGGCGTAACTCCATTCTTAGATGCGGCGCATGTCCTTTGCCGTCTTGGATAATATCTTGTGAATTCTTGATAGTGATGCGCCGTATATAATAAGTAGGATGCGGCGTATCTGGAGCAGAATGGTCTTGATCTTGTACATTTCAGTAGACTCTTAACTTCTTGCTTTTTTTGCTCCATAATTAGTCCAAAATCGCCAAGTTTCACATAATACTTGTTTTTACCTGAGAATTACAAAAGTAAACATTAACGTATCAATTCTCACAGATAATATAATAAAACAAGTCAAATAAATAGGATAAATGATGGTAATAAAATGTACTTATTTGAGTTCATCAAATATCCCCCCACTTGAACTTTACTTGTCCCCAAGTAAACCTTAGAATTAATCTTATGAAAATGTATCCTAAAAGATATTAGGATTTATTTTTATATTTAAGCATGTATTCATTTTGTCATAATCACACAACCAAACACTTAACGAATTAGAAATAAAATAAAATATTTTGATAAAAGCAAATCTAATCGTTTAACTGTCCAGTCGTGACGAATATTCTATCATAAGCTTGGCAAGTATACGCATCTCCTCCACTAAAGCCAAGGAATAACAAGTCTAAAGCGGTAAAAAGGGTTTGTTGGTTAAGGGTTAATCATTCTGAGTAATCTTTACCAATAATATTATATCAAAAAGGGCGACAAAATCATAAATACATAGCCGAATCCACGACTACGATACTTAAGATTGCTCAAATCCCTAATCTCAATAAATCAAAGGTTTGGATAAAGAATAATATAGGGTATGGATAATATTTGGGATACAAATTGGTGTAAAATGAAAAATAAACAAAACAGATAAATTAAAATCCTAAGTGTGGTTAATCACTATCCCAACCATCCCATGAATAAGACTCATATCATTGAATAACTCACGCTTTAACACTTGAAACACACGCTTTAGGTAGACACGAATTATACTCAACAAGATCTTAATCAAGGAATAACCTTAGTTGGCGTTCCATAACGTTCAACTCCCATTCAATCCATAAATATAATATATAACAAATAGTGGTGATATCGACCACTTAATACAAAACTTTACATAAGTTGGTTAAAACAAACATCCAACTCCTCCTTTTTCTTTTTCTTTTCTATTTTTTTTTTTATTTTTATTTGAAACATAAACATAGATGTGTAAAATTTCACAACTTTTCTATCACTTTCTTTCCGGATAATTTTTCCATACTTTTCATGACTTCAGAAATAACTGTAATAGCGAAAGTAGTAAACACACGAAAAATAAACTCAAAGATATACAATATTTACTTTCACTCCAATTGCATTGTGCAATTTCCCGACCTAACCATAGATAATGAATTACGCACGCGAACACATGTAATGTAAGGAAACACACTTTGCCTAAAGCAATTAACCAACCACGGATTTTAATCTACAGGGTAGGCTAAGGTGTAAGGGTGTAACGAAACATTATAACAAAGGTGTAAGAAACGAAAGGAATGGCTCTGAGTGTTTTTCTAGGGGTATCTTACTCTAAAAATGAGAGTAACAAAAGGTTTATACGGGGGTTAACTAACCAGTGTAGTTAGGTAATATCACATAACATATAAAGGCTATTTGGGTGTAATCCTAGAAATTTACCAATTTAGACAAGTCATTCCAATTATATAGATAATACTTATTATGGTGGTCTCGAATAGTATACAAGCCAAGTTCTAAAGTTTACAAGTCACCGGCACACTCATAGATTTGTGAATTTTGAAAAGTTCACAATTTTTGAAAATAACGTCATGTGTGCAGCTATGTAATTTAGACTTTAAACAAAATCATGCTAAAAATTTTAAATTTTGATATATTAAGCACTTTTTAAGCATATTTTGAAAATTTTAGGACAAGTAAGTGTTCTAATTCTCCAATCCCCCCACTTAAGTTAAACAACGTCCTCGTTGTTTGTATAAAAGATTAAAAACTGGAAAATAAAAGAATTAGAACAGAAAAACTCCCCTGAGATTTGCTCGGTATGATCCTCCATTATTTGTATAAGAGCAAAAATCATCTTTCTTGTGGATTAGAACGTTTAAGCTTCATATTTGATGTATCCACAGGAAATGTAGGAATCTATAATACCATCAAGACTTTAACACACCTGAGTTAAAAAAAGGTTCAAACTTGCATAATACATTAGTAGTTAGTAAAAATAAAACTGAAAAATTAAAATTAAAATCATCAGGTCAGTCGATGCGCCGTATCTTATGGAAGAAGATACGCCGTATCGAGCCTGGAATAATTACGAATCAGATTAGAAGATGCGTCGCATCCTTAACCAGGGATGCGCCACATTAAAATAAACTGACAAAAAGTTTTAAAGTCAAAAATAAAAATGTAGAAAATAAAGTAAGATATGACCAGTGCAGGAGATGCGTCGCATCTTAGGATTGAGATGCGCCGTATCTTCTGCGGGCCTGACTGACTCGACACAGAACAGAATAGTAAAAAATTTCCGGGTTGTCTCCCGGTCAGAACTTGTCTTTATTCCAGAGTCTTCAAGTTAGACTCACGTTCAGCTCCTTATTTTGTTCTTGTTACGAGCCATCCTTCTTCTTTCATCCGAAAGATGTTCCCATATAGCTCCGCAACATTTTCTTCCGTGCGACTTGATCTAATAGATTTTTTGGTGTTTATCGCAACATATTCTTCATCAGGTCCCAAAGAATATTTGATGATTTTAAATTTTTCAGAAATAATCATGGGTGGTTCGTTATAAGGAATCCCAAGTAGTCGACATTTTCTTTTGTTGAATTCTTCATCGTCTTTATCAACAAACTTGAAATAAGGATCCTTATTCAAATAGTCATCAAGTTCATCAATCAATTCTTCTCGCGACTCATCGTTATTAGCAGAGGGATCATAATTATCCGCGTTAAAGGATTGATAATAATCTTGAATCTCATCCCATTTCCTTTTCAGTTCCCATTGCGAGCGTCTATCAAGCCTCGTGTAATCATCACATTCTCTATGCACCCATTCCCAGAAAGTAGTAATCGATGTTCCCTTTAGCTCTTTCAAGTATTCGATACTACCCTTTTCTTGCAAAGCCTCCGCTTTTTGTGGGCAGTCTTCAACATTTTCATACCACTCATAGTCTTCAAAGGTTACATCGTTTCCAACTCGTTTCATCCCAATTATACTTCCCCCATTGCAGGTTCCGTCACTCTTATAATCACAGGTTGGCCATTTACTACTTCCATCCTTGAAAACGAAAGGTTTACAAGTGTGATCAATATGCGAATCCTCATTTGATAATCCATCGTCACTCTCTACTTCCTCATCTTCTCCTCTCGTCCAATATACCCATAACGCATCTTTAGTAGCTTGGTCCATGCTCTTATGGTTTTTGAACTTACTAGCTAACCAATCCGAAAAATCATCATTGTTAGGATCATAGTTAACGTCAAAGCTAGCGATACTAATCATTTTCCTCCTTATTTCCATGAACTCATTAAATTGTTCCTTGAAACTCCATGTCAACCATGAAGTCATAATCCGCTTGACTTCATTCGCAGGGGCAAATTTTGGATTACCATATTTAAGCTCGAGCCAGTCTTTCAAAGAGATATCCATCAACCTTACCAACTTTCCATGAAATAGTATCTCCGATTCAGCATACATTCTTTCGTTATCCAGATAGCTCTTATCAAAGCCCCAATACTGTTCGGAATAAGGCATATAAGAAGTTTGTATAGGTCGGACTTCATAGCTTGTGTTCCTCGATTTGTTGACTGCATTTGCTGAGTTCATGTATTCAATTTGAAACTTCCCATCTTTTTCTTCGATAGTAGTCCAAGTTAATCCTTTAGATTCAATGATGGGCCATAAGATTAACAATTCATCTTCAGTGTAGCTCATTAGTAAATCATAAGAGAATATCCCATCTTCAATATTGCATAAGCGCTGGAATTCCTTATAAGTAGCTTCAAGAGGGGTCTCCCAAGAGAATAATTCGGCATCAATCATGAGAACATTGAAGTTGACATCATCAAAAACTTCCACTACGAATGAATCCGAAAGCAAGAGTTCCTTAGCAAGATATCCGTTCACTGACATGTCTTCCATAGCAAAACCTGTCATCATAGGTAAAATCGTAAGTAGGATTTGTTCGCTAGAAGAGAGATTAATGAATTTAGAAACGGATATAAAGAATAAAAATAACTGATATCATGCAGACGATGCGCCGTATCCAAAGAGTTGGATACGCCGTATCTTATAATCGTTAAAATTAAATCAGACTTTTATTCAGAAAATAGATACGCCGCTTAGAAATTTAGAATGCGCCGTATCAGTTAAAATTATCAAAAATCAACGTATATTTATTAAGATTAAATGCGTCGTATTAACGAAAGTTAATGCGCCGTATTTTCGTTACGTTCAAAATACAAGATTTTTGATTCAGAAGATGCGCCGTATCGACAGAGATCGATGCGTCGTATCTGTTTAATAATTCGAAAACTGTTTTTAATTAAAATAATAGATACGCCGTATCTACTAAGGCAGATGCGTCGTATGGCGTTATCGCTTAGAAAAATTTCTTATTAAAAACGGAATACGCCGTATCTTGGGGAAAGATGCGTCGTATCGAATTTATTAAACGCGTTGTATTTTATAAAAATTAAACGCAATACGCCGTATCTGGGAAAACAGATGCGCCGTATCGTTTGATTTAGCTCAGTACAACGATAGCAGAATACAGAAAATACGAAAAATAAAAACACAAAAAAAATAAAAACAAACCAAAATAAACAAAAATAAAAACACACACAAAACAGAAAATATGCAAATAATACAATGAATGCAATTTAACTAATATACAACAGAGTTAGCGGTTAAAATTAAAATTAAAAAGAAAATCCTAATTAAAATACTAATCAAATTAACAGATAATAACAATTCACTCCCCGGCAACGGCGCCAAAAACTTGATGTGTCGTGTGCGTATGCTCTAATTTATACCCACGGTATGTCGTTGTGGTTTTAGCAGTATTCAAGTTTTAAATTTATATTTAGCCGACTTATCAATAACACACACACTTTAACGAGCAGTGTACCCGGTCAGTATGAATATAATGGTAAGTAGAGTGTCGATCACTAAGAGTGGAACGTATTATCTAGTTATTCTAATCAGTATTTTAATATCTTAAGTTAGCTATACAACCTAATCTAACGCAAGGGGGTTCAGCCTGAGAGACTGGCACGGTTTGATTGTGATTAAATATAAACTAAACTAATGAGCACAAATCAGCGAATAGCACACACGTACATAGATAAATACTTGAGACAATAAGAAGACCTGTCCTGATAGTTAAGTAGCTTGTCACTTGGTTTATTGCTAGTTTTATATGAAGTGTATAGTTCGATGCAACGCACCGAGATTAAGTCCTTTCTCGTTGGTTCTAATCTTATCGGCGAGTAAACCCTTAATGATTACTTATGACTATCCTACTTATCTTTCTTCCTACTTTTCTACAGACGATAGAAGGCATAGGCGATCTAATAAATAGGCGAGGAAGGGGCATAGCGACCCAAGCAATGCTCAGCTAGAAACAGAGGTTATCAATGCACTAATAAAAGTCACCAAAGACATCAACATATAAACTTTAATTAATGGGAAAGCAATTTTAAGGGGAGTTGAAGTGCATGATTAAATCAATGATCACAAGCCCATCAATCCTGACCAATTAAAGTGTACTAATACAATAAAACAAAACTACTTAATGAATTGAATACATGCAGGACCTTCTTACAGCTCTTGTATCTTCGTTCAATGATCACAAGCCCATCAATCCTGACCAATTAAAGTGTACTAATACAATAAAACAAAACTACTTAATGAATTGAATACATTCAGGACCTTCTTACAGCTCTTGTATCTTCGTTCAAGGTGTGTCTTGTGCTGCTACTTTGACTGAATTCGGCCTAGGGTTTCTGTCTTCTCGTACTTCGTATATTACTAGCCCTCTCGAAATTCGTCTGGTCTTGGGGTATTTATAGTTTCTGTCTGAGGGTAAGATGCGGCGCATTGAATAAGTAGATGTGGCGCATTGACTTAACTTCGCGTGGGGTCCAAGATTAATATATTCAGGAATATTCGTACACCGCCAGAAGATGCGGCGTAACTCCATTCTTAGATGCGGCGCATGTCCTTTGCCGTCTTGGATAATATCTTGTGAAATCTTGATAGTGATGCGCCGTATATAATAAGTAGGATGCGGCGTATCTGGAGCATAATGGTCTTGATCTTGTACATTTCAGTAGACTCTTAACTTCTTGCTTGTTTTGCTCCATAATTAGTCCAAAATCGCCAAGTTTCACATAATACTTGTTTTTACCTGAGAATTACAAAAGTAAACATTAACGTATCAATTCTCACAGCTAATATAATAAAACAAGTCAAATAAATAGGATAAATGATGGTAATAAAATGTACTTATTTGAGTTCATCAAATACCAATGCTAGGGTGAATCAAAACAGTCCTACTAGATTGACTAACCCTAATGTAAATCATAAGATGACATCCAGAGCAGTCATGTTAAAGTCTGGCATCAAATCAGTTTCTACTGCTAGACCAAACAAGAGTTTTAATTACCAACAAACTGTTTCAAGTGCAAAACCATATTCAAATCATTACAATCATGCACAAACAGTTAACAGGCCCTTTTTCAAGAAAACACCTTTGTATAATCAAAAATGGATGCCTAAAGTCAAGCCAACAGTTTCTACTGCTAGGCCAGCAATTCCTACTGCTAGGTATATGAATGATTTTAAGGGTCAATGGGGCAATGCTGTGAAGGCCTCAACACGTTGGGTATGGAAACCTACCAAACCCAATGGTGCATCAATGAATTTCAATAGATATAATTATATTGATGCACGAGGCAGATCCAAGTCAGTAATGGCTTGGGTCCCTAAAAGGAACTAAATCCTTTATTTTGTGTGCAGGAACATCCAACAAAAGATGGAGAAGATAGAGGGTACTCAGATAGTGGATGTTCAAGGCACATGACTAGTAACATGTCATACCTTTCAGACTTTACACCTTTGGATGGAGGACCTGTTATCTTTGGAGGTGGTGTTGGTCGAAAGATTACTGGTAAAGGTATTATTAAAACTGGTAATCTTGACTTTGAAAATGTGTATTTTGTACCAGAGCTTAAGTACAACCTTTTTAGTGTGTCACAAATTTGTGACAAACAGAACAAGGTCTTACTTATTGATACTGATTGTCTTATTGTTTCTCCTGATTTCAAGCTACCTGATGAAAGTCAAGTACTGTTTAAATCCCCAGAAAGGGTAACACATACAGTGTTGAGATGAATAAACTTGTTCCCAAAGAAGGTCTTACTTTCCTTGTTGCAAAAGCCACGTTGGATGAGTCAATGTTGTAGCATAGAAGGCTTGGTCATGTTAATTTCAAAACCATTAATAAGATTGCTAAATATGGTTTGGTAAAAGGTTTACCTAATAAAATTTTTCAAAATGACCAAGCCTGTGTTTCTAGCCTTAAGGGTAAATGTGAGATCCTGTAAAAATCCCTCGTAATAAATCTCACTGATTTATGATAATCTCAACTTGCGATTTAATAAAACCCATTTTTATGGGAAAATTTAAACTTTTCTCATATTGCTATAAATACCACGATATGTTTCGAGATATATATAACATGGCAACCTTTATTTGAAACACAAGTAAATTCACGAGATTCCATTCTCACTAAATTTAAAACTTCGCAAATGATAACAGTTGGTAATAACAAATCTCTATGCAAGGATATATGCCCTTTTCCTAATTACCTTAATTATTTCATTTAACTAACACTAATTTACTACCAAATCCTTCACTAATACTACAACTACAAAAAAAAGCGGGCTGTCTAAGATTTGGCCCATCCATCAGCCCATTACACGTTTCACAAACCATAGATCCAAGTCCACTTTCAATTCAATGTTTAACTCATGAGTTTATGCACAATTCGACCAGCCACAGTCCACCAAAACGCCTTGGTATTTTTTTTTTGATTCTCGAACGCGACTAATATATATTATTATACCTCTTATTTACTCTCCCAACCAACAAATAGGATGCCAAATATTAGCTCGAGATATGAACGTTTGATACGTTTAAATGAGCCAAAGTGTTTGTCCCATTCTCATCAAATCAAACTATATATATTTTTGCAAACTCATCCGTTTTTATCCGGGTTTGTTTTAATCCCATTTCAACATTTTATTTGATCAAGTGTGATTTATTAGGAGTGTTTAGTGTTAAGAACATCAAGCTCGACATTAAACCCGACTCGTTTACACACCAAAGTTACATGTTGACATAAAAGGAGTAAACCAATTCCAAATTGATCTCTTTTACTCTTCCACATGCCACTAAAGTCTTCAATGTCAGTGGATTCATTTCCAATTAAGTATCCAACATTCACTAATAAAGCAAGTAATCATTTCTCACAAAACTTCACTTGCTCCAAAACGAATGTACCAACCGAATATATACATAATCCATCAACTAGAGACAAGATATTATTAAACTTGTTTTCTCAGCCAAACCTCCACTCATTCACGCGGTTAGATACTGCCATACTCAACCGAAAATATCTATTGAATATGTGTATAATCCAAAGATAAAAGACAAGCTCTACAAATTTTTCCCATAACTTCCCATGATTACTAGGACAGAGGCATGCTAACTCTTACTGGTCATCCACATTTATACTCAATGATTGAGTGTGAAAGTCAATAAGAAAACATGTGAAATCTCCTATATAAACCAATCTTCTTCTAGCAAACTTCACTGCCCAAAAATCCATACGCCTTCCACTCTCACTAACACTCTGAAAGTTTCAAACAACTCTTGTCTCACAAAGGAAATGCAAGTCGAGTAGAAGTAATACGTGAGAACGTATTCGAACCTAACAAGCCTACTGCCTTGTTTGTATATTTCTATCCGCGTTCCATTCGACTCCACAGCTCTTCACCACCTTTTCTAAGGTGTAGTAAGTGTTTAATAACTCTTTTTCTTTCATCTCTCACGATCACAATTCATGCATGCATTGTTTTACTTGTTTCGTTCGAACATATAACTAGTCACGTTTATATATTCACTAGTAGGATGTGCATGCATATTCGCTTAGAACAACCCCACTGAGGAAGATTTGGAAAACCATTCTCACCCTACTTACACGTCAAAAATATCACACCATGCATTGTTTCATCATTTTGCTTGATCATATATAGTATCACTTAGTTACACTCGTTATTTTATGCGTACCCAACATGAGTCGAGCCTCCCATGGGAAGGCTTAAGAGTCATCACTCACTCACGTTTAACACTTCATGATCGCATGCATACATCGAACTCACACACTCACACGATCATACTCTAGTTATATGCTCCATTTAAAATGCATGAACATAACTATATGGACTGAAACTGCCAAATTGTGAAACTTATGGACTAAAACTGTGAAAACAGTTTATAAAGGACTTAAATTGATCTTTGAATTAACTTCAAACCTTACATAGACATTTGGACTATTTTTGGTCTATTATTGGACTTTATATTTAACGAAGGACTAACGACGTAACGCAAACTCAGTTAGGGTAAAAAGTACAAGGACCAACTATTTTCACTTAACATTTTTACTTCATTTTCCATTTTTCATCATTCCATCACTTCATATGCATTTTACACATTTTAGTTATGTATATTTAAATTTCGTTATTATTTAACGATTTTACATGGATATCATTTCATCATATTTTGAGGAGATAATACCTCGAGTCAAGTGACATGAGAATCAAGATAATATCATTGTATGATATTATATTTTCTTAACTTGAGGCATTTTAAGCATATCACAACCACATCATCAAATCGTTATACGATTTCTCATTTCACACTCATCGTTAGTTATAAGTCGAATCTTAGACTTCCCTCATATTCAGGTTTCGTATCAAGGATGTTTCCGTGATTGTTTCCATAGATCTTAAAATTCTATCCTGTCAGACACACTCCAGGTGAGTCGTGGCCCCTACTTTTAATATTTGTTTTAATAACTCTTTTGGGGGAGATACATGCTTCAACTGTTTTAAGTATTTTTATACTTTGAAAACACTCATGATTTATTCAAAATCATCAACTATGTTTTACATGTTTTGAATCACCCTTTGACGGGGATATATACTCGTTATAGTTGTAAACTGCTTGCTTAGCTGAAATGCTATATTTGAAACATAACATTTTCAAACTACTTATTGTAACAAGATACTGAGACTCATTTATGCATTCATATAACGGCCGAATGTACTATTAACTTAACTATGATGTTTATACATCCCAACTGGAATTAATTGCCAAAACTAAAGTACGCATATTCTATGAGAACCTGAACCCTATATTGCCTAAGTTTAGCTATATTGCCATAAAGTCCCTCTATCATGAGACATTAATCACTGCGGTGAGTGCGAATATAGTGGACAGCTTCGAAACCTGTAAAGGCTGACGACCTATCCCACTAAATACTGGATGGAATGCCGGATGGCTAGTCGTATTTAGTCGTGATACACTATATTTGACACATAATAGGATGAGGCAATCACCTATTACTTAGGGCAAAACCATCAGTAACCCAGATGTGACTTTCGCCGTTGTACGGTACTTTTGTTAACGTTTTGCGCGTCATGAGGCTTAGAGCAATATAACCTTATGAATATATATGTCTTCTTATATATATTCGGATACAGCTGTATTTAGTAACGACCACTCCACTCTGATAGACATCAGACTTTAAACTATTGTTTTCACTATGTGATTGAAATATGTATCATGTACTTGGAACTTAACTGCTATCATATGTGACTTAGTTGTGTCTTATGATAAAGACAACTTAATGCTTGGCATATCTCTACTTTTAAAAGTTGAACTATTATTTCATTGCAAGCATATAATAACGTAACTCATTTTCATTTAAACTTGAAACTTATGATCATCTGAGTTCATAAATGAATTACTCGTGGATTTTATCCAAATTGTAAACTTGCTAGTACTTCAAGAAGTACTAGTATTTAATTTAACTATCAACTCTTGAATTCATTGAAAGAAAGTTATTTTCTATCAAACTCCACGAACTCACCAACCATTGTGTTGACGTTTTAAGCATGTTTATCTCAGGTAATCAACAGAGCAGGACAAGACACGGAGCGGGCATTTAATACTCTGATAACTTAAATGGTGTGAAAATCAAATATGTCATTCTTTCCAAATTACTATATTTTTGTGAGATTTTCAAATATGATCTCTCAACCTTTGTACCAAAACGATTATTTTGAATGACATATAACTTTCAAAACGCCTTTTTCAAGCCGTTTTCTAAAATTTTGACTTCGATCCTCAGTGTAACACCTAATTATTTTCCGCTGCCATAAAACCAAATTAGGGGGTGTTACAGATTGGCATCAGAGCCACAGGTTATAGAGAATCAAATGTTTTCAAACATTGAACTATAACCACACTTTCAAAATAAATGATTTTACACCATACCCATTTTACGCCCTCCGTGTCTGCAGACTGCCGTGCTCAATATATTACCTACTAAGATTGTTTTGTACTAATCTTACATGCTTAATGTTTACTCTTCACACATTACACACCTTATTATTGTACACTCAATGTTACACCCTAAACGTATGAATATTCATAATTACTGTTGTTACAGTACCATGTCTTCCAAACTAGTCGGTATCACCAAGACTACCTCTCCTACTATACATGTGTCACCTACCTACCAAATTGCATCGGATACTGAAGATCCTTATGTAAAAATGTCACAACCCCAGCCTGACATAGAACTCACTTAGAAATCACCTTCGTCATCACCTACTTACTCACCTCCATGTCAGAAACTTAGGAGAGCAACCGAATCCTATTCAGATGAAGATTTGATTGGTGGTCAACCAACATTTGAATCTGGACAGAGTTCACACCAAGAAATGACTTGGAAGAAGATCGAACTAAATTCTCCTTTGCCTGATATCTCAGATTTTCCCATGTCAGATATCCCAGAGAATGTATCCTCGCCCAATTCTCCCGACTACAATATAGACACCTATGACTCCATATGGACTTGCCTTCACCAACACACCAACATACTAGACACTCACTCTGAACAGCTAAAAGAGTTACAACCATTACGATTCGAATGGTATGATCGTAACATTGATACCTTGTTTAAGAGGACAGATGCTGAAAGACGAGAAGTGTTTGATCTAGGAGTAAATGTTGGTAATATGAAGGACAATTACGAACAAGAACTTAGAAACTTGGATGCCAGAACCCGCTGTTTGGGAAGAGGCCACACCCAAACACACATTAGGATTTAGGACATTGAAAGAGTATTATGGTTAGCTAGGGACACAGCAAGAATCCAAAGCCAAAAGATTGCGGCCCTGGAAAACATGTTAGCTAATCAGATGAATGCATGCCAGGAACGTTTCTCAGCCATGGAAGCTGCAGAACTGGATCTTGAGGCAGAAGTTAGACGTCTACGTCAAAGATGTAACTGATCTTAAGTATAGTTGTTATGCTCAATAAACCAAATAGTTTTGGTTAGTACTCCATGTATCTTTCCATAATTCTGTAACTCTCAGAATTTGTAATCAACTTTTAAGCTATGATAATCTCTTTCCATTATATCTTTCCGTTGTAAACAAATTCCTTCCACTAAACCCTATTATGGTGCTATAAATGCAATGAGCCATGCAAAACCTCACCATTTGTTACTCTCTTAGGTAAACAAATGACTCCACAAGAATCAATGAGACATTAATAAAAGACCTTGTGTTGGTTGCTTTGATCAAACAAGTTATTAGGGTTATGTCCATATTGATGATTGTAACAGTGATTGTACATCAAATGTACCACGACTAAACAATAAACCCTAGAAGTCCAAGAACAAATCTTCAAAAGAGAAAGTTGATGAACCTCAGCTTTGATGAATTCGTTTGTTCCTTAGCAATCCCATGTCAAGAGATAATTATTTTACGATGTTACCCAGACACATCGTATCTCTATGATCCTCAGCTAGTTTTGATTTTGTATTAAGATCACGTGGTTAGCAATAATATGCAAATACCTTGTTATTTGAAATTATTCTAATGATAAAGTGAATACTAAATCAACATTTCTTGTGATGCTCATAGGAAATGGACAACATAAACAGCGTAGTACCCACAACAACCATAACTCCTAAAACCATCCAGAGATTGGTAAACAATATCGTTGTAGCAGTGCTCGAAGTGACCACAATAGTCCACCCAAGAGATAACGACGTAGTAAGAAAAGATAGAAAGATGGCTATACCTTGTAAGCATAACCATAAAAGTCTCATGGGGTGTAAGCCAATTTACTTAAAGGATTCAAGAAGAATAACTAAACCTATATGCACTTGTGCCCAAAGAATTAGGCAAGATATTGCACTTAAGAAAAATAACCAAAAGCGAAGAATTGAGGAGAAAAGATCCTTTATCCTCAACGAATGTGAGTTCCACAATGATGTTTGCATCCGCAATCATCTACAAGACCGCATTGACTATCTTCGCCAACAAAGACCCAAACCAGAAGTTGGAAGAAACTTCATCACCAACCCTAGTAATGAAAACAACTACCATGGAAAGCAACCTATGTGCCCAAGATGTAAGTTGCATCACATCGGACATTGCATTGATAAATGCGGAAGGTGCTGGAAAACAGGCCACAAGACAAGAGATTGCAAAGCCATGGAAGGAAATGAGCAACCCTCATCCATAAAATGCCATGAATTTGGTGAAATGAACCATTACAAGAGTTATTGCCCGAACTACAAAGCCCATTAGGAGCCCAAGATTTGTACAAGGGAATAAGAACTCGTCAAAGAATCTCAACCGTGTCGAAGAATGACTGATGAAGCGAAAAGTGTACCGCTTTTAAGGGGTCATTTAAGCCCTAAATCGTATTTATTTGATCAAATATTGCCCTAAATCGTTCCTTTTGTCATTTTAGGTACTTTTGAGAAGAAATCTGGAAAAGGAGGCATTTTGGACGTTTTTGGAGCATAAAAGTGAAGAAAACGACAAAGTCTCAAAATCATGCTGGAAGTTACCTTTGACGGCGTCAGGATTAACCCTGGACGGCGTCATGGCTTGGCAAAAGTGGTGGATGTGAAATTTACTCATGATAAGCCAGAGAAATTGCATGGAAATTCTTACGGCGTCACGCTTTAATCTGATCAAGGTCGTCACGTTATAATTCAAAGAGGGACGGCGTCACGTTCATAATCTGACGGCGTCAAGCCTTGATAAGCCAGAACGGATTTTGGAGAGCTAAAGAGGGACGGCGTCAAGAAGGCCATCCGGGAACCCTAAAAGCGGCGAGGTGACGGCGTCACATTCCATAACGTGACGCCGTCAGATGTAAAAATCTATATATAGTTTTGCAATTCTTTGTCATTAGTGTGGAACTTAGTGTGGAATTTTTGGGAGAAAACCCTAAGACGAATTTAGCTTCTTTTTCAAGGCTTTTTGCCTTGAGATCTTCCATGTTACATTGAAGATAAGTTATCAATTAATCATTCAATATGTCTATGTGTTGTTTGATTCTATCTTGTTCTTGTCTTTTGTTTAACATGTTAGGCTAGATTTATCTTGTGTTTGCTTAGATCTAATGAAACCTAGCTATTGATTATTGGTTATTAGTGTGTTATTAGTTGTATTGGATGATTGTTTATCTATGTTAGGCTTAAGAAAACTGGCTAACTTCATATTCGGTAACTTGCTTGAACGTCTTAAGAAACATGAACCAAATGCGTACTAAAGGTTTTTATGGTTGTATTTAATGCATGAGCGAATTCTAGTGATCCCATGTTAGGAGCTTCCTAGTCGGCTCGACATAGGAGTGAAGTAGGAGTTCATAGAGTTGGGGAAGTACGTACGCCACCCCACGATTGGTATTAAGGAATACACCCGTCATCCACGCAACTAATACACACTAATCAACCGGTAAAAGATAGTTAGGGAGTAAGGAAATCTAAGTGAACACATTTCTCTACACATAAGTTTTCACCACATTTTATTTTCAGTTATTTTATTTTATTTGCATTTGTAGTTATTTGGGTTAGTTGGCTAGCAACTAATTCCGCCCACTCCTTCAAACCCGAGATTTTACTTGCTTTCATAAAAATATAAAAATACAAAAAGAATCTTCCTCAACCCTTAGACCTATTAGAGTAATTTTTCATACCTAACGAACACTATTCCCTGTGGAGAACGATCAATCCCCCGTACTTACCACTACACTATACTACATCGGTCAGGTACACTGCCTGGTGGGGTTGTAAGCCTCTTGAGATCCCTCGAGAGGTAAAACCTGTTGTAAGGTTGCAAAACCACGCATCAAGTTTTTGGCGCCGCTGCCGGGGAGTAGTTATTGTTTAGGTTGAATTGTTATTTCTATTAGGTCTACTCACTAGATTCCTTTCTAGTGAGATTTTTATTTTATTTTTCTAGG
The DNA here is from genome assembly GCA_021014915.2 of Artemisia tridentata subsp. tridentata. Classification (NCBI taxonomy): domain Eukaryota; kingdom Viridiplantae; phylum Streptophyta; class Magnoliopsida; order Asterales; family Asteraceae; genus Artemisia; species Artemisia tridentata. The sequence goes on along the minus strand of CP139502.1, from coordinate 188,106,477 downwards.
TTTTCTTTAGTCTATCTTTTTTCTTCGTTTCTTTGTTCGTAACCATTACCATCCGACATCATGGAAGGTGGTAATATCCTTGATCCCAACAACCCACCACAACAACCACCTCCTAGAGCCCGTACTTTAGGAGAGTACTCCCGTCCTAGCCACCATGGCTATCGAAACACCATTGAGCTCACTCAAGGAGCCAATGTCACACCCTTGCGATCCGACACCATCCGGTTGGTGCAAAGCGGATGCGCATTCCATGGACTTCGTTCTGAAGATCCTAATCAACACCTCAAGGACTTTCTTAAAATCGTTGATTCTATAGACCTTGATGTTGCCACTCGAGAGATGACCCGATTGCGTCTCTTTCAATTCTCTCTGCGGGACCAAGCTAGTCAATGGCTAGAGCGTCAACCCGCAGGATCCATCACCTCTTGGGATGATCTCACCACTCATTTCCTTGCTCAGTTTTTCCCACCGGGAAGAACTACCAAGCTAAGGAAGGATATCTTGATGTTTGAACAACGTCGAGGCGAAACCCTCTACGGGGCATGGATTCGATTCAAGGACTTACTCCAAAAAGTCCCTCATCATGGCATAAATCTCTGGCTTCAAATCCAAATCTTCTATGACCATGTTGATTACCACACCAAGCGTGCCATCGATCGAGCCGCCGGGGGCAGATTGCGCGACAAAAGCGCCGAGGAATCATGGGAGATCATTGATGAGCTTGCATCCGACGATGATGAATTGTGGCAAGTCTCCCACGACGTGCGCTCGGCAGTCAAGACATATTCATCGCCCGATACAGCCAATCAAATTACTGAGGAAAGCGTTAGTGAACTTGAGAAAAGGGTTGCATATCTTATGGAGAAGCAAAAGAGACCCTTAAGTCCACAAAAAGCAACAATTAACTCAGTCTCAAGCGTTAAGCAAACACCATTGTCCGAATCACCCCTTAGGGAAAATGCTAAACCCTTCCATAAGCACGCTCAACCCAACTCACCACCTCAGGAACTTAGTCCAACATTCGAAGCTCGAATGAGAGAGTACATGTCGAAACACTCCGAACGGTTGGCAAAATTTGAGGAAACCGTCTACAAACAGAAGGAGGAAATGGAAGAGAAGATGGCGGAGATGATGAATCTTTTGAAAGAATACACAAATACAAAAGCCCCTGAAAAAATGTTGGTGAGGAATGACGCTGAAGTTCCTAACACTAAATTTGTCAAGGCCACCTCCGTCGTCCAAGAGGGCGGAAATGATGGAAGAGGGAAATCCATAACTATGGAAGTTAACAAAATTGACCTCATCCCACTTAATGATGGAAACACCAATGCCTACAAATGCGATTCCGACAAGGGAGAGGAGGCGCCCTCTGAGGAGCGCCAATTGGTAGAACCGCCAGTGTCACGACAAATGAGGCATTACTTGAAGCACGAAATAAACAAGGAGACTATAAACGATTGGGTGAGAAACTATCGACGTATTCATCTACCCAACAAGGAGTCCAAGAAGGTGGAGCCGGATGATAAACCTGACACATTACCCGGTGGGCAATTGTATGAATGCCTCATAGGACAAAAGTTAGTGGAAAAGCAGGAATTCTACGGGGTCTTTGAAATACCATGCAGCATTGGAAAACACAAGTATCTGGATGCGATAGCTGACCAAGGTTCCGACGTAAATTTGATGCCTTTATCCGTTTATGTCCAGTTAACCGATGAGTTGCCATCCATCACCTGTACTAAACTCTCCTTTGCGAAACATTCTTATGAGTACCCGTTAGGAATTGCAGAAGATGTGTTGGTCAACGTTGCCGGATTCCTATATCCGGTCGACTTCATGATCATTGAAAGAAATGATATGAATATGCCAATAATCCTTGGGGCACCCTTTCTCGCTACCACTAGAGCACAAATCAATTACGAAAATAGCACCATCCAAATGAAGAAGGGGAAGAAAACAATAAACTTCCCAACGATTCCACGACATATACGAGATGTTGCTCTGCAAAAGAAGATGGAGGCTAACCCCAATATAATCCGTGGTAATGTTCGAGAGAAAATTCTTGCATGGGAGGCAAGGATTAAGAATTATATGGAAAATGAGATTAGAGAATGTAAGGGTGGAAATAACGATTATATTGAGGCTGATGAGCAAACCAATAACCCCGTTGAATTTACAAAAGGAGACTCAGTGCTCCTAAGGCATTCAGAAACAGAAACACCTACCGATGAACCAAGTCCCTGGTGGTACGGACCATTCACAATTAAAAGTCTACACCAAGATGGGATAGTAAGCTTGACCAGCAAGGGAGGAGGTGAAGTGACCGCGAATGTCGAGCGATTAAGACACCACCACCCTGATAACATGGATCATATCTATCAGGGATACGTCATTATGAATGATGGAATCACGTAATATACGTGACTTTGAGTCTAGCTACAAGACTCGTTAATAAAGAAAAGCGCTTCTTGGGAGGCAACCCGAGCTTTATTTATTTGCTTTGTGTGTTTATTTATTTGTTTGTTTGATTTTATTTGTTTCCGTGTGTATGTTTAAATTTTATTATTATTGATTCATGTTCAAAAGTAATTTGTGAAAATGCTCTATCTTGTTTTTAACTTTGTCTTAACTACATATAAAGGTATTTTGCAAAAGTTAAGTGTAAGGGAAATCTAAATCGGTTTATTAGAACACAAATAAACATGAATCGTAATAGTAATAAATGAACATACATATTAGTACTTGTTTGAGTCAAATGCTTGTATCGAGTCATAATGATGTGTTGCAGGATTTCCAGGTAGTAAGGTATAGGTTTTTCCAAAATTTTTCCGGAAACTTAACATGAGAATTCTGTCAGATCATTTCTGACGGCGTCAGGCGTTACAACCTGACGGCGTCAGATTTAATTTTCAGAAATTTTTGAAAGTTTTGTTTTCATAAAAAGTTTTTATTAAATCTCCAACTTATAATCTCCAGGAATCTGCAAAATTATCATTCCACAAGCATTATATCCTTATATATAGATTTATCCCGCCGTTGTTATGCAGGTTTTCGTGTTTGTTTTCTCAGGTTTAACAGGTTATTTTGGACAAGGAGATGTTTATGGAATCAAGCTTATGGTGATGCATTAGTCATGGAGCTTCTACATTACCTTGGAAGAAGATTTAACCGTGTTATTTCATTATCCACCGAGCGAATCAGGGGAGTATTTGATTTCATTCTTTTACTTTTTGCTTTTACATCTTGTTATTTGAACATTGGGGACAATGTTCAACTTAAGTGTAAGGGGGGGGGGTAAAAGTACGATTTTAGAGAATGCTCTTGCGCTTGATTTTTGTTTGTTTGATAGTAGATGTGTAATAAAACTGAGATAAATACCTGTTAGGGTAATTTTAGTGCCAAATTTAAAATTTTTTACAACATATAGGAGTGAAACTTTGATCTTAATGAGCGTCTCATGGATAGGAGTTATATGACTAGCACAAAACCCGTACCACTAAAAAATTTTCCACCCCCAAATATGTGAGGTTCGCCCCTAGAATTGGTAGAAAAAGCATTTATGCTATGATGTGTGTACCGGTAGCACTTAGATTCTAGAACTTGCGTTAGGACCATTCCGAGGCCACAAGTGAGACTACATTCGTGTAGTTAGATTTACTACATGATAAGAGGCATTAGGATTAACCCATTGTTTTACACCTGTGTTTTTGTTATAATTACGTTGGCTACATTGGTCAAGTAATTCTCCCACACCCTTTGCGTTGTACTCATTTTTAGTACACGATACCCCTAGTACACCCCTCAGAGCCTATCTTTTCGTTTCGACCTTTAAGCATTTTACCTAAAGGAAGAATTTGTTTACACCCCACTAAAATGTACACCCAAATCGCCTTAGCCTACCTTGTATGCACTCATTTTTAGTGCATTATTGTTACAACATTTGTTTAAACCCAAGTTAATTATCTAATTGATTACATGGTTGCTAAGTCGAGTCATATCCTTGTACATATTGTTTTGGGACGATTGAGACTCATGGGTAAAGTACTAGTGTAATGGAGTAATGGGGAAGAACATCATTTATTACCCCCATATGTGCTTAATATTTTAAAAGTACTCCAAGTTTTTCGATTATCTTAATTCGAGTCATTAGAATAGTTTTTTGTAAAGTTATGTAAAAGTTCAAGTGTAAGGGGAATGCAATGCCCTTTTGATGTATTATTTTGGATGGTAGGGCAAAAGTGTATGCAAAAAAATAAAATAAAAAAAAAATAAATAAAAAATAAAAATAAAAATCAAGAAAAATACAAAAAAATGAGAAAAGAAAAAAAAAAAAAAAAAAAAAAAAAAAAAAAAAACATACGGACTACCATCCCGTTTCATTTTATGTTTTTGTTATTTTGTTTTTAGCTTAAATCGAGTCGAGTCTTGGCTTAGCAACATTGTATAGTACATGTAATTGATCAAGATCGTTAACTAGCCACCAGTAAAATATCCCGTATCCAACAAATCCGTGTTTATCATATCCCTACACCTAACGTTATAACCCATGTAAAAGCCCTCTTTGATAGTTTATCTTAGGTGCTTACGCCTAGTGGAGGAGGTTTTCGATCCTTTCCCAAGCCTATGGTAATCTATTTGCTATGACAGGTAGTGAGAGATATTATCCGTTTTCATTTATGAGATTTATTTTGATGACACTTGAGAGATGTGAGTATCTAAACACTACTTGTGAGGTGCTAGTATGTAATCTCCGTGCTTATTATGATTGAAGTGGAACGATTATTTGTTGTAATTACTTTTATGTTTGCATTAAATGACCCCTAACTTGTATTTTGATTAGAATAAAAGCACATTTGCTTGAGGACAAGCAAATCTCAAGTGTAAGGGTATTTGATGAAGCGAAAAGTGTACCGCTTTTAAGGGGTCATTTAAGCCCTAAATCGTATTTATTTGATCAAATATTGCCCTAAATCGTTCCTTTTATCATTTTAGGTACTTTTGAGAAGAAATCTGGAAAAGGAGGCATTTTGGACGTTTTTGGAGCATAAAAGTGAAGAAAACGACAAAGTCTCAAAATCATGCTGGAAGTTACCTTTGACGGCGTCAGGATTAACCCTGGACGGCGTCATGGCTTGGCAAAAGTGGTAGATGTGAAATTTACTCATGATAAGCCAGAGAAATTGCATGGAAATTCTGACGGCGTCACGCTTTAATCTGATCAAGGTCGTCACGTTATAATTCAAAGAGGGACGGCGTCACGTTCATAATCTGACGGCGTCAAGCCTTGATAAGCCAGAACGGATTTTGGAGAGCTAAAGAGGGACGGCGTCAAAAAGGCCATCCGGGAACCCTAAAAGCGGCGAGGTGACGGCGTCACATTCCATAACGTGACGCCGTCAGATGTAAAAATCTATATATAGTTTTGCAATTCTTTGTCATTAGTGTGGAACTTAGTGTGGAATTTTTGGGAGAAAACCCTAAGACGAATTTAGCTTCTTTTTCAAGGCTTTTTGCCTTGAGATCTTCCATGTTACATTGAAGATAAGTTATCAATTAATCATTCAATATGTCTATGTGTTGTTTGATTCTATCTTGTTCTTGTCTTTTGTTTAACATGTTAGGCTAGATTTATCTTGTGTTTGCTTAGATCTAATGAAACCTAGCTATTGATTATTGGTTATTAGTGTGTTATTAGTTGTATTGGATGATTGTTTATCTATGTTAGGCTTAAGAAAACTGGCTAACTTCCTATTCGGTAACTTGCTTGAACGTCTTAAGAAACATGAACCAAATGCGTACTAAAGGTTTTTATGGTTGTATTTAATGCATGAGCGAATTCTAGTGATCCCATGTTAGGAGCTTCCTAGCCGGCTCGACATAGGAGTGAAGTAGGAGTTCATAGAGTTGGGGAAGTACGTACGCCACCCCACGATTGGTATTAAGGAATACACCCGTCATCCACGCAACTAATACACACTAATCAACCGGTAAAAGATAGTTAGGGAGTAAGGAAATCTAAGTGAACACATTTCTCTACACATAAGTTTTCACCACATTTTATTTTCAGTTATTTTATTTTATTTGCATTTGTAGTTATTTGGGTTAGTTGGCTAGCAACTAATTCCGCCCACTCCTTCAAACCCGAGATTTTACTTGCTTTCATAAAAATATAAAAATACAAAAAGAATCTTCCTCAACCCTTAGACCTATTAGAGTAATTTTTCATACCTAACGAACACTATTCCCTGTGGAGAACGATCAATCCCCCGTACTTACCACTACACTATACTACATCGGTCAGGTACACTGCCTGGTGGGGTTGTAAGCCTCTTGAGATCCCTCGAGAGGTAAAACCTGTTGTAAGGTTGCAAAACCACGCATCAATGACCTCTATGTTAAGCAGATGAATGGATTCCTGCTGTAAAATAAATAAACGCTGGTCTAGAACTATCTAAGTTATATTTCCGTTTGTATTTACCTTAGGTACGATGGATGTAACCTAAGTGTAACGGTTATCCTTCTACCGTGTAAGAACTTTACCTTGTAATATTTCCATGATAATTATAATCTACGTCTATTCCAATTTCTATTCCACCTCTTTATTCATAAATCGTTATGTAACAACACACTGATATTACCCTAAGGATTTAATTAACTCCATATTGACTGATGCGTGGTTTTGTAACCTTACAACAGGTTTTACCTCTCGAGGGATCTCAAGAGGCTTACAACCCCACCAGGCAGTGTACCTGACCGATGTAGTATAGTGTAGTGGTAAGTACGGGGGATTGATCGTTCTCCACAGGGAATAGTGTTCGTTAGGCGTGAAAGGCTACTCTAATTAGGTCTAAGGGTTGAGGAAGATTCTTTTTATGTTTTTAAATTTTATAAAAGCAAGTAAAATCTCGGTTTTGAAGGAGTGGGCGGAATTAGTTGCTAGTCAACTAACCCAAATTACTACAAATGCAATAAAATAAAATAACAAAAATGAAAAGTGGTGAGAAACTTATGTGTAGAGAAATGTGTTTACTTAGATTTCCTTACTCCCTAGCTATCTTTTACCGGTTAATTAGTGTGTATTAGTTGCGTGGATGACGGGTGTATTCCTTAATACCATTCGTGGGGTGGCGTACTTACTTCCCCAAACTCTACAAGCTCCTACTTCACTCCTATGTCGAGCCGGCTAGGAAGCTCCTAACATGGGATCACTAGAATTCGCTTGTGCATTAAATATAACCATAAAAACCTTTAGTACGCGTTTGGTTCATGTTTCTTAAGACGTTCAAGCAAGTTACCGAATAGGAAGTTAGCCAGTTTTCTTAAGCCTAACATAGATAAACAATCATCCAATACAACTAACAACACACTAACAACCAATAATCAATAGCTAGGTTTCATTAGATCTAAGCAAACACAAGATAAAATTAGCCTAACATGTTAAACAAAAGACAAGCATAAGATAGAATCAAACAACACATAGACATATTGAATGATTAATTGATTACTTATCTTTCAATGAAACATGGAAGATCTCAAGGCTAAAAGCCCTGAAAAAGTAGCTAAAATCGTCTTAGGGTTTTATCCCAAAATTCCACACACTAAGCTCTCCCTTCATGACAAAAAATTAGAAAACTATATATAGACTTTTGCATCTGACGGCGTCACCTTATGGATTGTGACGCCGTCACCTCGCCGCTTTTAGGGTTCTCGGATGACCATCTTGACGCCGTCCCTCTTTAATTCTCCAAAATCCGTTCTGGCCTATCAAGGCTTGACGCCCTCACCTCTTGAACGTGACGCCGTCCCCTTATGATTTAAGCCGTGACGCCCTTGATTTAGTTAAAGCGTGACGCCGTCAGAATTCTCATGCTAACTCAATGGCCCGTCATGAGTAAATTTCACATCCCACTTTTCTTGCCAAGGCATGACGCCGTCCAGAGTTGATTCTGACGCCGTCAAAGGTAACTTTTAGCCGATTCTTGAGACTTTGCCGTTTTCTTCACTTTGATGCTCCAAAAACGTCCAAAATGCCTCCTTTTCCAGATTTCTCCTCAAAAGTACCTAAAATGACAAAAGGAACGATTTAGGGCAATATTTGATCAAATAAATACGATTTCGGGCTTAAATGACCCCTTAAAAGCGGTACACTTTTCGCCTCATCAAATACCCTTACACTTGAGATTTGCTTGTCCTCAAGCAAATGCGCTTTTATTCTAATCAAAATACAAGTTAGGGGTCATTTAATGCAAACATAAAAGTAATTACAACAAATATTCGTTCCACTTCAATCATAATAAGCACGGAGATTACACACTAGCACCTCACAAGTGGTGTTTAGATACTCACATCTCTCAAGTGTCATCAAAATAAATCTCATAAATGAAAACGGAAAATATCTCTCACTACCTGTCATAGCAAATAGATTACCATAGGCTTGGGAAAGGATCAAAAACCTCCTCCACTAGGCGTAAGCACCTAAGATAAACTATCAAAGAGGGCTTTTAAATGGGTTATAATGTTAGGTGTAGGGAAAAGGAAAACACGGTTTGGTTGGATACGGGATATTTTACTGGTAGCGAGTTAAAGATCTTGGTCAATTACATGTACTATACAATGTTGCTAAGCCAAGACTAGACTCGATCTTAAGCTAAAAACGAAATAACAAAATAACAAAAATATAAAACAAACATAAAATAAAACGGGATGGTAGTCCGTATGTTTTTTCTATTTTTCATTTTCTCATTTTGTTGTGTTTTTTCTTGATTTTTTTTTTTTTTTTTTTTTTTTTTTTTTTTTTTTTTTTGCATACACTTTTACCCTACCATCCAAAATAATACATCATAGGGGCGTTGCATTCCCCTTACACTTGAATTTTTACATAACTTTACAAATACTAATCTAATGACTCGAATTAAGATAATTGAAAAACTTGGAGTACTTTTTAAAACATTTAGCACATATGGGGGTAATAAATGATGTTCTTCCCCATTACTCCATTACACTAGTACTTTACCCATGAGTCCCAATCGTCCCAAAACAATATGTACAAGGATATGACTCGACTTAGCAACCATGTAATCAACTAGATAATTAACTTGGGTTTAAACAAATGTTGTCACAATAATGCACTAAAAATGAGTGCATACAAGGTAGGCTAAGGCGATTTGGGTGTACATTTTAGTGGGGTGTAACAAATTCTTCCTTTAAGTAAAATGCTTAAAGGTCGAAACGAAAAGATAGGCTCTGAGGGGTGTACTAGGGGTATCGTGTACTAAAAATGAGTACAACGCAAAGGGTGTGGGAGAATTACTTGACCAATGTAGCCAATGTAATTATAACAAAAACACAGGTGTAAAACAATGGGTTAATCCTAATGCCTCTTATCATGTAGTAAACCTAACTACACGAATGTAGTCTCACTTGTGGCCTTGGAATGGTCCTAACGTAAGTTCTAGAATCTAAGTGCTACCGGTACACACATCATAGCATAAATGCTTTTCCTACCAATTCTAGGGGCGAACCTCACATATTTGGGGGTGGAAAATTTTTTTAGTGGTACGGTTTTTGTGCTAGTCATATAACTCCTATCCGTGAGACGCTCATTAAGATCAAAGTTTCACTCCTATATGTTGTAAAAAATTTTAAATTTGGCACTAAAATTACCTTAATCAAGTATTTATCTCAGTTTTATTACACATCTACTATTAAACAAACAAAAATCAAGCGCAATTGTATTCTCTAAAATCGTACTTTTACCCTCCCCTTACACTTAAGATGAACATTGTCCCCAATGTTCAAATAACAAGATGTAAAAGCATAAAGTAAAAGAATGAAATCAAATACTCCCCTGATTCGCTCGGTGGATAATGAAGTAACACGGTTAGATCTTCTTCCAAAGTAATGTTGAAGCTCCATGACTAATGCATCGCCATAAGCTTGATTCAAAACATTTCCTTGTCCAAAATAACCTGTTAAACCTGAGAAAACAGACACGAAAACCTGCATAACATCGGCGGGAAAAATCTATATATAAGGATATAATGCTTGTGGAATGATAATTTTTGCAGATTCCTGGAGATTATAAGTTGGAGATTTAATAAAAACTTTTTTAAAAACAAAACTTTCAAAAATTTCTGAAAATTAAATCTGACGCCGTCAGGTTATAAACCCTGACGCCGTCAGAAATGACCTGACAAAAATTCTCATTTTAAGTTTCCAGAAAATTCCTAGAAAAACCTTTACCTTACTTCCTAGAAATCCTGCAAAACATCATTATGACTCGATACAAGCATTTGACTCAAACAAATACGGATATGTATGTTAATTTATTATTATTACGATTCATGTTCATATGTGTTCTAATAAACCAATTTAGATTTCCTTTACACTTATCTTTTGCAAAATACCTTTATATGTAGTTAAGACGAAGTTAAAAACAAAATAAAGCATTTTCACAAATTACTTTTGAACATGAATCAATAATAATAAAAATTAAACATACATACGGAAGCAAATAAAATCAAACAAACAAATAAATAAACACACAAAGCAAATAAAGCTTGGGTTGCCTCCCAAGAAGCGCTTGTTTTTGTTTGAGTCACGAGCCTGACTCTACCCTTATTTAACAAAAATAGGGGAGGTTTTCCCTACACTTAGGATTAAGTGCGGGTGAAAGTAGCGATACACACCCTTAGGGTGTGAATATGCCACGTGAGGTGAAGGGGGTGAGTGAATGGCTTCCTTCATCCTAAAACTACCCGGATAATATTGGTTGATGGGTGGGTCGGTTCCTCTTTTTTCTCCTAGATGTAAATCTAAGGATGAAAAGTTGTGTAAAGGTTGAGGTTCCAATTCATCAACACTAGGAAATTCCCTAGAACTATGAGTAAGGTCATCACTAAAAGTGTGCAAACCTATATCCTCTAGTTGTGCTTGGTCCAAGGGTTCTACCTCCATCGGGATTCCTAAAGTTTCTTCTACTTCTTCCGGGTAAGTCACGGGCGGTGTGGGTGCCTCAAATGATGGTTGAGTATTTTGTGGGCTTATGGTGTTTACCTCATTATTCCATGTGTCAAGATCACCTATATCCTCGTCAATTGTTTTCTTAGGTAGTGATAATAACAAACCTAGTGCTTCATCCAACTTATGATTTATTGATACGGCTCTATCCACAATTCCTTGGCAAACTAGGCCGCTTTTCCTATTAGCCTCACTAAAACAAGATCCTAAACATGGAGGTTGTTCATAAGAATCTATCCTAGGTGAAGGCTCATATGATTCATAAGTGTCTCTAAATGAGGTATTTTGAACTTCTTGGTGTTCTAGCCACTCAACCATATCTTGCAATCTTAGAAATCTAAGTGAAAAGTCCATTTGAAGCAAATTACAAACAAAATCACAAAGAAAAGATAGACTACGAGAAAGCTACAATATAAAAAGAAAATATCTCACTTGATAGGAATCTTGTGAGTAGACCTAATAAAAATAAAATTTCAACCTAAGCAATAACTACTCCCCGGCAGCGGCGCCAAAAACTTGATGCGTGGTTTTGTAACCTTACAACAGGTTTTACCTCTCGAGGGATCTCAAGAGGCTTACAACCCCACCAGGCAGTGTACCTGACCGATGTAGTATAGTGTAGTGGTAAGTACGGGGGATTGATCGTTCTCCACAGGGAATAGTGTTCGTTAGGCGTGAAAGGCTACTCTAATTAGGTCTAAGGGTTGAGGAAGATTCTTTTTATGTTTTTAAAATTTTTATGAAAGCAAGTAAAATCTCGGTTTTGAAGGAGTGGGCGGAATTAGTTGCTAGTCAACTAACCCAAATTACTACAAATGCAATAAAATAAAATAACAAAAATGAAAAGTGGTGAGAAACTTATGTGTAGAGAAATGTGTTTACTTAGATTTCCTTACTCCCTAGCTATCTTTTACCGGTTAATTAGTGTGTATTAGTTGCGTGGATGACGGGTGTATTCCTTAATACCATTCGTGGGGTGGCGTACTTACTTCCCCAAACTCTACAAGCTCCTACTTCACTCCTATGTCGAGCCGGCTAGGAAGCTCCTAACATGGGATCACTAGAATTCGCTTGTGCATTAAATACAACCATAAAAACCTTTAGTACGCGTTTGGTTCATGTTTCTTAAGACGTTCAAGCAAGTTACCGAATAGGAAGTTAGCCAGTTTTCTTAAGCCTAACATAGATAAACAATCATCCAATACAACTAACAACACACTAACAACCAATAATCAATAGCTAGGTTTCATTAGATCTAAGCAAACACAAGATAAAATTAGCCTAACATGTTAAACAAAAGACAAGCATAAGATAGAATCAAACAACACATAGACATATTGAATGATTAATTGATTACTTATCTTTCAATGAAACATGGAAGATCTCAAGGCTAAAAGCCCTGAAAAAGTAGCTAAAATCGTCTTAGGGTTTTATCCCAAAATTCCACACACTAAGCTCTCCCTTCATGACAAAAAATTAGAAAACTATATATAGACTTTTGCATCTGACGGCGTCACCTTATGGATTGTGACGCCGTCACCTCGCCGCTTTTAGGGTTCTCGGATGACCATCTTGACGCCGTCCCTCTTTAATTCTCCAAAATCCGTTCTGGCCTATCAAGGCTTGACGCCCTCACCTCTTGAACGTGACGCCGTCCCCTTATGATTTAAGCCGTGACGCCCTTGATTTAGTTAAAGCGTGACGCCGTCAGAATTCTCATGCTAACTCACTGGCCCGTCATGAGTAAATTTCACATCCCACTTTTCTTGCCAAGGCATGACGCCGTCCAGAGTTGATTCTGACGCCGTCAAAGGTAACTTTTAGCCGATTCTTGAGACTTTGCCGTTTTCTTCACTTTGATGCTCCAAAAACGTCCAAAATGCCTCCTTTTCCAGATTTCTCCTCAAAAGTACCTAAAATGACAAAAGGAACGATTTAGGGCAATATTTGATCAAATAAATACGATTTCGGGCTTAAATGACCCCTTAAAAGCGGTACACTTTTCGCCTCATCATTGACCAAACCATAGGTTGATACCACATTGTAAGAAATCCTCACCTAAAACTTAGGTCTATACCAAGAACATCCACTTTAGAAAAATTTCTGAACTATCCTCGGTATATGAACAACAACTTTCCAAATTCTTTTGAAAATAATCAAAGGATGTCTGATTTTGTGACGAAACTATGATAATTAAATCATATAAAATTTCTTGAAGAGAACAAGAATATCATAACAACTGCACCAAGCGTTACATCATTTGGTCCTCAATTATACATAGCCTAGCTACCTATGTATAATTTAGGAAGAATCATGTTATAAATGGAACATCTATCTTTTCAAAGTTTTAATAACAATTTTCATTCCAACACAAAAGTTCGAGACAAAATAAATTGTTCATAAACCTCACTTTTAACCGAACCGATCTACACTTATTACCCATTACGTTATTATAAGAAGTCGAGAAAAGTACGAAATTAGAAACTATAAGAATTCACAACAAAATGAGGAAAACACAAATAACATAAATTTTATTAGAACCCACGAAAATTAATACATAGCGAGATGATTAACATCGGAAGTGCTAATAGTACAATGAACACAATAAAAGGCATAGAGTCTTCAATAGGTTGGCCCGCCATAGCAACAAAAAGCACCACCAACCCAGCAATAGCAAGCGCCACCATAGGATGAAGTACACTGATTATTCTAGAAGACAGACAAAAGCGAACCGTTAACTAAACATAAACGAGATTTCGTTCCACATTTATTAAAGATTACATCGACACACAACAAAGGTACATTCTAACAACACCTATGCGTGACCCTCACCCCCAAAATTTATCCGCAAAAATGGCTAGGATTGTGAGGGGTACGATAACCAACAAGTATCCGATCAAATAGCCGGTATCTTCGCCGGGAAGAAGAGCCAAAAAAAAGGCGGCGAAGATGATGAACATGGTTGCGAACACTATAGCAATCGGCAGCATGTTTTATTATTTGGGAAAGTTGAACGAAAGAGATGGGTGAAAAAGGTGAAGTGGGAAAAAGGGGAAAAGTAAATAGGGTATTACTAGGAGAAAAGTATCCGTTATTTTACTATTCACGACCATTAAATTTCAAAATCAATACCATTAAAAATCCACTAGTCTCGAATCGCTAGAACACTGAACATCAAGTGTTAAAAACTTCCTACTCTCGACTGTTACTTTCACTATTCATAGCCTATGAATGCATTAGTTTATCTAACATTCAAATTTAATTTGTCCGGTACGAATAAATCAAATTGGACCTCGTTTCCTCGATATTCAAATGAAAAATCGGTCGACGATATTCTCCATAAACTCTCATCTCAGAATACTACATTTTCAAACACCTATCACGGACTGAACTTCGGGACGAAGTTCAAATTTTGGGGTGGATACTGTGAGATCCTGTAAAAATCCCTCGTAATAAATCTCACTGATTTATGATAATCTCAACTTGCGATTTAATAAAACCCATTTTTATGGGAAAATTTAAACTTTTCTCATATTGCTATAAATACCACGATATGTTTCGAGATATATATTACATGGCAACCTTTATTTGAAACACAAGTAAATTCACGAGATTCCATTCTCACTAAATTTAAAACTTCGCAAATGATAACAATTGGTAATAACAAATCTCTATGCAAGGATATATGCCCTTTTCCTAATTACCTTAATTATTTCATTTAACTAACACTAATTTACTACCAAATCCTTCACTAATACTACAACTACAAAACCAAGTGGGTTGTCTAAGATTTGGCCCATCCATCAGCCCATTACACGTTTCACCAACCATAGATCCAAGTCCACTTTCAATTCAATGTTTAACTCATGAGTTTATGCACAATTCGACCAGCCACAGTCCACCAAAACGCCTTGGTATTTTTTTTTGATTATCGAACGCGACTAATATATATTATTATACCTCTTATTTACTCTCCCAGCCAACAAATAGGACGCCAAATATTAGCTCGAGATATGAATGTTTGATACGTTTAAATGAGCCAAAGTGTTTGTCCCATTCTCATCAAATCAAACTATATATATTTTTGCAAACTCATCCGTTTTTATCCGGGTTTCTTTTAATCCCATTTCAACATTTTATTTGATCAAGTGTGATTCATTAGGAGTGTTTAGTGTTAAGAACATCAAGCTCGACATTAAACCCGACTCGTTTACACACCAAAGTTACATGTCGACATAAAAGGAGTAAACCAATTCCAAATTGATCTCTTTTACTCTTCCACATGCCACTAAAGTCTTCAATGTCAGTGGATTCATTTCCAATTCAGTATCCAACATTCACTAATAAAGCAAGTAATCATTTCTCACAAAACTTCACTTGCTCCAAAACGAATGTACCAATCGAATATATACATAATCCATCAACTAGAGACAAGATATTATTAAACTTGTTTTCTCAGCCAAACCTCCACTCATTCACGCGGTTAGATACTGCCATACTCAACCGGAAATATCTTTGAATATGTGTATAATCCAAAGACGAAAGACAAGCTCTACAAATTTTTCCCATAACTTCCCATGATTACTAGGACAGAGGCATGCTAACTCTTACTGGTCATCCACATTTATACTCAATGATTGAGTGTGAAAGTCAATAAGAAAACGTGTGAAATCTCCTATATAAACCAATCTTCTTCTAGCAAACTTCACTGCCCAAAAATCCATACGCCTTCCACTCTCACTAACACTCTGAAAGTTTCAAACAACTCTTGTCTCACAAAGGAAATGCAAGTCGAGTAGAAGTAATACGTGAGAACGTATTCGAACCTAACAAGCCTACTGCCTTGTTCGTATATTTCTATCCGCGTTCCATTCGACTCCACAGCTCTTCACCACCTTTTCTAAGGTGTAGTAAGTGTTTAATAACTCTTTTTCTTTCATCTCTCATGATCACAATTCATGCATGCATTGTTTTACTTGTTTCGTTCGAACATATAACTAGTCACGTTTATATATTCACTAGTAGGATGTGCATGCATATTCGCTTAGAACAACCCCACTGAGGAAGATTTGGAAAACCATTCTCACCCTACTTACACGTCAAAAATATCACACCATGCATTGTTTCATCATTTTGCTTGATCATATATAGTATCACTTAGTTACACTCGTTATTTTATGCGTACCCAACATGAGTCGAGCCTCCCATGGGAAGGCTTAAGAGTCATCACTCACTCACGTTTAACACTTCATGATCGCATGCATACATCGAACTCACACACTCACACGATCATACTCTAGCTATATGCTCCATTTAAAATGCATGAACATAATATGCCACCGCTATAAGTAAAATGGGAACACACTAAAAATATGTAAAGTGTGTTGTGCGTACAAAACAGTCCAAGTAGCCATACGAACGACCCACATGAAACGCATAAAACTTATACCACACGCCAAGACTTAGTTGGGAAACCCTAAACCATTTTCTAAATAATTTGTATAGTCGAAACCACCCCAGTAGGCTAGAAATCAAGTCTATAGCTCGCGATCTAATCGAACGACCACATTCTATTTTTACACGACCCATTTCACAACACAACTAGCTATGTTTTTCGTATAAACACCTTACAAAAATACTCAAGTTTCGATCTCTTAAAACTGCCCAAGTAAAACATATAAACCATGTATTTGGCAAATAACTAAAAATGATTTGTGGGCTAAATTTTGTAACTCATTAAGGGCCCAATAGTGTTAAATTAAGCTACTAGCCAAATAAGCTGATGAAATAAGCTTCTTTTATATAACTTATAAAAACTCGCCCACTTTTTCCTTATCATTTTGACATTTTTGGACTAAAAATGTAACGCGAATTTAACTATAAGGACTGAAACTGCCAAATTGTGAAACTTATGGACTGAAACTGTGAAAACAGTTTATAAAGGACTTAAATTGATTTTTGAATTAACTTCAAACCTTACATAGACATTTGGACTATTTTTGGTCTATTATTGGACTTTATATTTAACGAAGGACTAACGACGTAACGCAAACTCAGTTAGGGTAAAAAGTACAAGGACCAACTATTTTCACTTAACATTTTTACTTCATTTTCCATTTTTCATCATTCCATCACTTCCTATGCATTTTACACATTTTAGTTATGTATATTTAAATTTCGTTATTATTTGACGATTTTACATGCATATCATTTCATCATATTTTGAGGAGATAATACCTCGATTCAAGTGACATGAGAATCAAGATAATATCATTGTATGATATTATATTTTCTTAACTTGAGGCATTTTAAGCATATCACAACCACATCATCAAATCGTTATACGATTTCTCATTTCAGACTCATCGTTAGTTATAAGTCGAATCTTAGACTTCCCTCATATTCAGGTTTCGTATCAAGGATGTTTCCGTGATTGTTTCCATAGATCTTAAAATTATATCCTGTCAGACACACTCCAGGTGAGTCGTGGCCCCTACTTTTAATATTTGTTTTAATAACTCTTTTGGGGGAGATACATGCTTCAACTATATTAAGTATTTTTATACTTTGAAAACACTCATGATTTATTCAAAATCATCAACTATGTTTTACATGTTTTGAATCACCCTTTGACGGGGATATATACTCGTTATAGTTGTAAACTGCTTGCTTAGCTGAAATGCTATATTTGAAACATAACATTTTCAAACTACTTATTATAACAAGATACTGAGACTCATTTATGCATTCATATAACAGCCGAATGTACTATTAACTTAACTATGATGTTTATACATCCCAACTGGAATTAATTGCCAAAACTAAAGTACGCATATTCTATGAGAACCTGAACCCTATATTGCCTAAGTTTAGCTATATTGCCATAAAGTCCCTCGATCATGAGCCATTAATCACTGCGGTGAGCGCGAATATAGTGGACAACTTCGAAACCTGTAAAGGCTGACGACCTATCCCACTAAATACTGGATGGAATGCCGGATGGCTAGTCGTATTTAGTCGTGATACACTATATTTGACACATAATAGGATGAGGCAATCACCTATTACTTAGGGCAAAATCATCAGTAACCCTGATGTGACTTTCGACGTTGTACGGTACTTTTGTTAACGTTTTGCGCGTCATGAGGCTTTGAGCAATATAACCTTATGAATATATATGTCTTCTTATATATATTCGGATACAGTTGTATTTAGTAACGACCACTCCACTCTGATAGACATCAGACTTTAAACTATTGTTTTCACTATGTGATTGAAATATGTATCATGTACTTGGAACTTAACTGCTATCATATGTGACTTAGTTGTGTCTTATGATAAAGACAACTCAATGCTTGGCATATCTCTACTTTTAAAAGTTGAACTATTATTTCATTGCAAGCATATAATAACGTAACTCATTTTCATTTAAACTTGAAACTTATGATCATCTGAGTTCATAAATGAATTACTCGTGGATTTTATCCAAATTGTAAACTTGCTAGTACTTCAAGAAGTACTAGTATTTAATTTAACTATCAACTCTTGAATTCATTGAAAGAAAGTTATTTTCTATCAAACTCCACGAACTCACCAACCACTGTGTTGACGTTTTAAGCATGTTTATCTCAGGTAATCAACAGAGCAGGAAAAGACACGGAGCGGGCATTTAATACTCTGATAACTTAAATGGTGTGAAAATCAAATATGTCATTCTTTCCAAATTACTATATTTTTGTGAGATTTTCAAATCAGATCTCTCAACCTTTGTACCAAAACTATTTTTTTGAATGACATATAACTTTCAAAACGCCTTTTTCAAGCCGTTTTCTAAAATTTTGACTTTGATCCTCAGTGTAACACCTAATTATTTTCCGCTGCCATAAAACCAAATTAGGGGGTGTTACAGTAAACAACACAGAGCCTTTTGTAAGCCCAAGGTTCATAACTCTAATTCTCAAGCTTTATACATGCTTCATATGGACTTGTTTGGTCCTACTTCTGTTAATAGCATTAATCATAAAAGGTTTTGTTTGGTTATTACTGATGATTATTCTAGGTTTACATGGGTTTTCTTTTTGAGAACTAAGGATGAAACTAGTGAGATCCTTAAGTCCTTTATAATTGAGGTAGAAAATCTAGCTGATAAGAAGGTTAAGATAATCAGATGTGATAATGGAACAGAATTTAAAAACTGAGTTATGGATGAGTTTTGCAAAGAAAAGGGTATTAAAAGAGAATTCAGTGTAGCTAGAACCCCACAGCAAAATAGAGTAGCTGAAAGAAAGAATATGACACTAATAGAGGCTGCTAGGACTATGCTAGCTGACTCTAAGTTACCTATTTCATTTTGGGCTGAAGCAGTTAGTACTGCTTGTTATGTTCAGAACAGGGTTTTAGTGGTGTAACCTCATAATAAGACTGCTTATGAACTTTTCAGAGGTAGAACCCATGCCTTAAGCTTTATGAGACCTTTTGGTTGCCATGCCACTATTCTTAATACCAAAGACCAATTAGGAAAGTTTGATGGGAAATATGATGAGGGTTTCTTTGTTGGTTATTCTTTGCATAGTAAAGCTTTTAGGGTGTATAATAAGAGCACTAGACATGTAGAGGAAAATATGCACATTGAGTTTCAAGAGAATATACCAAATGTTGCAGCTAGTGGTCTAGATTGGATTTTTGATATTGATGGGCTTTCAGAATCTATGAATTATGTGCCTGTTACAGGTACAAATACTAATGATATTGCAGGTTCAGAAGATTATGATGAAGATCATATCTTGATGCCTATTTTGGAAGACATTCCATTGTATGATTCTTCGTCAAAGAATCATGATGTTCCATCATCAAGTGATGCTGATAAAGAGAAGAATGATGGTGAAAACAATGGACAAGATGGTAAAGAAACAGAAGTTCCTGAAAGCAGTACAAATAGAGTTAGTACTGCTAAGCCAAATGGAGTTAGTACTGCTAAGCTAGAAGATTCTTCTGCTGGGCAAAATAATCCTACTGCTGGTTCAAGTCATACTACTGCTCCACAAATGGATTCTTTTGATATATTTGGAGCTAGTTTACACAACATGCCTATCAACTATGAAGTTCCTTCTACTCCCCAAACTACAGTTCACAAGAATCATCCACTTGCTAATGTGATTGGAGATGTACAATCTGGTGTGAAGACTAGAAGACTGATACAAGATCCAGATCATCATGGTTTTCTCAGTGAAGTATATGAAGAAAAAGATCATGAAGATAAGAATGAATGTCTTTTTGTGTGTTTCCTATCACAAATAGAACCAAAGAATGTGCTCAAGGCATTAGAAGACTCAAGTTGGGTTGAAGCAATGCAAGAAGAACTGTTTCAATTCAAGATTCATAAAGTATGGGTCTTAATTGATTTGCCAAAAGGCATGAGAGTTATTGGTACTAAGTGGGTATTCAGAAACAAGAAAGATGAAAGAGGTATAGTGATAAAGAACAAAGCAAGTCTTGTGGCTCAAGGCTATACTCAGGAAGAGGGAATTGATTATGAGGAGGTTTTTGCTCCTGTTGCCAGGATTGAAGCAATAAGGCTTTTTCTAGCTTATGCTTCATTTATGGGTTTCATGGTCTACCAAATGGATGTGAAGAGTGCCTTTCTATATGGTACAATTGATGAGGAGGTCTATGTTTCTCAACCTCCAGGTTTTATTGACCCAGATCATCCTGACAAAGTTTATAAGGTGGTGAAAGCTCTCTATGGCTTACATCAAGCTCCAAGAGCTTAGTATGGAACTCTGGCTACTTATCTATTGAAGAATGGGTTCCATAGGGGAAAGATTGATCAGACTCTTTTTATCAAGAAGAACAAGGGTGATATCTTACTGGTTCAAGTATATGTGGATGATATCATCTTTGGTTCTACCAAGAAGGAGATGTGCAAAGAGTTTGAAAAGCTAATGAAGGATCAGTTCCAGATGAGCTCTATGGGAGAGCTTACTTTCTTTTGGGACTACAAGTACAGCAGAAACCAAAAGGAATATTTATCTCTCAGGATAAATATGTAGCTGAAATATTGAGGAAGTTTCAGTTTACAGATGCCAAAATTGCTAGCACACCTGCTGATAAGGAGACACATTTGCTTTTGAAAGATCAAAGTGGTGAAGCTGTGGATGTACACACATACAGGTCTATGATTGGCTCTTTGATGTATCTCACATCATCCAGACCTGATATTATGTTTGCAGTATGTGCTTGTGCAAGATTCCAAGTCACTCCCAAGGTGTCTCATTTGACAACAGTGAAGAGAATATTTAGGTATCTTAAAGGTCAACCAAACTTAGGTCTGTGGTATCCTAAAGACTCTCCATTTGATTTGGTGGCATATTCAGACAGTGATTATGCTGGTGCCAGTATGGATAGAAAGTCTACAACTGGTGGTTGTCAGTTTTTGGGATGCAGACTTATCTCATGGCAGTGCAAAAAGCAAACTATGGTGGCCACTTCTACTACAGAAGCTGAATATGTGGCAGCTGCTAGTTGTTGTGCTCAAGTTCTTTGGATTCAGAATCAGTTACTTGATTATGGGTATAATTTCTTGAACACAATAATTTTCATAGACAATAGCAGTACAATGTGTATAATTAAAAATCCAGTTCAACATTCAAAAACTAAACACATTGAAATTAGACATCACTTTATAAGAGATTGTCATGAAAAGAAGTTAGTTCAAGTTGTCAAATTTCATACTGATGACAACTTTGCTGACTTATTAACTAAAGGTTTTGATGTGGGGAGGTTTCAGCACTTGGTTACAGGTATTGGAATGCTTAACCCTTGAAAGTTCAATGTCTAAGTGTTTTGTGATAAAAGGGATTGTGTACTGCTAGTTGTGTCAGTTAAAGCTGCTATGTATAGTTTGTACTGTTTGTTCAATTTTGGTACTGCTTATATAAATATGTTAGTCACTTTTAATAACTGTCAAAAAGGAAATACTTTGTCTTGTGTTTTCTTTGGTTTTGGACTAACACTTACAGGTTGAGAAAGCATTCTGAGATGGATTGTGTTTTGACTATCTTATGTTTTGGACTGTATGGTGATTTGATACTTGAAGTGTGTGATCTTAGCACACAACAAATGGTAATTGGTTCACCATGTTTAACCCACATCAAGAACCAACTAGTCCAGAGCAAACGGTTTCTGGTAAAGACTTCTCAAATCCGTTTATGGTTGATATTTTACCAAAAACTATATGGTTATCAACTCACCATATCTCACAGTGAATAGTTGGCTAGTCCAAAGCAAACGGCTCTTGGTAAAGACACATCAAATCCGTTGATAGCTGATAGTTTGCTAAAACTATAAGTGGGCACAAATGTTTTCAAGTCCACATTGAGTTTATACTGCTCTTGAAATTTTTTGCTAAACAGTTTGTACTGCTAGTTCAAACTAGCTTTGAAACTGCGTTTATGCTCTATGATTCACCTCTCTCAGGAGGTTACACACCTGGAAGTGATGAGAGGAGCTTGAAATTCAATAGAATTGATGGAAACTTGTACAAATTGTCATATTGGA
This sequence comes from Artemisia tridentata subsp. tridentata, assembly GCA_021014915.2. NCBI lineage: Eukaryota > Viridiplantae > Streptophyta > Magnoliopsida > Asterales > Asteraceae > Artemisia > Artemisia tridentata. The sequence goes on along the minus strand of CP139502.1, from coordinate 188,083,902 downwards.
AGCTGAGCTCAAGTGTCATAAGTTCAAATTCAAGTGATGGTGAAGATTCTTCCAAACAAGGGAGGAGGAAAATTGCTCATATTGGAGGAAAATTGTCCAGTTTGATCAAGATTTTGATGTTCAGTTAGTTCAAGATGATTATGTGACTCAGGGGAGGACAAGCAGAGGAAAAAGAAAGTGTTCATGCAGAGAAGATTTAAAGAATGATTGATACTGATGAAGTTAAGTGCTGGAGTGCTTGCAATTATGGTTTCTTCAAAGCTTAAATGTGAAGAAAATAGTGAAGTGATTCAATACCTGAGATAAATGTTTGAAAGAATCCCCCCCCCCATCATCAATTTTGGAGTTTAATTCAAGAAACTTAATGATTTGCAAAGAAATCATAAGTTTAGGGGAGGATTGTTGGGAATTAAACCAACAGTTATTACTGCTAGGTCAACTGCTGAAGATTAACACTAACAGTACTAAGTCAATTAGTACTGCTAGTACAGATGGTTAGTACTGATTATGTGATGAAGACAGAGTTGAAGACGCGTAAAGATATATATAGAATAGATATTGTGTATATCTTATAATTATAGAATGATACGAATGATAGTTTACTTGTAAAGGACTCCTTGTTCTATAAAAGGAGACTCTAGGTTAGGTTTTCAGTATCTCTCATATACGTATTATTGTGAAAGCTTCAAGGTTGTTAAACCCTAGTGATAATTGAAGATCACTCGTATTATAATAATAATATTGAAGCTATTTGGTTGATTAAACACTTGTGTTCATACATTGTTCATTCACTGTTACATCACACAAACTATATCTTCTAAGTATTAGCTAGTAAATTCCGCGTGCTAGTTAATATTAACTCAAAGTATCTTCAACACAAGGAGTGTGTTTAGATCCTATCATTAGGTCATTCTTTTCATTATCATAACGGTTGTAATTTACTTGTGTATAAATAGGATCATAAGTTGGAGTAAAAGGTTGACAAGTTTGTGCATTTAATGCTTAGGCATTCACAAACACCTTTTACTCCTCCAAAGCAACTAAGTCCCTGAGATAGCTCAGTTGGTTAGCATAGTTGTACTCAAGCTTAGCTTGAGTTTAGTGAGGAGTTTACTATATTTGTCATTTCAATCCTAAGTGTTATTCCGCAAATACTTGGGTATAATTCTTTGTTAATTGCATATAGAATTAAACTTTGAAAAACCTATGTGTCTTTTATTTTACGTTTATCTTTTAACAAAGTATTTTCATTACATTACTTAACCATGGAACACAGTTAGTTTAACTTCGTAGTTAATGCTAACAGTGTAAAGGGAAGAACAAGTGGTATCAGAGCGGTTTGATTTATAAAACAAGTTTTATAAACCGTTACAAAAAACGTTTTTAAAATCAAGATCCTACCATGGCTGAAAGTGATGTACCACAACTAGTTGATAAAAAGGGAGGAAGATGTTCTGCTTTTGCTCCCCGACTTGAAGTTGGAAAATTCAATAAGTGGATAAAGCGCATGCTTTGAAAATCAGATATCATTTCATCAGGGACCACATTATAAAAGGTGACATTGAGTAAGACTTCATCCCCACTGAATATCAGTTAGTTGATGTATTTACCAAACCATTGGATGAACCTACTTTCACAAGACTAAAAGCAAAACTAGGCATGTTGGATATAGATAGTCAGGCCACTAATTAAACCCTGTCCACATGATGTAAATAATCCACCTAATAAATCATGGTCCCTGAACAACACATCTCTCAGTGAGTTAACTACTCCAAAACATCTCACTGAACAACCATCACCAATCAACCCTCGCTGAATGAAAATTCACTCAGGGGACTCTTGACACTGACAACAGACACATTTAATGAGAAACTAAATGATCTAATTATTTAGTTACTAAATCTCCTATGTTGGAAACTAAACACATTAAATAAAGAATATTTGTTCTTTTTGCCTTACTGGCATCCATGTCATGGGGCCCCACATCACACCTCTATAACCAACTTGGCATTAAATGCCGCTCACTCACATATAATATCTCTTGATATTTTATGTGGTGACATCACCTCTACAAAATACACATTTAGAAGAACAACGCAACTGTTCACCTCGACAGTCGCGAAAAAGATGGGTGATGGGAGTGGTGGCAATAAATGCGGATATCAAATGTTGTTATTCAAAATCGTTTTCAAAAAAAATCAAACCTAAATTTTTATATCAAAACTCCACTTCACCTCATTACCCTATAAATACCCTCTCAAAAAGAAAAACACACACAAATTTTCAAAAGCAAATAAACTCTTGCAAATCTCTCTCTAAAGCTTAAAAAATTGTGTGTGCTTCTTTTTCTTAAATCAAAGACCTTTTCAAAACTAAAATTGAAACCTCAAAAGCTATCACCTACGTACCAAATATGGAATTGACATTTGAAGGCGTAGATATGTTCAAAAACAATGTTGTTGGAAACTTTGCCTATCCAGAAAACTTTTCTGCCTATAAGGATAAGGTCAAGTTTCTTAATAATTGCTTTCTTTCAACTGCCTTTACCAAATCACCACCAGCCATTTACCATGAATACTTAAGGGAGTTCTGGTGCACTATAGTGGTTAAACACCCTGAAGTCACCAAGGACTCCATCATCAAGTTCTCAGTGAAGAGTGGGACAAAACCACCAGTTTTAAACTATAAGACTTTTTTGAAAGCCACTGGTCTAGACTTTACTGAAAACTTTGCTACCAACCCCACTGATCTTGAAGTAAAGAATGAATTGCTTTTACTAGGGCCACATGAAAAACAAGACCCTGAAGTGGCCCCATGGACTCTTTTGGCCAAAACCCCAGTCTTAAAGACTTGGTTCCCTGCTGTTTGGAGGATAGTGATGACATTTGTCATTCAGGTCTTAAGTGGGAACAACTCCTCAACGGAGCAATTGAACACTACTCAACAAATGATAGTGTTCAGTCTCCTAGCAGGTAAAAAGATCGATATTGGAGAACTTATCTTCAAGGACCTCATAATCAAGCTCACAGGAAAAACCAAACAGAGACATATGTCTTATCCCAAGTTTATTTAATGCGTGCTTCAAGACTTACTGGGCTCTCAGTACGTTAAGGAAGATACACAGGGATGCCCCCCTGATGTCCTGCACAAGTCTAACTACTCAAGAGACCCTTTGAGGTCACAAACATCACCTTGACACAATACATGTTAGAGGTAATCCAGGGTGAAGTTGCTCAGTCCCCTGTTCCTTCTCCTTCCAATAAGGGAAGAAGAAGAAGAAACAGAGGTCCAGGAAGGTGGCTCAACCCTAGTCACTCGACACTGAGACCTCTGGTTCAAAGCCTGAAAAAAGAAGACGCAAAAAAGACCAGTCCAAACAGACACCTACTGAAGGACCAAGTACAACAATGACCAAAAAACAACCGCCAACGGAGGGCACTGAGAAATCACACTCAGGGTCCTCGGGCAAACCCTCATCCAAAGACATCGCTGACATAAACAAGTCAGTGGAGTCAGGATCAGCTCAACAATCACATCCCGATGAATGCATTAGTACATCAAAACATTTGCCTGATGGAGGACAGGGTCCTGAAGCCTCGGTAGGGTAGCACTACCCTACTGGGAAAGGGACCCATACCCATTCACATCTTGCTTACGGCTCTAGTACATCACAACCAGAGTCTCAGGGAGAAAAGGTCTCTGAATCTTTGATAGGGCAGCACTACCCTGTTGGAAAGTGGGACCATACCCATTCACATCGTGATGAGGGCACTCGTCAATCACCACTTTTGCCCGAGGAAGTTACTCAGGGGCCTATATCTTAATAGGAGCAGAACAACCCTGATGGAAAGGGGCCCCTTAAACAAACACTGGTTACTGAGTTCTTTTCAGGGACTGACTCCACGGACCAGGCAGAGAAAACCCACTCTGTTCACCTGGAGGGGTCAGGACCTGACCACAAAAAAGGCAAGCCCTCTTTTGAGGGGGAGCCGGATATTGACCTGGTTCCAACTCTTGCTGATTTACAGATGTTTATAGATGAAGAATCAGAAGAGGATTTTGTGGACTTTGAAGATGAAGTTTTGGCTGCTGGGGATGATATGGATACCGAAGACCACACTCATATTGAAGAATCTCCCCAGAACACTGAGCCACAACCTTCATCTCCTCCTCCTGAAGAACAACAACAACCCATCTCACCACCATCATCACCATCCCAGGAAGCCACCTCATCAAGTTCTTCTTCTTCAGGCTTTAGGGAATTAGACAACACTAAACCAATAACTGAAAGAACTCTGGTAAAGTTTTGTGACTGGAATAATGAATGGTTGTATGAAAGACTGGAAGATAACAGCTGAGACAGGCACACTGAAGCCGCGGCCTCTTATGCAGACCTCAAAGCTGAAGTTGAAAAGTTCTATCAGCTCACAAACACTGCCAGGGACTCCTCAGATAAAGCTATCAGTGGGATGATGACCTCTATTGAGAAGTTGGGCACTGATCAGGGAACTCATTTCAACACAATTCTTAAGTCTCTCTCCAAGATTCAAGAAGAGTTCAAAGATGATCCAGTCCTCATCACCAAACTGACTTCCTTCATGGACACTCATAAGTCTACTTCAACAAACCCCATTAAACTTCTCAAGTTACTAAAGGAGGTAGACTTTCCGAGCATCAAGTCTCAGCACGAAGCTCTTACTAAATCCATCACTAATCAGCAGAACAAGCTCAACTCCATCTCCACCTCATATGATGAACTCACCTCAAAGCACAATGAATTGCTCTCCTACTATACTGCAAAGATCTCTCAACTCTCAGAAGCTCGGGAAAACATGAGCAAAGACTTTTCAAGCCTGAAGAGTGACACCGGTGACATCAAAACACTGGTCACTAACATGTTCAAGCTCCTGAAATACACATCCTTTCAGTCTGCTCCTCTGTCAACAGCTGCTTCCACTGAAGCTCCAACAACTGTTGAGGGGGAGAAAATTACTCCAGCAAAGCCAACTCCAAAACAACAACTATTCAGGCAGTTGGATCCACACAGGAAGACTCCTCTTCGACCTGAAGGGGAGCAGACAAGAAAAGATGTTCAGACTCCTGAACCAGAAGCTGAAAAGCCAAAGATGACTAAAACTCAAGTGGTCACTGAAGTTGTACCTCTTCAAAGCTTCAAACCTGAAACTACAACAACTTCAGTCTTTACAACAGCACTGGTCATCTCATCAGTCCCTCCTTTCACTGACAGCACTCCAACTCCTATTCTTACTGAAGCAACAACAACCACCAGATTCCCTGAGTCTTCATTCACAACACCTCAACCCACTGAAAAAGGGAAGGGGATTAAAGAAATTGAAGACTCACCTCCCAGGCTCATCAAGGCACCAAAAGAGGTCAGACAAGACCCTGATGAACCAGTTCTTATCGACATCATCTTACATAATGGGAAGGTGTTAAGGGGAACACATGATCAGGTGGCAGTGGTAATGGAAAGGGAGGAGAAGATCAAAGAAGAGATGCTAAATAAACCAGTCATTGCCGAAGTGGCTAAAGAGGTTATTCAGGAGACCAAACAGCCCATCAGGGTAGAACAGTTTCTCAAGCTTCAGGTTGATCCCATTAAGAAGCATAGTGTCAGGGTTCAAGTCAACAATGAGAAGAAGAAGAAGAACTATGAAAGGTATGTATGGACCATGACCAAGACTAAGGGTGAAGGACCTATCACTGACATGATCATTTACACCAACTCCAAACCTCTTGCAATCACCATCAAAAGAGGTGAAAGGGTCTATGAGAAGAATGCACCCTTCAAGTTCTCAGAGTTTGGTATTAAAGAATGGGACATGATGGGGCCCATCCTGAACAAGAAGAAGAACAAATGCATCCCTAACCTGTTGGAAACCTTGGGAAAGAAATACGCTAAACTGGAAAGGGTGGCTAAGAGTCTTGGAATTGATCACGACCAAGCTCTTGCCTCTCAAGGACTCACAATTGCAGAACCTATAAAGAAAAGAAAAGCAATTGAGCTGGAGCCTGAATAGATCATCTCTGGGTTTCATTGCAAGAGACATCTCCCTGAAGGTGCTGCATTTGTAAACAACAAGGTCATCAAGCATCCTGAGTTTGAAATCTTCTTCGTTGATGATTTTGGTCAACCAGCCTTTCAGAGAGTAAATGATATTCACTTAGTTGAAACCACAACCCGGTTGGCATACAAACTTGTGGCATTTAACTTCAAGAATCCTGAGAATGATGAGTTCATGAAGCTGATGGACAAGATGATGAGTGAGAGGCCTGATAAGGATGTTTTGTTGTCAAAGTAGGCAAAGCTTGAGCTTATGGGAATTAAGGAAGTCTGAGTACTTAACCCTGAGCATCTGTATTAGTAATAGGACCCATGTAACTGATGAATAAATGATGTTTTATGTTTTATTAGTGTCCTTTAATTGCTTTGTAGAATCATCGGTGTAAGAAAAGTCTTTTGCTCACTTACATTGATAAAAAAACACTTGGGCTGTATTTATATCCAAATAGGGGGAGACTGTTGGGTCACTTCAGTACCCAAGTAGCTTTAATATAGGATTTGAACAAAATATAACCTAAGTGTCACATAACATATAACAACAGTGAGTCATCTTACATTGATCAAAAAACACTTAGGCTATATTTATATCCAAATAGAGTGAATAGTCACTCAGTGAGTCATTTTCAAGAAGCCTAGGATGAGACTAAGAAGAAAGCCTCTCCATTCAGTGAGGCGGAACTCAGTGAATGAAACCTAAGCCAAAGAAGAAGTTGATGGGTTTAGTGAGTGATGACAATAACTCACTGAACCCCAAGACTCCTCAACAACTATGAAGACTAAAGACTCAAGACTGAAGACCTAAAGACTGAAGGAAAGGCGGGAAACGTTTGAAAGGATAAGGAGAAGTCCTTATCAAGCAAAGGTCAAACTTTCCCTGAAAGGTTAAAGTTCAGGACAGTGTCATCACTGTCCTTCAGAAAGCAGTATTGTCCTATACCCAAAATAGACATTTGTAACAAAGACAAAATACTTTTTTGTCCACACTAGCTTAAGTCATTCTTGTCGTTATCATAACGGTTGTAATTTACTTGTGTATAAATAGGATCATAAGTTGGAGTAAAAGGTTGACAAGTTTGTGCATTTAATGCTTAGGCATTCACAAACACTTTTTACTCCTCCAAAGCAACTAAGTCCCTGAGATAGCTCAGTTGGTTAGCATAGTTGTACTCAAGCTTAGCTTGAGTTTAGTGAGGAGTTTACTATACTTGTCATTTCAATCCCAAGTGTTATTCCACAAACACTTAGGTATAATTCTTTGTTAATTGCAAATAGAATTAAACGTTGAAAAACCTTTGTGTCTTTTACTTTACGTTTATGTTTTAACAAAATATTTTCATTACATTACTTAACCATGGAACACAGTTAGTTTAACTTCGTAGTTAATGCTAACAGTGTAAAGGGAACAACACTAAGAAATACACGTGTGTCGTGTGCAGAACACTCCCATCCAACAAATAAAGGTAAAGTATAAATCAAAGTCATACGTTTCCATCACATTGAAAGTAGGTACCCCTTTTCTACCAATGTAAGGCACCTGTTCACTCTCCGGGATGCACGCCCCTATGTAGGTACCATCAATACAACCGATGCAATCCTAAAAAAATATAAGATGATCAATGGAATGAAAATCATAAAAATTAGAAAGAAAAAAAAACTAATTGAATACCTTAAAGTATGGCATGTATCTTTTATCATTTATTATTTGAAGAGGTGTTTCTTGAAAGGTTGGATCCTTCAGCTTAATCACCTCACAGGCTAGACCATGATAACATTTGGATCTAGCAGTTATCGCCTCTAGAACTTCATGAAACTCTCTATTGACAGACTCTCCCAAGCATTGAAAATGGTCACTAGCATCCCTATTCAATTTGACACCCCTAACGCAAGTGTGTACACAATAACACAAATATTCCTAACTTCTCAACAACTTTCATTTTATCACTCGACTTTAATCCCTGACTTGATTCTAGTTCTCCACATAGTTTAGAAGAAAAAAATTTGAATGCATTCTAAAAAAATTCACAGAACGAATAGGATTACCATTTAATACTTCGTTCATTCAAGCCTCTCATGTTTGAGAAGACTTCATGCATGGTTCCTTGTACATATAGTTACAGAAGTATACAGCAGCAATATTAGATGAGGACCATGACCCCATAAGTAAGCGTACACAACCATGTTTTCTTTCTTTTCTTTACTCTTTCGATATCCATATTGATTATCTTCACCTATAAAAGACCAAGCATATGTAAAATACAAAATTAACAAATAACATCTCGTAGTTTGTTCATATATCAAGTCATAAAATAGGATAAAAAGAAATAAAATCAACTAATATCTTAGATTATATTGAAAATTAACAATAAAATGAATTTTTATCATTCAACTATATCCTTAACCATGCAAAATAACATAAGTTGTTCGAATAAAACAAAACAATAACAAAATAAGAACAGAATGTGCATATCATGAATCATTGTCCATATAGAATAGAAAATTTTATTCGCCTCGATTTTGCTTATGTTGCAACCGTTTTAGCCTAGAATCATCACTCAGCATAGTTATAAACAATTCTCGTTTGACAGCATCTTCAAACAAATCCATAGCAAGATAACAAAGAGGACTATCATCTGGCATCATTTCACCATCTATCATGCCATTAATGGCACTCATATACCTACTAGCACTATAAGGATCATCATGTTTAACCATGAACTCTTTAAACATTCTTGATCCTGCCGATATTGTTTGGTTTCATAGTCAATTTAGCAGACTTGTTTACTTGTTTAAAAACTCCAATTTGGCTTGACGTTGGGACATCTTGGCACACATCTTTCATTAAACTTGTATAAAATCCTTCTTCTTGAGCATGTAGCCTTTCGTGACAATGAAAGTATTGTTTAAATGCTTCATATGTGTCTGCATTATCATCAAATTCTACACCCACATGTTCATGGTTAACAATAGGCACCTCACATGATGTACCTATATCGATATCGGGCGCCATTTCATTTACCCCACTAGCAACGGAATCCCCGAAGAGTTGATACCATGCTTCTTGCAATTCTTTAGATGGGGGTTTTGTTCTAAATGTTTTAAAATTTTCATTTTCCTACACAATTAATAATACATCGTTACATTTTATAATAATAAGAACATGATGTTGACATTTTCCAATTAAAATGACTAAAAAAAAATTTTACCTCAATTTTTTGTTCCTACCAATCATCGGAACAATCGAGTTTCTCGGTACTTGCATTCCAACCTAAACCAGTTTCTTCATTTTTAAAGGTCTTCCAAAGGCTATATTGTTTCCTCATCCCATCATACTTGCTCTTTAATGATTTTTTGCTATTGAATTTGATTGTATGCATTTTCTCAAACTCGGGATGAAGTTGCATCCATTTAAATTCACAATTTCGGCCCTTCTTATTTTGATATGTGATTAAGAAATCACACGAGTTCAAGACAAATTGTTCCGTCCAATTATAAGCTTTGGCGGTTTTATTAGTTGGGGCCATCTAGAAACAAGAAACACATGTACATCTTTAGTACGTTACCTCATTACGACTAATATTTTGTGTTTTGATCCTCTAAACTATTCATACAGTACAAACTAATGTGCCTAAATATAAGAGCACACGGTGTGATGACAATTTACCCTCGTTAAACTTTAACATTTATGTGTTAAACAAGCGTTAACCACACCGTGGTATTACGTTAACGCTGCGTTAAAGGACCACGTTAAACCTTTAACGCAGCGTTAAGGGTGATTCCGAATAATAATAAAAAATAATAATAAAATAAAATAAAATAAAATAAATCACTTTACCCCCCTACCAACTTAAACTAGCCGTTGGATTTAAAAATAAAAATTTACAACTTTGGCCCTCCAACGCTTATAAACGGCTAGTTCCTTAAAATGTATATATATATATATATATATATATATATATATATATATATATATATATATATATATATATATATTGGTTCTATAAAAAAGCTCACTCTGGTGGAAAAGTGAGAAAATAGTGCAAATCACCCCCTCCCATTCCCCCTCTTTTTTTCTCAAACTCAAGGGGCCTCATTGTAACTTCTTTTATTTTTCAAGGTCAGTTTTGTAACTTTTTCATCTTTTCCCTTCTTATCATATTTTCTAGGTGAAGTATTATTTAGGCCAATTTTGTCAAACAATGCAATTTAACTTTTTCATAAATGTGATCAGCAGCACGCATTTATTTTTCCTGTGTGTAATGCCTATTTGATTTGTTAGACTTCTTTTATTTTTTAAAATTTTGAACCAATCCATGTTTTTTTCTTTTTTTAACTTATTGTTTTCTTGTTTTTGACTACTTTTTTCCTTTCTTTCATTTGTATAACTGATACAACAATACAACATGCAATAAAGAACATCAGAAATACAGATATTACAACTTCAACAGCATGCATTATTCGTATGCTTCACTGAAATGAACAACTATAACACAATTTCAGTTGTTAAAACTTATAAAAATTTCACTACGAGATCTTAAAACCATACCAGGTACATTATCAATTCAATAGACTAAAAAATAAAACTATAAATGAAGAAACAACAATAACTCCATTTCTTTGTGTAGCCCGTTTGCACTGTGGTTTCAGCAACATTTGATACTTCCGGACTTTCTACACTTGCAAAACATTAAGTTTGTTGATTAGTTCATCGAATAAAAATAAAACTAACCCTCATTTTCCAAAACGGTTCCAGACCAATTTTCAATCGTATAATCAGCAAGAATAATAGCGCCAACAAGATCAAGCCACCAGTAAAAATTATCACCAAGAACATCAGCAACTAACCCAACAACATTTGTTACCACATCAAAGTAATGATCTTGTTAATAAACCACATTTGTGTTAAAATTAGATATACAATTCAAATTAGATGGCCTAATAAAAGATGTTACCTTCGCATAGGCACGAACGATCTCATTTACAGAACTTTTGCAGGACAACCAAAACCCTCGATGCAGCTACCATGATTACATATAACCACAACATCCGAAGTGACAACATCTTCTCAGGATGATTATGTTCAACTAGCTGTTCTACAGCCTGAATCAATACCTGAAACCCTATAAAAAAATCAAGGTTCAACTTTCATTATCATCAATTTTATGTCAACGTCACCATTTTACGTATACTAATGTCAAAATCATTAAAATAAACATACCAAGTGTAGCCATAATTGCAGCAAAGATAATGATTCCAACAGGCTGGAAGCGCAGTTTACCAATAGGATACTTGTATATGTTGATGCCTTTGCATATATAGGTGAGTGAACCAAAGGATGCCACCAGCCATTAGATCAAGTAATGAATCTAGTGTGGATGCAGCAATGGCAATGGAACCGGTCTTTATTGTAGCAAAGATCGGTGATATGAGCAGTCAATTAGTACATCAATATCAAACATTTTTGTATCATCAGTGTCGCAAATTTAGGATAACGCATTATATATAGGTAACACTTGAAAAATAGCATAGCAAATACAAAACTAGACATGGCAATTTTGACCCGTTCATTTATGAATGGATCGAAACTTTTGGTTAGTGATACTAAGTTGATGCACTAACCATACACTCCTGATGCCTTAAATGTAATGTATAATACAAATGCAGTTTTGAATAATCTTACACTATGGATGCCCTAATCTAACAAACAGATAGGGTAATGGATGCTTATGGTTTTTGAATTAAGCAACCAATGAACGAGATGAACTTTTTATTTGCTTATGCTGTAACGAACCGCAACACTCACATAAACATATGTTTGTGTGTTTGGCCACTCTGCCTATTAAAGGACTTTAAGGGGTAAATTACTACCAGAATTTAACGTAAACTGCTTATTTCACATTCAAACAAGCATTTCGTAACTACGCGAACACTCAAAACCATTCCATTTTAATAAGCAATTTAAAACACCCCTTAACATGCTATTCCCAAAACACCCACCTATCACAATCTAATTCATGCATTTCAGCAAACACCTATCACAATCTACTTCCCTGCAACAGGTGCACCAGAAATTGGTGCAGCAGCATCTCCAGAAAAAGAGTTACGTGTAAGGACGATAATACAAAATTTTGTTACTGATGAAGCGAAAAGTGTACCGCTTTTAAGGGGTCATTTAAGCCCTAAATCGTATTTATTTGATCAAATATCGCCCTAAATCGTTCCTTTTGTCATTTTAGGTACTTTTGAGGAGAAATCTGGAAAAGGAGGCATTTTGGACGTTTTTGGAGCATAAAAGTGAAGAAAACGACAAAGTCTCAAAAATCGGCTGAAAGTTACCTTTGACGGCGTCAGGATTTACTCCAGACGGCGTCATGGCTTGGCAAAAAAGGTGGATGTGAAATTTACTCATGATAAGCCAGTGAAAATTGCATGTGAATTCTGACGGCGTCACGCTTTAACCTGATCAAGGGCGTCACGGCTTAATTCAAAGAGGGACGGCGTCAAGAAGGTCATCCGGGAACCCTAGAAGCGGCGAGGTGACGGCGTCACACTCCATAACGTGACGCCGTCAGATCCAAAAATCTATATATAGTTTTCTAATTTTTTGTCATTAGTGTGGAACTTAGTGTGGAATTTTTGGGAGAAAACCCTAAGACGATTTTAGCATCTTTTTCAAGGCTTTTTGCCTTGAGATCTTCCATGTTACATTGAAGATAAGTTATCAATTAATCATTCAATATGTCTATGTGTTGTTTGATTTTATCTTATTCTTGTCTTTTGATTAACATGTTAGGCTAGATTTATCTTGTGTTTGCTTAGATCTAATGAAACCTAGCTATTGATTATTGGTTATTAGTGTGTTATTAGTTGTATTGGATGATTGTTTATCTATGTTAGGCTTAAGAAAACTGGCTAACTTCCTATTCGGTAACTTGCTTGAACGTCTTAAGAAACATGAACCAAATGCGTACTAAAGGTTTTTATGGTTGTATTTAATGCACAAGCGAATTCTAGTGATCCCATGTTAGGAGCTTCCTAGCCGGCTCGACATAGGAGTGAAGTAGGAGCTTGTAGAGTTGGGGAAGTACGTACGCCACCCCACGATTGGTATCAAGGAATACACCCGTCATCCACGCGACTAATACACACTAATCAACCGGTAAAAGATAGTTAGGGAGTAAGGAAATCTGAGTAAACACATTTCTCTACACATAAGTTTTCACCAACATTTTATTTTCAGTTATTTTATTTTATTTGCATTCGTAGTAATTTGGGTTAGTTGACTAGCAACTAATTCCGCCCACTCCTTCAAAACCGAGATTTTACTTGCTTTCATAAAAATATAAAAAACATAAAAAAGAATCTTCCTCAACCCTTAGACCTATTAGAGTAGTCTTTCATACCTAACGAACACTATTCCCTGTGGAGAACGATCAATCCCCCGTACTTACCACTACACTATACTACATCGGTCAGGTACACTGCCTGGTGGGGTTGTAAGCCTCTTGAGATCTCTCGAGAGGTAAAACCTGTTGTAAGGTTGCAAAACCACGCATCAAGTTTTTGGCGCCGCTGCCGGGGAATAGTTATTGTTTAGGTTGAATTGTTATTTCTATTAGGTCTACTCACTAGATTCCTTTCTAGTGAGATTTTTATTTTATTTTTCTAGGTTTTCTTTAGTCTATCTATTTTCTTCGTTCCTTTGTTCGTAACCATTACCATTTAACATCATGGAAGATGGTAATATCCTTAATCCCAACAACCCACCACCACAACCACCACCACCTCCTAGAGCCCGTACTTTAGGAGAGTACTCCCGTCCTAGCCACCATGGCTATCGAAACACCATTGAGCTCATTCAAGGGGCCAATGTCACACCCTTGCGATCCGACACCATCCGGTTGGTGCAAAGCGGATGCGCATTCCATGGACTTCGTTCCGAAGATCCTAATCAACATCTCAAGGACTTTCTCAAAATCGTTGATTCTATAGACCTTGATGTTGCCACTCGAGAGACGACCCGATTGCGTCTCTTCCAATTCTCTCTGCGGGACCAAGCTAGTCAGTGGCTAGAACGTCAACCCGCAGGATCCATCACCTCTTGGGATGATCTCACTACTCGTTTCCTTGCTCAGTTTTTCCCACCGGGAAGAACTACCAAGCTAAGGAATGATATCTTGATGTTCCAACAACGTCAAGGCGAAACTCTCTACGAGGCATGGACTCGATTCAAGGACTTACTCCAAAAAGTCCCTCACCATGGCATAGAACTTTGGCTCCAAGTCCAAATCTTCTATGACCATATCAATCTCTACACAAGGCAAACCATTGACCAAGCAGCCGGTGGCAAGCTACGTGATCTAAGTGCGGAACAATCATGGGCTCTCCTAGAGGATCTTGCTCTTTATGACAACGAAAGTTGGAGTGATCCCCGTGATTTGAATAAAACGGTCAAGGCAATATCTTTGCCTTCGAACAATTCAAGCACTTCCGACCGTAGGATCATAGAACTTGAAGACCAAGTCAAGTTTCTTATGAAATCCTACGAGGCTCCTAAACCTTCAAGCCAAGTGAACAAAATCACTTCTTCATGTGAATTATGTAGTGGTCCCCACGACACTCGTGATTGCATGGAACTCCCCGAACAAGCTTTTGTGGACTACGCATCCTCGCGTACCGACAGAGCGGGAGACAAGTGGTACACTTTCAAACCTGAGCCAAACCATTACGGTGATTCATACAATCCCTCATGGAAAAATCACCCGAACCTTAGGTGTAAACAAAACCAAAACGCACAACAAACCAATTCTTCCAACCCACCTAATCGTTTTCAATCAAGCGGTTCCAACTCGAACCGTACTTTCAACAACAATCCTTCCGGCAATGGTAGTACCAATAACTTTGAAGGATTGATGTCCCAATTTATGGCATCTCAAGAAGCTCGGATAGCTAGATTCGAATCCGAATTCAATCAACAACAAACGGAGATGACCAATAAAATTGACAACTTGTTGAAAGCCCTCAATAACCAAGTGCTATCACCTCCACATAAGGACGCTAGGAACACAAATAGCGGACCCCAAGTCAAAGACCCTTCTTCATCCAAACATGTCCACTTCATCAACGTTGTCACTATTAAACCAATCGATGGGAGCATGGAAGAAAGTGACAAGAATGAGGGTAGGATAGAAATGGAACCTAAGGATGAGGTTAAGAAAGTCGAGGTTGATAAGGAAGTTAAAAAAAGTGAAGTAGAGGAAGTAGATAATGATGAGGACTACTTCAATAGGCTACCCACTAAGGAAGAGCGCGCATATCATACAAACTTATTCGATGACCCCGAGACACCATACTTCCTAGGTAGACCAATTATAGAAATAGGCGACCCTTCTAATCTCAACATACCATGCAACATCGAACATTTGCATGTGTGGAAAGCCTACATCGACCTTAGATCACCCATAAACATCATGACTAGAGCCCACTACAACTTGATAATGAAAGATCAACTTGGGTATAGGATGTTCCCTGACAAGGGATGGATGAGTAACTTCACGGGAAGAGTTAGGGGATTACCGGTTTATGTAGGAAACTTCACCTATGTCACCGACTTTGTAATTGTAGAAGATATCCGCCCAATAGTCGATGCATCCTTAACTCAAGTGGTTTTTGGAAAACCATTTGTTGAGGTCTCTAGAATGACTTATGAACCTTCCTTAGGGATAGTTAGATTTAAGGATGAGACCGATGAGGTAAACTACCAAATGCCATATAAGATAGAACAATTCCAACACTTGTCAAATGTTGAGAAGGAGCTCAAGCAAGCGGTTTACTATAGGAATGATGAGGATAGAAATAAAGGAGTAGACTATGTTATGGAAAGGATATTCGGTTTCTACAAGGATTGTTTGAGATTGGGACCGGAATATAAAACCGGGAATGAAAATGGCCTAGGAACCGTGACCAATGATGGAGTCACGTAATGTACGTGACTTTGAGTCTAGCTACAAGACTCGTTAATAAAGAAAAGCGCTTCTTGGGAGGCAACCCAATCTTTATTTGCTTTTTGTGTTTATTTATTTGTTTGTTTGATTTTATTTGCTTTCGTATGTGTGTTTAATTTTATTATTATTGATTCATGTTCAAAACTAAATTGTGAAAATGCTTTATGTTGTTTTTAACTTCGTCTTAACTACATATAAAGGTATTTTGCAAAAGTTAAGTGTAAGGGAAATCTAAATCGGTTTATTAGAACACAAATTAACATGAATCATAATAATAATAAATGAACATACATATTAGTATTTGTTTGAGTCAAATGCTTGTATCGAGTCATAATGATATTTTGCAGGAATTCCAGGAAGTAAGGTAAAGGTTTTTCCAGAAATTTTCCGGAAACTTAAAATGAGAATTTTTGTCAGGTCATTTCTGACGGCGTCAGGGTTTATAACCTGACGGCGTCAGATTTAATTTTCAGAAATTTTTGAAAGTTTTGTTTTCATAAAAGTTTTTATTAAATCTCCAACTTATAATCTCCAGGAATCTGCAAAATTATCATTCCACAAGCATTATATCCTTATATATAGATTTTATCCCGCCGATGTTATGCAGGTTTTCGTGCTTGTTTTCTCAGGTTTAACAGGTTATTTTGGATAAGGAAATGTATTGGATCAAGCTTATGGCGATGCATTAGTCATGGAGCTTCAACATTACCTTGGAAGAAGATTTAACCGTATTATTTCATTATCCACCGAGCGAATCAGGGGAGTATTTGATTTCAATCTTTTACTTTATGCTTTTACATTTGTTATTTGAACATTGGGGACAATGTTCATCTTAAGTGTAAGGGGAGGGTAAAAATACGATTTTTAGAGAATGCTATTACGCTTGATTTTTGTTTGTTTAATAGTTGATGTGTAATAAAACTGAGAGAAATACCTGTTAGGGTAATTTTAGTGCCAAATTTAAAATTTTTTACAACATATAGGAGTGAAACTTTGATCTTAATGAGCGTCTCACGGATAGGAGTTATATCACTAGCACAAAAACCGTACCACTAAAAAATTTTCCACCCCCAAATATGTGAGGTTCGCCCCTAGAATTGGTAGGAAAAGCATTTATGCTATGATGTGTGTACCGGTAGCACTTAGATTCTAGAACTTGCGTTAGGACCATTCCGAGGCCACAAGTGAGACTACATTCGTGTAGTTAGATTTACTACATGATAAGAGGCATTAGGATTAACCCATTGTTTTACACCTGTGTTTTTGTTATAATTACTTTGGCTACATTGGTCAAGTAATTCTCCCACACCCTTTGCGTTGTACTCATTTTTAGTACACGATACCCCTAGTACACCCCTCAGAGCCTATCTTTTCGTTTCGACCTTTAAGCATTTTACTTAAAGGAAGAATTTGTTACACCCCACTTAAATGTACACCCAAATCGCCTTAGCCTACCTTGTATGCACTCATTTTTAGTGCATTATTGTGACAACATTTGTTTAAACCCCAAGTTAATTATCTAATTGATTACATGGTTGCTAAGTCGAGTCATATCCTTGTACATATTGTTTTGGGACGATTGGGACTCGTGGGTAAAGTACTAGTATAATGGAGTAATGGGGAAGATCATCATTTATTACCCCCATATGTGCTAAATGTTTTAAAAGTACTCCAAGTTTTTCAATTATCTTAATTCGAGTCATTAGAATAGTTATTTGTAAAGTTATGTAAAAGTTCAAGTGTAAGGGGAATGCAACGCCCCTATGATATATTATTTTGGATGGTAGGGCAAAAGTGTATGATAAAAAAAAAAAAAAAAAAAAAAAAAAAAAAAAAATCGAAAAAATCAAGAAAAATACAAAAAAATGAGAAAAAGAAAAAGAGAAAAAACATACGGACTACCATCCCGTTTCATTTTATGTTTATTTTATGTTTTTGTTATTTTGTTTTTAGCTTAAGTCGAGTCTAGTCTTGGCTTAGCAACATTGTATAGTACATGTAATTGATCAAGATCTTTAACTCGCCACCAGTAAAATATCCCTTATCCAACAAAACCGTGTTTTCCTTTTCCCTACACCTAACGTTATAACCCATGTAAAAGCCCTCTTTGATAGTTTATCTTAGGTGCTTACGCCTAGTGGAGGAGGTTTTCGATCCTTTCCCAAGCCTATGGTAATCTATTTGCTATGACAGGTAGTGAGAGATATTATCCGTTTCCATTTATGAGATTTATTTTGATGACACTTGAGAGATGTGAGTATCTAAACACTACTTGTGAGGTGCTAGTTTGTAATCTCCGTGCTTATTATGATTAAAGTGGAACGAATATTTGTTGTAATTACTTTTATGTTAGCATTAAATGACCCCTAACTTGTATTTTGATTAGAATAAAAGCGCATTTGCTTGAGGACAAGCAAATCTCAAGTGTAAGGGTATTTGATGAAGCGAAAAGTGTACCGCTTTTAAGGGGTCATTTAAGCCCTAAATCGTATTTATTTGATCAAATATTGCCCTAAATCGTTCCTTTTGTCATTTTAGGTACTTTTGAGGAGAAATCTGGAAAAGGAGGCATTTTGGACGTTTTTGGAGCATAAAAGTGAAGAAAACGACAAAGTCTCAAAAATCGGCTGAAAGTTACCTTTGACGGCGTCAGGATTTACTCCAGACGGCGTCATGGCTTGGCAAGAAGTGGTGGATGTGAAATTTACTCATGATAAGCCAGTGAAAATTGCATGTGAATTCTGACGGCGTCACGCTTTAACCTGATCAAGGGCGTCACGGCTTAATTCAAAGAGGGACGGCGTCAAGAAGGTCATCCGGGAACCCTAGAAGCGGCGAGGTGACGGCGTCACACTCCATAACGTGACGCCGTCAGATCCAAAAGTCTATATATAGTTTTCTAATTTTTTGTCATTAGTGTGGAACTTAGTGTGGAATTTTTGGGAGAAAACCCTAAGACGATTTTAGCATCTTTTTCAAGGCTTTTTGCCTTGAGATCTTCCATGTTACATTGAAGATAAGTTATCAATTAATCATTCAATATGTCTATGTGTTGTTTGATTTTATCTTATTCTTGTCTTTTGATTAACATGTTAGGCTAGATTTATCTTGTGTTTGCTTAGATCTAATGAAACCTAGCTATTGATTATTGGTTATTAGTGTGTTATTAGTTGTATTGGATGATTGTTTATCTATGTTAGGCTTAAGAAAACTGGCTAACTTCCTATTCGGTAACTTGCTTGAACGTCTTAAGAAACATGAACCAAATGCGTACTAAAGGTTTTTATGGTTGTATTTAATGCACAAGCGAATTCTAGTGATCCCATGTTAGGAGCTTCCTAGCCGGCTCGACATAGGAGTGAAGTAGGAGCTTGTAGAGTTGGGGAAGTACGTACGCCACCCCACGATTGGTATCAAGGAATACACCCGTCATCCACGCGACTAATACACACTAATCAACCGGTAAAAGATAGTTAGGGAGTAAGGAAATCTGAGTAAACACATTTCTCTACACATAAGTTTTCACCAACATTTTATTTTCAGTTATTTTATTTTATTTGCATTCGTAGTAATTTGGGTTAGTTGACTAGCAACTAATTCCGCCCACTCCTTCAAAACCGAGATTTTACTTGCTTTCATAAAAATATAAAAAACATAAAAAAGAATCTTCCTCAACCCTTAGACCTATTAGAGTAGTCTTTCATACCTAACGAACACTATTCCCTGTGGAGAACGATCAATCCCCCGTACTTACCACTACACTATACTACATCGGTCAGGTACACTGCCTGGTGGGGTTGTAAGCCTCTTGAGATCTCTCGAGAGGTAAAACCTGTTGTAAGGTTGCAAAACCACGCATCAGTTACCCAATGAAAAAAAGGAATTAGTAAAGTTTTAGAATCTGTAGGCATCACTAATGTTTCAGAAGCAATATTTTGAATAGAAGCTATACTTAAATGCCCACGGTCACAATTATGCTTTTTCATGTAAAAAGCGATTTGGCTTAAATGGACTTACCTGGTGAATGACAAAAAAATGAAGAATAATATGGTTGTTTGAACACCCGCAATCGAGCACACAAGATCCTATTGATTGGTAACAGCTGGGAAAAGTATTCAAGCAAAAAGATGGGACAAAAAATAGATAACAGATGGGTGAATCCAGTTTTTGTGGTATTGGGAGGAAACGAATAAAACTAAACATTAACCCATTGGCTTTACTTGAAAGTATTAAGATTTCAATGCTCCATAACCATTCTTTTAAGAAGTAAATTAATGTTTTCTTAAATGTTGGGACTTGTTCAAAGTAACTTAGAAGTTAGAATTACATGTTTATAGTTATTGACACAAAACATTAATATAGATCCATATACAAACAACACTAATTTAGTAGCTCATTACTATATTGCATGGACCGAAGACAAGTTGGTAGATGGTTTGTCCTCTAATCCTATATGTAACATTGATATCGACTTCCATGGTATTTGGATGCCCTACCATGATACAAACGGATGCACTAAAGTACCTTAAACGGATGCACTAAAGGTCCTCAAACAGTCAAACGGATGCACTAAAGTACCTAAAACAAATGCACTAAAGTTGATAACAAATTTTTGATTGTATAAACGTGGTTGATAACTACATTGAACTATTGAAGTGGCAAGAGTGTCTGTGTGCCATATGAAAGATTGGAGCAGATAGCGACAGCAAAAAATTCACTGTCACTTACCACGTTGATAATTACTAAGTAAAAGATTTTCAAATTCATAACAGCGTAATACATATTGACTTACCTGCCAGTTTGGGAATTCCTTTGCTAATCTCCAAGCAAAAGTTCCTAATACACACATCATACAATTCGATTAAATCACAAGCATGACTGACTACTTTACAGCTTAAATGTTTAGTACAACACATACCCCAGTTCTTCCTGCTACCTAAAATGCCATGCAAAAGAACAGCTGTTGGTGGACAAGGTACTCTTCTATCTGCTATGTAACTCCATCGAACCTGTGCATACAATGTGAAAAGCAAAATAAAAAATGAGCATAAGATAAATGAGAAAAACAACATTCCAGTGACTGACAGCAGTGTGCTATTAAGTGTTCATGCACCTAATCTATGCCAAAGAGAAAATATATATCACATAAGTGTTGCAGACACATGAACGGCTTAGCCTGTGTTCTTCTTTCTTCACAAGTTGAAAAGGAATTGTTACAAAACAACTCAGATAATTTATGCTCAAAAACTTCTCTTTCACAAACAAAGCAAAAAATATGCTCTAAACTGTACATGGTTGTACGAGAGTACTATACCAGATAAAAGTATAAACTAACACAAAAAAAAAAAAAAAAAACAAAAAAAAAAAAAAAAAAAAAAAAAAAAACAAGAAAGCAGCAAGTGAAGCCAGTGGACAGACATAAAAAAAAAACTTGTAAGAGGGAGTAACAGCATACGCATGTTAAATAAGATGATGAAGTCAACGAGGGATGTAAGTGGAACCATATAAAGTATGAACCAAGGGTGAGAAATGAGTCTTTAGTCAAAGATATTAGTTTTAAAAATGATGCAGGGATCATTTTGACAATTTTCATATGAAAATAATGAAGCAAGTACACTGATAGCACAAACATTCTTCCTAGTTTTATAGGGGGTAACTCCAAAACTCGGCATCGAGACACTATGTTTTTCCTCTAGACATAGATGAGTTCAGAATACGAAATAACAGACCATTATTTGCGGTTTTCACTGATGATGTAACATTAACTCATGAAATGTGCATGGATTGTCAAAGCGTTATAACTCTTATGTACTTGACAAGCCCACTTAGCATAAATTAGGTTCAACTAACGAATAGTATGACACGTTATGATATCGACTTCCATGGTATTTGGATGCCCTACCATGATACAAAACGGATGCACTAAAGTACCTCAAACGGATGCACTAAAGGTCCTTAAACAGTCAAACGGATGCACTAAAGTACCTAAAACAGATGCACTAAAGTAGCTCAAATGGATGCAATTAAATAAGTCCGTTCCAAAAAGATTTTAGGATTTTGACATACTCATATCTTCACAAAAGTCCACAAAACTTAAAATGACATGTTTGATTGTTTGAATCACAAGCCTCATAAGCAGGATTTCAAGCCGTTAGCAGATTTAGGAAGATAAAGAAAATAGATGCTCGTAATAGACAAAAGAACATCTTAATTACCTTCAAAGTCATCCAAGGATTATGTGGGTGAATAATCATACGCAGGCTGTGTGTCAAATAGTACGAGCACCTAATTTGCAGCAGCAGCCTTTGCCTTCGCTTTCTCCTCTTGCTCCTTCAAGTATAAAAGCATCACCATTTTTATCTAAGTGGTCCCAACCAATAACTCACTAACCCTTAAATGAAAGAACTTAAGATAAAACAGTAATTATACCAATAACTCACTAACCCCTTAAAGCCAAGTTTGATTCCTACAATTCACCTTAAAAAAAGGAACACTTGATTTTGGGTCGTACTTCCGAATTGGCAGCTTGCTTCCTCTAGAAATATGTCGAGTAGTCAGCAAGGGAAACTTGACTGGATTTAAAATAAGGGCCAGAACAAATGAATCTTCATCCAGTGATTTGAAGTACACCTCCACTCTATCCGTGGGTTCGAGTCCAGATGTCTTCCTTAGCTTCTGTACCGTTATTTACAACCTACAAATAGAAGTTTAAAATCAGGTTAAACAATTGTTTAAATAGAAGTTTAATATCAGATCTCCAACTGAAACACATTTAGCTGATATTTAAGAAGCTAGATAACTATAAACAGGTTAAATAGATTGAAAGATACCCAATATATACTCAACTGTTTACATTGATACAATATAAAATGAACAACCGAGTCTGTTCTGTATTTTATTAAAAAAAATATGAACTCTTTTGTTTCTAGCTGCTAATTAAACCTCTTATTTTCATATAAAAAGGGTGATCAAGAAATCAAATGTAAGAACCACATTGTATCTTTTCTTTGATGCACTAATTATACAAACAGATGCATTAATTGCTCACTGCAACAAGATCAGACATTAGCCATTTAGATCAACTTCAAACAGGTTATGTAGTATTGAATTCACCCTATAACTAAGCATCAGTTTCAATTTTGACACTATACTACTTAATTTGGAACGTCGACAGAATGCCTCACTGAAGTTCAAAACTCAGTGGTGAAACCAACTCGGTAACATATTACTGGAGGTGAATCCCACTCCTAAAACTACACTCGAACAAACAAAAATGAAATAAGCAAGTGAACTGAATTTTGCACACAACTACTCAGGTATGAATCAACAATTCTTGATTTAATTACATAGCAATATAGCATGACTAGATGGTACACTCTACTGAATCAAGGGCGTGCAAATGGATGCACTAATATGTCCAAACAGATGCATTAAACTTGCAAATGGATGCACTAAACATGCAAACAGAGATCTTTTGGCCATTAAAAATAGTATAAGTAGACAATGTGGTGAATATGATTATAAAAAATTGAAAACAATACGATTTCAAAGAAAGATTTATATGTTGTATGCACTGAATATACATATCGGCTTGAGGGAGTACCTTATTACATCCACTAAATTGCAGCCAGTTTAACCTATCAAGTTGATAGTCTTATAAGCCAATTTAACCCATCAAGTTGATAGTCTCTCATCTTCCCATTAATACCTATCAAAGATGTATCAGATACCACAGTCAGATACATTACATATCATATGGCAATTACGAAATCACAAAAAGAAGAGATCTTATAAGAGGGCTGCACCAATAAACGTGTATGTCTTGCTCTACCATCTTCTTCCTCCTTGAGGTAAACTTCATTCTCTTCTTATTCAGTCATCATTGATGCATGACGACCCCTAAGCACCAGATTAGAACATAAGATTACCATCAAATATATATGTTCCATATTCACATAACATGAGTACATGACAAGACGTGCTAATTATGCACTTTTTTCTTCCAAATAAGCATTAACCATGGTTAGAACATAAGACCTTTTTAACAGTAGTTCACCACATACGGAACATGGTAAAATATTTTCATGCACTAATCAAACTCATAGATGCCCCAATATCGAACTTTTCAATGCACGAATCATACTCATAGATTCCCTAATATGTTCATCGATGCTCTAATTATACAAACAGATGCACAAGTAGTTCCAACGATGCACTAAACATTACCAACAGATGCCAAGTAGTTCCAATGATGCACTAAACATACACATTGTTGCCTTAATATGTCTGACGATGCACAAGACTAATCATACTCATTGATGCCCGGATATGTTCATCGATGCACTAAACATACAACCAGATGCACTAAACATACAAACAGATACACTAAACACATACACCGATGCCTTAATATGTTTAACAATGCACTAATCATAATCATTGATGCCCTAAACATACTCACCGATGCCTTAATACTAAGAGATGCCGTAACACATTTTTTGATGCACTAATGACACAAACAAATTCTGTAAAAAGTCAAATGATGCCCTAATATACTAACAGATGTGCTAACGCTTATTTTAGATGTAATAATCAAATAAACAAATGCCCTAACTTATAACATGATGATCTTATCAAACCAAGAGATGATATAACACATTTTTTTGATGCACTAAATAAACAAACGGATGCCCTAACTAATAAGATGATGTTCTTATCATAGTAAGAGATGCAATAACATGAATCCTGATGCACATTTCCAGACAAACAAATGCTATAACATATTATTAATACAAATGCACTAAATTGTAATTTTATACATACAAATGCCTTAATATGTAATTTCATTCAACAATAACAACAATAATTTTATAATTTACACAATGATGCATTTAAATAACATAAAAATTAAAAAAACTTGTAATTAAACACTTACTATATTTTTTTCTGATGGTCGGAATTAGGTCACTTGCTATTATTAAATTTCTGATTATCTGATGATCGGAGTGTGTGTTTTGATTGGAGTATGTGTTTTTTGATCAGAGTGTGCGTTTCTAATCGGATTGTGTGTGTTTTTGATAGGATTGAGTGTGTTTCTGATCGGAGTGTGTGTGTTTTTTGATCGAATTGTGTTTTTTATGATCGAAATATATGTTTTTTGACCGGTCGTGGTGTGACGGTGATGGTGGTGGTGGTGGTGGTGGTGGTGACAGTGAGCCTGTGTTGAATAAGGACTGTGTGTTGTGTGTCTGTATTAAAAAGTGTATTAAAAAGACGGTTCATTCATTTTTTTTTTCTTCTTTTACCCTGAACTTTCAAGTGTTTACATAATTTACCCTATAACTTTTTTTCCCACTTTTCTATCTAATTACACTTTTCTCTAGAACCGGACCCTATATATATATATATATACTAGATGTCGAAGCCCGCCCGATGGGCGGGCATGACTTATAATTATAATTTTTATGGTGTTAGTTAACGGAAATTCATTTTTAAGGATGGGGAGCTTAATTATTATTTTGATGGTATTAGTTAACGGGAAATATTTTTTAAGGAAGGCGAGCTTGATGTACATTTTGGTTGTTAATAGGGTTAATATTTTTATTTAGAAGACATAATTTTTGTGGCTTTTAAGTATGAATTTAAATTTTTGGGCGGGTTCTTTTCATAACATTGCTTGACAAAATTTGACTGGACGTTAATAAATAATAAATAACGGTAAATGTGTTAAACAAAAAAAATTGGAAAAAAAATACAGTATTCATGTATTATATGTAGAAAGAACAATGATAAGTAAATGTGTTAAACAAAAAAAAATTGGAAACAAAAATACAGTATTCATGTATTATATGTAGAAAGAACAATGATAAGTATGAGAACAAATAATTTACTTGGTTCTTATTCATATACCAAATAAAACTGCTTTGTACACAACATTGTTGGGAATTATATTTGAGTTGATAAGACAAAACATATGAAAGATGAAGGACTAAAGATGACAAAGGAAGAATTCGGCAACAAGATAAAGATCTTTTATATTTATAGAATATATCCTTTGTAACCCTAATGTTTCTAGTATATAAAGAAACACAGGGAATTAGAATAACGTGTGTGTCAAAGATGTAAACACCAAAAGTGTGTGTGTGTGGGAACCTAGGCGTAGGGATTGGGAAAACGCCTAGGGTTTAGTGGTTTAATTAGTGTTTTAGTTTAGAGAACATGTTCTACTTGATCAAGGTAGAACATGTTAATTAATTAGTGTGTTCTAGGCATCAAGTTACCACAATGGATGCCTAGGTTTGTAAGTGTGTAATCGTTGTTAAAGATAATGATGAAGAAAAACCTTGTTTATGATATTGTTCTTATTCCGCTAAGTTATTGATCTTATGAACATTATCATTCCTAGATATAATATTAGACATAGTCTAAGAGCTACAACGATCTTATCAATTGGTATCAGAGCCTGGGGCTCGTGATATCTAGGATGTTACAAGGTTATTCGATGTCGTGTTTATGAAGAAAAAGATGTCGAAGAGTAGCAGATATGAAAAACGTTTTAATGTCGACAGAAAGCAGATTCGAAAAAGTCGACAGAAGCAGTTTCGATAAAGGTGTCTGAGTTAATTCTTGTCGCTGTTGATGAATTGATACTGACTGATCGAATATTTAAAGTTGCAACTTGAAGATCCTTGGTGATAAGCATGGATTAAGGGGAAGTCAATATCTTTCATATATTTTAGCTTCAGGGGAAGTTCGTGATTATGTGGTTTTGTCATTATCAACTAGGGGAAGATTGTTGGGAATTATATTTGAGTTGATAAGACAAAACATATGAAAGATGAAGGACTAAAGATGACAAAGGAAGAATTCGGCAACAAGATAAAGATCTTTTATATTTATAGAATATATCCTTTGTAACCCTAATGTTTCTAGTATATAAAGAAACACAGGGAATTAGAATAACGTGTGTGTCAAAGATGTAAACACCAAAAGTGTGTGTGTGTGGGAACCTAGGCGTAGGGATTGGGAAAACGCCTAGGGTTTAGTGGTTTAATTAGTGTTTTAGTTTAGAGAACATGTTCTACTTGATCAAGGTAGAACATGTTAATTAGTTAGTGTGTTCTAGGCATCAAGTTCTCACAATGGATGCCTAGGTTTGTAAGTGTGTAATCGTTGTTAAAGATAATGATGAAGAAAAACCTTGTTTATGATATTGTTCTTATTCCGCTAAGTTATTGATCTTATGAACATTATCATTCCTAGATATAATATTAGACATAGTCTAAGAGCTACAACGATCTTATCAAACATTTTTTGTGTAGTTTGTGTATTCGTCTAAAAGGTTGCTCCAATACTGCAAAAATCCGAAGAAGGTGAACATCTTAGTATGGTGAGCCGACAAAGATAGTCTTGCAACAAAGATGTAATCTAGACAAGAGGTGTATTGACTTGCATTCGATTCTCTGTCCGATGTGTGAAGAAGATGTCGAATCTTTAAACCATTTGATGGGTTGCTGCTCATGGTCTCGTAACATCTGGAACCTCATTTTTAATTGGTGGGGTTTCTCTCTTTCTGGGGATCTCGAATACGAATGTGTTTGCAATTTTGTTAATCGTTTGAGCACCGAGAAAAAAATGATGTTCTCGCCATTCCATCTCGAATGCTTTGAAGCAGTTATTTTCACAGCTGTATGGCATATATGGAGAAGCAGAAATGCTAAGGTTTTCGCTTAAAAGAGTCCAACGGTTGTGTTATCATCAAGGATGTTCATAGTTTATCATTTTGTTGGGTGAGTAATAGGTGTAAGATATTTAGATTAGATTGGGATCTTTGGGTGAAAAACCCGGTTTTTGCTATCTCTCCAATCGTGTAATGTTCTTTTGTTGCTTTCTAGCATCTTGCTAGATTTTTGTGTTCTATTAAAAAAAGCCGCCGTTCAAAAAAAACAAATGAAATTTAAGAATATGCGCATAATGATGCCAAAAACGCAAGATATCCACCAAGATAAATAATGAAATAAAGAGAAACTTTGTATAATGATATATCATTAATATATACAAACAACGGAAATAAGAGTCGCCAGCCACGCTTCCAAACCGTTGTCATATTCCTTTCTCCGCTGATCAAGACGACCAAGGCTCAAAAGTTCGGGATTAATGATAACAGACATTATAGTAGCACCAATTTTATGGTCTTTTTAGGTGACGTGTAGTTCACTCAGTCATAAGTTGATTACAACTTGGCCACAACAAATCAACAAATAAAACATTATTCGATGATTTTCTTTTCTTTTTGTATTGAGTGACTAAATGTCTTTGTACCCACAAAACTACCTTGATTACAACTCAGCCATCACTTGACATATGAAGACAAATTGAAGGTCTACATAATCCTTAAAAACTGTTATTAAGAGATGATGAATGCATAGAATGGCCTTATCATTAATTTTGCAAGGGCTTTGTCCAACTGTTTGATACATGTATAAATCGAAGAGGTGTTTCATTAGTGCGACATTCATTATCATGAAACGGAAGATGTTTCAGTAATTAAAAACAATAAGGTACCAAAAAGATATATGTGCGACATGGACAGTGAATAAAGTTAAAAAATATTCACTAATAACTTAACCATTTTGACTCAAAATCATTCTAATCCATTACCATACTCACCCTTTGTCAACAGCCGAGATCGAGAGGATACCATTGGCATCAATATCAAATTTAACCTCAATTTGAGGAACCCCACGTGGTGCAGGCAGTATACCATCAAGTCTAAAACTTCCTAGAGATTTATTGTCACGAACAAACTCTCTTTTCCCTTGAAGAACATTGATTTCCACACTTGTTTGCCCATCCACTGCAGTTGAGAAAACTTCAGATTTGCTGGTTCGACAATCGGGAAAAAGATTTTGATTAAGTTATTGCATACTACCTACCTGCACGTGAACTTCTTGTTGATGATGTTTTCGCAGCAGGTCTTTGTAAAGGCACCGAGTGTTGCCATGCTATTGTTTGTGCAGCATTTGCTCTTGGAGGATTAGCCCGGTACTTTAACACACCTCCAATGACAATTAGTTTAGATGCTTAGCAAGAAGGCTTTTGACGCCATATTTGGATCACTCAATAAACACAGGGATAAAAAATTTGCAAGATACAGAAACAACAACTGTTGCACCAACCTGCTCATCAGGTGCAGTAACTGAGGCCAGAGAAATGTTCGCTTCTGTAACTGAGGTTCCTGAAATTTGACATTAATGGACAAAAGAAACATAAGACTTCTCTTTAGTGTAAGCTTTATGCATTTAACATATGAATTAAGTATAAGCCTATAATACTCTAAAGTTTACATTTTTCATATAAACTACAAATTTCAGTGAAATTGCAACTGACTTCACACATAAGCTCATGTACAGTATAGCCTATAGGTGGCATGGATGTGTTTAACATTTCATATTTGAGGAAAGTCCTTGACCGTAAATCTATTGCTTAATATAAGCAGCTCATTACTTTAATCCCTCCTCTCTAAATTATAAGCACTAATTTCAATAAGCTATCCGCAAAAAGGCTATTTATCAGTAAAGGAGGTGCTCACAAGTATATGGGGCAGTATTTTCACCTATGACCAGATGGACAATTGCTTTGCTGAGGTGGCCATGGAGCTTTCCAATCAAGTTCTTATACATGTACTGAAGCTTTAGAAAGTATCAATGCAGAAATGAAATGCACATTGCTCTTACCAAAGAACAACTTGAAAGATCCCCATTCCTTGAGAGGCTTAAAAAGAAGAATTTTGAGGTACAGTTTCTTTATGTATCTTGATAGTTAACTAATCACAAGTACATTTCATTGGTGCAAATTCAGTACAAATTTTTATATGAACCTGTCATTTCCTTTGCAGGTCATCCTTTTCACAGATCGTGTGGATGAGTACTTGATGCAATACTTGATGGATTTCGAAGACAAGAAATTCCAAAATGTTTCTGAGGGCTTGAAACTTGGCAAGGATTCCAAAGACAAAGAAACCAAGGAATCATTCAAGGAATTGACCAAGTGGTGGAAGGAAACTCTCGCCACTGAGAACTTTGATGATGTCGAGATTAGTAGCCGTTTGGCCGACACCCCTTGTGTAGTTGTGACCTCCAAGTATGGATGGAGTGCTAACATGGAACGGATCATGCAATCTCAAACTCTATCCGATGCCAGCAAGCAAGCATACATGCGTGGCAAAAGGGTACTTGAAATCAACGCAAGACATCCAATCATCAAGGAGCTTCGTGAGAGAGTTGTGAAGGACCCAGAGGTAAATATCTGATATAAATATATAATTGTAGAATGTAACGACTCTTGTATTTGTATTTATATGGTTTTGGTTAATATTTTAGGATGCAAGTGTAAAGACCACTGCCCAACTTATGTACCAAATGGCATTGATGGAAAGTGGCTTTATGCTAAGTGACCCTAAGGACTTTGCCTCACGTATATATGACTCAGTGAAGACGAGTCTAAGCATAAGCCCCGATGCAACAGTGGAGGAAGAGGAAGAGGTGGAGGAAGCCCCTGAGGCGGAGAGCAGCCCAAAGGAGGAAACTGAATCCACACCGACAGAAGAAGAAGAAACTGATGTTAAGGATGAGCTATAGTTTTTTTCATAGTAATTTATGTTTTTCGACATTTAACTCGCATTAGGTTTGGACCAACTTGTCATACACTGTTATTTCCCTCGGCGAAAGATTGTACTGTACTACATAAAACATTAGCAGGAGTTTTGTCTTGTTTGGGTTAGTTACTTTCTGCGAGTGTTTAATTAATGCAGGATAGTGTTCACACTCACACACATCTTCACAATTAACAGACAGAGTTTAAGTGACGCCAAACATATTAACTATAAAACTGACCCATTTTAAGTGACGTCACAATTCATCGAATTAATAACACACACTAATTCACATACAAATATTAACAGTTAACTTGACGGTTTTGTAGGATTTTAGCGACGACATCAAATTCAACCTAATTTATTTAAACACACAATTCATTTAAATTGAAAGGTTAGACCTTATAACAAATAAACTAACCTTTAAATGATCAGTCCAACTTTTCACTCCGGGCCCAATCTCATGACAATGATCACCCTCAAGTTGAAAGGTTAGACTATATTAGTACTCTCGTCTTCAGCGACAACATTGATTACCTCTGTGAATCTTTTATTATCCATAATGGTGAGATCAAGTTTTGTAGGATACAACAACGGTTATATCATCAAGCTTCCCACCATAGTAACGAAATCCAGCTTCTTGAGATGTTAGATCGTCCTGGTATTATGATTAGAAGGAGAAGCAAAGTTGATGAGTTTGTAACTTGTTTAAATATATTGTTGATTAAGGAGTCATTCAATATATACCTTCAAAAGATAACAAATATCATGATCATGGTTTACAGTGACACTGACATCAGTGATGAATTTCATAATCCTCTTGGCTTGGACGTATACTTAAGACATAAACTTTACTTTGCTGTTCCTTCTACTTGACAGCGTGGGGACTATGAACTTTGGTAAGACGCTCTAGATCTTTTTATCATGGGAGATGCTGTATGAAACAAAAGCACGGATGTTGTAGCTGTCTTTTTATTAGGATATCAATCGGCCGGTGTATTGGTGATCCGGATTAACACCGGACCGGAAAACTCGTGAGATAACATTATTGACATGTAACGAATTACATTACTTACTGGCTGAAATAAGGAGGCTTGCGAATTTTGTTGAATCTCCATTCTGATTCCAGCCTTTGCATAATCAGGAGTTATAGCCTCTTAAGATGGTTTTCATCTGAAAAGATTGGATCGAAACATATGTTAAGCATGTCAATCTAACCCGAGAGCACCGCAACAGGAGCATACGTATGAAAATTACTTATGAAACATTTTTGTGTCATTTTATAGGGCTGGGGGAGATTGGAGTACAACATATGCACCTTCACCATTTTATATGACATCAAAGATGAAATTTCTTTATCTCCAAGGTTACGACTATTCCGTCTATGATTTAACACAGGATGACAGAGTCCAGATACAGGTGAAGTTTCCATTCCAGCTGCTATGTTACTTCCTCAAATCTGGAAATACAATTCATAAAGATGAAATCAACTGGTTTTCATACCAACATCTGAGCCACATTTTGCTATAATTTAAAGATCATGTCTTGTTATGAACTTGAATATAGTCACTAATTATCTTCAAAAGTAACAAAATTATTACGACTAAGTGCAGATACATGGAGATACCATTGAAGGTAGGATTTTGTACAGGAACTCACCTTCTGAGCTGATTGAGAAATTCAGTGAGTCCATAGGCAGACCACCCCTACTTCCTGATTGGATCATATCTGGCGCTGTAGTTGGAATGCAAGGTGGAACAAATAAGGTCCGCCATATTTGGGAAGAATTGGTGGCTGATGACGTTACAATTTCAGCATTTTGGTTGCAGGTGATATTCATATGTCCTAAAACCATAGAAAGTCCGTTGCAAAATCAGTTTCTAGTGTTTGAGTAACCTATTTTTGCATATGATTATGCTGAGTTAAATAATCAGTCTGATAATAGCTACAACAAAACTGAGCCAGTAATCCATATAATTCATTAAAACCCCTTAATTAACACAAAATTATAACCAACAATTTACCACACTTCAATTTCAAAACCCAAATTTCGATTTAACCAAAGTCAAACACAAAAAAAAAAAAAAAAAAAAAAAAAAAAAAAAAAAAAAAAAAAAAAAAAACCGTACTCACCATTGTAAGAAAGATTAGAAGCTTTGGAAACTTATTATCAGGATGATATCAAATTTTCATAAACATAACTGACATTCAAATGTGGTACAACGCAGGCACAATCTGAAGTTAGTATAACCTATAAAAATGTTAAATCATTCTTGAAGGAAAGTTGTACCTGAAAACCCATACTCATAATCCAGCAGCTATAAGCATGGACATGATCCTATAAAAATAGAGATAACTTTACGTGTAATGAGAACCATGAGATTGCAAAACTGGATCCCGTGCAAAGTCATTCATTCCTCATTCCTAAACGAAGTTTCACCTGAAAGAATCTATTGTGAGTAAATTTATATGAGATTCTATCGAATTAAACCATTTAATGTAGTAAGAAGCAAAGTGAATAATAAAGAACAGATATACACATACCTAAGGTAGATTTGTCCTCGGAAGCCATCAACATATTGTTTAGACCTATAGAAGTAATTGAACTGGTTAATTACTATATATATTTTATGGTTTAACATCAAGATAAAATACGCGATAAGACCATTCTATATTAGCACCCTCGTAAATGTGAAATCAACAATGTCAGAATATGTTGAACCATACCTGTTTGACCCATTTCGCTCTTAGCCAATTTATTTACCCATTTTGACATGTTATTAAACAAATAAATATAGGCCACACAGATCAGTTTTCACACAAATGAGTTGCATTGCCATGTCTAATCTATTATAAATAAGCTAAGTTACCTCTGTCCTTGTCTTCAGCTGATGTTCAATATTCATGAGGAGCCTAGGAGCGTAGATTGGCCCATGTTCCGCAATGGGTCAGTTGTGTGGATATAGCACGAAAGCCGAACGGAAACGATGGCTGCAATCTCCAATCAGCTGAACCCCTTGATGGCTTTTGGTTGGCTGTACTATGGTCATTTACTCTCTTTGGCTGATGTAAAACTATACAAAGTAAAACAGACAGCAAGACTAAACCTCCACCAACACCTCCAACGATCATGATATAGTGCGAATTCTTCTTCCTATACTCTTTTATGGGAGACACCGGTCTTGGCGGTTGGTTTACAGAACTGCCTAGTTCCGGGATTGGGCTACAAAGATTCCTGTTCATGCTCAACTTCAAGACCTCCAAACCATTTAAATAACCATTGCTATATTCTCAAAACTGGGGTTAGGATGCAGGGTGAGCCACAAACCTTGCTTGCTTTTCCGGCTCGTTC
This sequence comes from Artemisia tridentata subsp. tridentata, assembly GCA_021014915.2. Taxonomy (NCBI): domain Eukaryota; kingdom Viridiplantae; phylum Streptophyta; class Magnoliopsida; order Asterales; family Asteraceae; genus Artemisia; species Artemisia tridentata. Next base: position 188,049,811 of record CP139502.1, on the reverse strand, counting down.
AGTCGAACAAATTAACCTCCTCCTCAGCAGTTTGATTATTAATGAAGATCATGAATAACATCTGAAAATACACATAAAAATTGCATTCATGCACTATCACAAATACTTGGTGTGCAACCTTAAAACATAGATTCAAAAAACTCATTCAGACATTAACACAAACACTTGGTGTGCAACATTTAAAGAACAAATATACTCACTAAAATATATCCCAAAATATGAAAAATAGAATGAAAACAAACTAATGTGAAATAATCAAATTGATCTCAAGCAAATAACTATTGTTTATATGATTTGGTCAATATTAACTATTGTTCATATGATTTGGTCAATATTAGTGTTTTAATGATTTTGTCTTCAAGAAATCTAAGCTTACATTGAGAATACATTTGAGGTAATATTGACGCAATTTTATCAGTGAATTGTATATGGAAGAAGGTCAAATGAGCTTGTATAGCACGTTTTGCAGCTAAAATAATTAAAACAGATCAGAAGTGGCTCCTGTAGAATAGGTTGGTATACAGATGCTCCTAGGTATATGCTCTGTTCCGGTACTCTTTCGGGGCGGCTCGTTTGACTTCCACCATTCTACCATTGAGTTCGTGGAAGGTTTTATGCAAGACACGAATAATCAACAAACTTTAGGAGGGATTGAATGGTGCAGGAATGAATAAAGAAGCATGTTAGGGTTTTCTGGAGAGGCTCACAATTGAATCGCATTAGATTTTTATTTAATGGTTTTTTAATCGCAGAATTGAATTAGATATATGTGAATTAGCAAAAATAAAATAAATTGCACAGGTTTATAGCTTTCGAGTTACAGAATATCTCCAAAAAGTTGTAGTGGTTCGGTGGTTAAGATACCACATATTATATGCATGGTCTTGAGTTCGAATCCATGCAGGTGCTTTTTTGCAAAAAAAATAAATCAGCCGAATTTAATAAAAAAAAATTGCTTACATGGCATAGTTTATGATTATGTGGCATTATTATGATTATGTGGCATTGAGGTGGCATTAATGACGTCATACGCCTCCTGTTATATATATAATATATAGGGTAAAGTTAAAATAAAAAGACAAATATCCGTACACTACGTAAAAAGAAATTTTTTTCAAAAAAAGTTTGCGAAAAAATCCAAAAAAATTCCACAAGATTAGGTATGTTGGTGCATAAAACTTTTGTGAAAGAAGTTTTTCTGATTTTGAGTTTTTATACGTTTTTTTTAATGCACAAAAAACGAATTTTGATGCGCAAAAAAATTTTGATGCACAAAATTTTCAACTTGTTTTCGTTAGATGCGCAATGTTATTTTGATCAAAAAAGTCAAAAGAACTTGGGTGAAAAAATGAATTTTTGATGCACAAAAAAGCGATTTAATGCACAAACGTATTTTTCCATAATTTGTTTTCGGAAAAAATATCCACTTTTAGAAAAACTTCCTTCACAACTTTTTCATGCACCAACATACCTGATCTTGTGGAATTTTTAGAGAAAATTTTTGAAAAAAAAAATCTTTTTACGTAATGTACGGATATTTGTCTTTTTATTTGATCTTTATCCTATATATATATATATATATATATATATATATATATATATATATATATATATATATATATATATATATATATATATATATATATATTTTTTTTTTTTTTTTTTTTTTTTTTTTTTTTCAAAACCTTTTTTCCACCACTATAAATAATCAATTAACACAACACTTTTTTTCGCACTTCCACAATTCAAACTCAAATTTATATACTTCCTCTCTAAGAAAAAAAAAACAAAAAACTTGTTCATTCACAATGGATCCGAATCAAAGTCACAAATAATTTACGAACTGGTCAGATGTAGATGACGAAACTGACTTTCAGTTTATGATAGCCGCGTACGAATATCAGCAACAGTTGAAACAAGCAGCAGCTCAACCTCGCATGTCACGTAATCCGATCTATCGTGAACGTGAGCTTGCTGAAGAACGTTTGTGTAACAACTATTTCAATCACGGTTGTAAGTATCCGCACCGGAATTTTCGAAGAAGATTTCGTATGAGCCGGAAACTATTTCTAGAAATAGTCGAAGGTATTGAATCTTATACTTCCGATTTTCTTTCGGATCATTTTAAATTTTTTAGTCAATCACTCGATGCTACGGGTCGAATGAGTATAAGTGTTCTTATGAAGTGTACATCTGTCATATGCCAGTTGGCGTACGACACCGCACCCGATGCATTTAATGAATATTTGCAAATGGGTGAGCATACTTCACGTGATTGCCTTGATAATTTTAACAAGTGTGTTATTGATTTGTTTATGCCGAAATATTTAAGAAAACCAACATGGTCCGGCATTCAAAGTATTTATGAAGATATGAGGGGTAGCATGGTTTTCTGGGAATGCTTGGTAGCATTGATTGCATGCATTGGGAGTGGAAAAATTGTCCGGTGGCTTGACAAGGGCAATTTGGTAGGGGTGATAAGAATTACCCAACAATAATGCTTGAAGCAGTTGCTTCGCAATATTTATGGATTTGGCATGCATTTTTCGGGGTGGTGGGGGCGAATAACGATATTAATGTTTTAGATAACTTTCCGTTATTCGACGACATTCTTAATTCTTAATGACGTCGCCCCTGTAGCACCTTATATGGTTAATGGAACCAGGTATGAACAGGGATATTACTTAGCTGAAGGAATTTACCCACAGTGGGCTACTTTCGTCAAATCCTTCTCGGCAACAACTGACAATAAACATGGTTATTTTAAAAGAAAACAAGATAGTGCACAAAAGGATGTCGAACATGCTTTTTTGTGTGCTTCAAGGACGTTGGGGTATACTACAACAACCGGCACGTCAAATGGAAATTGTCAAGATACGTAGAATCATGTATTCTTGCATTATTTTGCATAATATGATTTTAAAAGATCAAAAGTTTGCACTACGTGAGTATGTCAAGATGTGGGTGGATCCGTCACCACGTATGAGGAAAGATAGGTGGGTCGAAAGATGTGATGTCCAACGTCGAAAGGCAAAAGAAATACGCGACAGAGAAACGCATACTCGACTCCAACTAGACCTTATGGAGCATCTTTAGCAGAAACATCTTCAACGACAACAACAACAACAACAAGATTCCGAAGACGATGAATAAGTATTTGTTTCGTATTGTAATGTTTAATATTTAATGTTATGTAATGTTTAATATTCGTATTGTAATGTTTAATATTTAATGTTATGTTAGTTATTAAATGAAGTATTAGTTTTAGTTTAGGGGTTTATTTTGAAAATAGTTGAGTTAAAATTGAGTTAAGGTTGAGTGATGATAAGGGGTGCTTTTTTTTTTAGTTAAAGGTAAAAATGTTAAAGCTGATGTGACGCTGACGTGGCAGTGGGTGAAACTTTCACTCTATGTTAAGACACCTTATGCTCTAAGCACTAATGTATAAGTGATTTAGTAGTTTGTCAATTAGTGAATTCAAAAACCAAATCAAACAGAAATTAGCCGTCAAGTTAACATAATTATAATTGCAACAAAATAGCACAAACTACATAAACTAATAACAAGTCACTACTACAAAAAAGACTTTTTAGACTGGTTAAAAAGGGCTTTTAAACCGGTTACACGGGGGGTCTAAATGGGGGGAGGTCTAAAAGGTGTTTAACAAAAAGACCGGTTTACGCACCGGTCTAAAAGATTGGTTTTAAGACCGGTTCGTTTGCATATAAAGACCGGTTCACGCACCGGTCTAAAAGAGGTCTTTAAGACCGGTTGTTATGATATAAACCGGTCTATATGTGGCTTTTTTTTAAAAAACAAAATGGGTTGTTTGGGATTGCTCAAGCAATCCCAAACAAACCCACTACAAGCAATCCCAAACAAACCCACTACATGCAGTAATCTAGTCTCAACAGGTAATCGCAAAACTCTCATTCCCATTATAGCGACAGTTTAATTAAGCATTCCCAAACAGCCCGTATGAGCTAAATAAAATTATCCACGTGAACAAAATATTGATGATAATACAGCTTATGTAGAAAAGATTATACCCTACTTTCAACAAGATCAGTATACAGAAAAACTTCATTCAAATAATGTATTAGCAAGAATGAATTAACATACTGTAGTAATCTATATGCAATTTAGCACACCCTGAACTATACCAGTTATCTATTCTAAAGATAAGAAAAAATGCCAGGTGCTAAACCAACATATACAGTTCGCATACTCAAATTGGATATCTCACTTGTTACATAAAATTCTAACATCTGGTAGCTTATCACCTTCCACAACTATTATATGCATGTGCTCCTATGATTCGAAGTGTTTTTTTCTAACCATAATTTTGAACTAGACAAAAATGAAAATACAGTTTATCACATGATCTTCAAAAAGATGGCAAGCTCATAAGCCATTAAAAATGGGCTTACGAGATTATCAAATTTCCAATAAACTAATAAACCCACCAAATAAGCTAAAGACAAACACCCCTTGAATCACACAATCCATTATACATACCTAAGCTTAGTTGGTCTAGCTTTACGCTTGTTAACAAGCGGCTTCTTGATATCATCAGCGGGATAAAACTTTGGTGGCTTCACAGAGGAACCAAAACTTCGTAATGGTGATGCGCGAACACCAGAGTCTTGTCTTCGATTTATACTATTCTTTCCTAAACCTGGGCTGAAAGGAGAGCGACTTGACTTAGGAGATTCATAAGCATTGACCGAGCTATACGGCGTGCTACTTTGAGAGACAACTGGTTATGGTTTTTCAACCAGATCCACTGCAACTTCACTTAGGTTACTAATAGAACTTTCCCTGCCGAAAGAATCCTCCATTGAATCAAAGCTATGATGCGATCTCACTGTCGATGAGCTTGTCTCCTGTTAAACAAATAACAGGACTGATGTTATTTCATTGTGTCTAAAAGTTCATACGTAAAAAAATCCCAATTAGACGAGTAGTCTTGGTAGCGGCTCTACAGAGGTATGAAATGGTGAAAAGTGGAAACTAGCAATTTCGCTAACAAGTGTTTACTGCAATAAACAAACTAGTATACTATATTAAATTGAACATAAAAAAGTGAGTCAAGCTTTATGTTTCTCTCGCATGAGTTGCATCTAGAATGCTCCTGAGTTATAAGAGTTAGTTGTAATATACCCTGCTACAGAGTCCTCTCGCATGAGATGTATCAGGAATGCTATTGATTGCGGAAGATCCTACATTTGTGGTGTTTGTAGTGTCTGCTGCTTCTGAAATGCTATCTAAATCACTATAGTCTGAATTGACATCTCCAACATAAGAATTCGACTCTCTCCATCTGTTTTCATGAAAGATGCAGTACATTACAACCTTTGCAAACATTGGCATACAAAACACTTAGCGTCTCTTGTTCAGGAACAAACCTCAAATTTGCTCGAGGAGTTACGCACTGGATAGCGACCTGCAAACAGAGAATCCAAATTCTTCCTTCTGAGAGAGCAAATACAAGACATCATCCCTTAAGAAAGGTATTTTACAAATTAAAGACCAGCAACAGCAAAGTCCTAATCCCATGAGATGAAGATGATATGCAAAGACAGCATCATACTAAAATCAACCCCTAAGCATAATGTACCTTAATGAGAGTAATAATATTTGTATAAGCTTCTCTACATTTCATATAAATACCACTCCAATTGTATTCATATATTCAGCTTTAAGTACACTCAAGCTACATATATTATTGACTATTGAAGTATCCAGGGCACGCGATAGTAAATTTCCGTAATACATAACACTATAAAGCACTATAAAAACAAGGAAAGCAGAAATTGTGTTCGAATGTTATTAGCATCAAGGGTTCAACTCAAAACAATGCCGTAACACGTAATACTAGTTCAAACTCTTAACCAAACGCTGTGACACGCACAGACGCACAGTTAAACAAGTTCAATTTCAAACCAAGGGTAGTATCTCATAAACGTTAAAGTGCACAAATGTTGTATGTTTATTTAAACTTACAATAACGAAACAAGTAGAATCTCAAACCTAGGGTTGATGTTCTACATTAAACATATATTAACGAGCTAAGCTAAAAAGCATATATAGATACTACCTTGTAGATCAAATCTTCGACTTCTCGCTCGCGAATATCGCCGGGGAGATTACCAACATACAAAGTCCTGCTAGACCTACTACTCATCTTCCATATTATTAACATTAAAACCATTAAACATCATTACACTAACAAAAATATTCATTAATTAAATAATACCAGCCAGACTACAAAATTAAAAAATCCACTATTTGAAAACCTAATTACTGAATTAATCGAATTAGTGTACCTTGATTGATTTTTGGAAGATTAGGGTTTTCAAAAAGAGGGGTAATGACTATTCTTTCTGGTGTGGTGTTGCGTAGAAGATTAGGGAAGATGAGTAAATGTGAGATGGGGGAAATAATAGAAACCCTAATCAATTTTTAGGGGGAACTGAAATTAAAGTTGCAATTTTTGGGTGGGTTTTGGGGGGAGGACGAAATTAAAGTTGAAATTTTTGGGTGGGTTTTGGGGGGAGGATGAAAATAAAAAAATTGTTATGGTATTGAAGTATTAATCATTTAGACAGGTGCGGAACCGGTCTAAATACTCGGAATATTTAGACCGGTGCATAAACAAACCGGTTTAAATAAGTTTTTTTGGACCGGTGTTTTAAAAATAAACCGGTCTAAATGTTAAAAAGACATTTAGACCGGTGTCTTCTATTTGCACCGGTCTAAATAACTCTTGGCGGGGTAAAATTCTCATTTAGACCTGCATTTTTTTAAGGGTCTAAATAAGGGGGTCTAAAAGACAGTTTTTGTAGTAGTGAGTATGTTCGGGGAAATAACTAAAATGTGCCTACTGTCACCTGCGTGGTCATATGATTGAGAATTTAAAAGCTCAAGTAACCCTTAACGTAGACTCAATACTAGAATTTGTGGACACACTTTAAAATTAGAGTAAACTACATTTTTGGTCCTCGTGGTTTACCGGGTATAACGGTTTTGGTCCAATAGTTTCAAACGTAACGGGTTTAGTCCATTTTCGCTGACCCGTAACGGGTTTAGTCCAAATTTCGTTGACCAGGTGTTTGACTAGTTAAAAAAAGTTGATATGACTAGAATACCCTCGAATGTAAACCCAGAAATTGCACCATTCGTCCCCGAGCTAACGACCGTTAGTTCCGTTAGTTATCATGTGACAACGTTAGTCCATTTAGCCAACGATTATTTGCAACGTTAGTCCTTTATACATTTTTGTCCGTTTTTCTTACATTTTCATACGGTTTTGTCCGTTTTTATACGTTTTCGTCTGTTTTTAGTCGTTTTCATCCGTTCTTCTTACGTTTTCAAACGGTTTTGTCTCTTTTTTTTACGTTTTCATCCGTTTTTCTTACGTTTTCATACGGTTTTGTCCGTTTTTATACGTTTTCGTCCATTTTTCTTACGTTTCATACGTTTTTGTCCGTTTTCATCCGTTTTTAGTCGTTTTCATCCGTTTTTCTTACGTTTTCACACGGTTTTGTCCCTTTTTTTACGTTTTCATCCGTTTTTCTTACGTTTTCATACGGTTTTGTCCGTTTTTATACGTTTTCGTCCGTTTTTCTTACGTTTCATACGTTTTTGTCCGTTTTTATCCGTTTTTATCGTTTTTGTCCAATTTTCTTACGGTTTTGTACGTTTTTATTCGTTTTCGTCCGTTTAAAAATTAAAAAATCGATTTTTTTCAAAAAATAATTTTGAAAAATAAAATTTTTTTTTTCGGAAAATATTTTTTTTTTCGGAAAATATTTTCCGAAAATTTTTTTTTCAAAATTTTTTTTTGCCGAAAATCCTTTTATTTAATTTTTTTTTTCCGAAAAAATATTTTTTTTTTCAAAAATATTTTCGGAAAAAAAAATATTTTCCGAAAAAAAAAATTTTTTTTCAAAATTATTTTTTTCCGAAAATCCTTTTTTTTTTTATTTTTTTTCCCGAAATTTTTTTTTTCAAAATTATTTATTTTTTTCAAAAATATTTTCGGAAAAAAAAAATTCGGAAAAAAGAATTTGTAAAAAAAATATTTCCGGAAAAAAATAATTTTAAATTTTTTTAATTTTTTAATCTTTTTAATTTTTAAAATTTTTTTAAATTTTTAAATTTTTAATTTCTTTTTATTTTTTTAATTCGTTTTTAATTTTTTAATTTTTTTTGGTTCTTAAGAAAAATGGACGAAAACGAATAAAAACGTACAAAACCGTAAGAAAATTGGACAAAAACGATAAAAACGGATGAAAACGGACAAAAACGTATGAAACGTAAGAAAAACGGACGAAAACGTATAAAAACAGACAAAACCGTATGAAAACGTAAGAAAAACGGATGAAAACGTAAAAAAAGGGACAAAACCGTTTGAAAACGTAAGAAGAACGGATGAAAACGACTAAAAACGGATGAAAAAGGATAAAAACGGATGAAAACGGATAAAAACTGACAAAAACGTATGAAACGTAAGAAAAACGGACGAAAACGTATAAAAACGGACAAAACCGTATGAAAACGTAAGAAAAACGGATGAAAACATAAAAAAAGGGACAAAACCGTGTGAAAACGTAAGAAGAACGGATGAAAACGACTAAAAACGGACGAAAACGTATAAAAACGGACAAAACCGTATGAAAATGTAAGAAAAACGGACAAAAATGTATAAAGGACTAACGTTGCAAATAATCGTTGGCTAAATGGACTAACGTTGTCACATGATAACTAACGGAACTAACGGTCGTTAGCTCAGGGACGAATGGTGCAATTTCTGGGTTTACATTCGAGGGTATTCTAGTCATATCAACTTTTTTTAACTAGTCAAACACCTGGTCAACGAAATTTGGACTAAACCCGTTACGGGTCAGCGAAAATGGACTAAACCCGTTACGTTTGAAACTATTGGACCAAAACCATTATACCCGGTAAACCACGAGGACCAAAAATGTAGTTTACTCTTAAAATTACTATGAACGATTTAAATATCTTGGAGATCATGCGGTTGTATTATCACCAGGTGCTTACAGACCAACTAATAATTAGCCTCATTACACAATATTAATTCATCAATAAGTGTACTAATTTAAACTTCCAATTAATACTAATATCAGTCCTTCCCGACCCATAATCAACATATGTTAATCTACATGATATGGGCATTCTTGCAAAGTTTCTAGAATTTGCAAAGTTTAGAAGAGTAGCACATCTATAATATGACATTTTACTTAGTCACCATGAATTTAAGACCGGATAATGAGAGGGTCGACCCTCGGTCGGTCGGCTTTTCCGACACGTCAACAGCCATTACGGTGACCACCAAGGGACGCGTCCCAGGTGGAAAAAAAGAGTGAAAAGGTCGGTTTTGCGTCCGAGTAGTTGGAACTTGGAACTTGGAACTTGGAAGTAATACTTTTGATCGTAGCCTTGATGGTTAATGATTAAGCACCCCTATCATTTTAATCAAACTACTTGGTCTAATTCTAAATGTAGCATTACAAGTCCATGTATAACTTTCCGTAGGACTAGTATCCATGTGAGGCAAACAAACGCAGACCTGGTACATTTACGTATGACAAACAGATACATAAAATGATTAAAGAAAATGCACAGATAACACATCTAACAAATCTAAGTATTGTCACTTCTTCAACGTATTCATTACAAGTCTTGTTAACTAAAAAAGGCTCAAACTCTTTATTGTTATTCAGTTGATTCAGTAAGTGTTATGTATTTTAGACATCACAGTGTTTTCATTATATCTACAAAACTATGAGGACCAAAACAAGCATGGCATTGGTCAAAAAAATTAGTCTCAGGCAATCATATCATAACTGCAACAAAACTTAGATTAGATAACAGATTATTTAGGAGTTATTTTACATCAGAATTCTTACACAACATACAAATTTTCAAAAATCTCAAACTACTTATTATCACCCTTTAAACACGATATATCGAGTTTCTAGTGTTCGGACATAACTATACTCAATTATACTTCTAAAGGTCCCGAGTGTTTAATGTAGCATGATATAACTGTTACAATAATAACTAATGGGGAAATCATCCCTGCCGTTGGTTGCAGGGATGTTACATGCTGCAAGGCTATAAGGAAGAACCAATTATGCAAAGTAGAAAATGCTAAAGGGTAACAAATGTAAGTTGTAAAATTATTTTTGTTTTGCTGCAGATATGTTGCCTATTATTTGCGGCAGCGATGCTTTGCCCATAACTAATATAAAGACCATGTTGCTCATATTTGCTTCAACTATGATTTCTGCTATCGAACCATGTTACTACAACAACTAGACGTGGTAGAATAAAGCTAGTCGAGGCATTCTATGCAAATCCTCAACATAAGTATTACTACAACTGATGAGACATTCTCTTTATGTGGTTATGTTAACGTAAGCAGTGAATAACCAATTGATATCAGAAATAGCACTAGTGATGGACAAAAGTTAGGTACATTGCGTTCCCCGTTTAACATTTAGCTAAGGATCAACATGAACCACACAGATTCACCAGCAGGTTTAAAGTGCAACACGTGCGACATGATCCTCATGGTGAGCTTTATGTGATTTCCGTAAATAGGGATCAACAAGGACCGCACAGTTATTCACCATCACTGATCCTGCTAGGGGTTGAGACTGGAATAGATCCTACATTTGGGAACCGCCCCGCTGCCATTCCTAGTCCTAGGCACTGTCCCTGCAAAAAAAAGAAAAATCTCTCCATCCTACCCAATCACACCGGCTTTTGGTTTTGACCATCAGTTTCTGGTTCTTCAACATTCCTAAGTCCCTAACTTTTATGACACTACCACATCAACACTAAAAGTCCAGCCACCTACATCACAGATATGAAGGTGGTTCTCTATCCTGTATTCCCACTAATGACCAGATATCTTCAAAGCCTTCACTTTAATCATGTCATTGTACTGAGTTTCTTTATAGTATTCTAGTAGATGACATAAGAAAGTGACAAAAAAATGTATACTTATAAACAGATATGCAAGCATCAAACGAAAAAAAATAGGCTACCAGATAAAAAGGCACCAAGAGTCGATCCAACCCAAATAAACGCAAGTGTTTTGAAGGGAGTGCACTATAAACTAGAAAATGTGAAGCTCTACCACTGAAACTCATGTATCAGAACTCAAAAACTTATTTAATACAAAACTGCAGAGTCTATTACAGACCACCAAGCAACAAATAGGGCGATTGGAAGCCCATATATTTTGCTAAATGTCATGTTCATTAGCAAAAGAGAGTTTTATAGTGAAATGATCTAATGACAAAAGACATCGACAAGAATTGGGATAACTTCATAAAAAACACAGCAAGAGATTATAATGAGACACTATCACCTACACTAAAGTCCGTCCTATGCAGCAACTGGTGCCTTTTCCACCTTCGCAGCAGCCTTTTCGGTCTTTGCTGGTATTGGTATTTCTGGCTTTTCAATTCCTTGTATATCAGTTATCCTCAGCTTTGTTAATTCCTAAAGACATAATGCATACCAGTATATCAGTTTTTTAACACTTGTATCACAATATTTACCGACCAGAAAATTGCCAGCTGATCTAATTTACCTGTCTGTGACCTTTCTTTCGGCGATAATTCTTTCGTCTCTTTTTCTTAAATATGATCACTTTTGCATCTAAAGCCTGGAAAGAAAACATAATTCATGAACAAAAAATTACAAACGATTCTTGTAAGAACTGAAATGATAACAACGCTCACTGAATCTGCAAAGAAACAAAAATACGGTTCCACCCATTGACAAACACATTACAAATTTTCTTTTAAGAAAAGAGTACATAAAAATTAACCATAATATTTATTTAACATATTAACCTATTTGTATGATTGATGGTTTGGCTGATAAGCATGCATAGAAATCACTGCATCAAGATTTGCCAAAAGAAATTGATCGGGAAGCACAATATTATTGTTATTTCTGACTTAACTTGCTACCCATAAATCTTAACTTTCCACGTTTGACACCCACCTATTAATAGAAAACCTAGTTTCTACGCCATGACCAATCGCGCACCCATATTGTCCATTTAGCTGCCACATGTCATAGTTTGAGACTTTGAGTGGTGTGTGTGTATCAAGTTTAACTACTAAAATGACATAACAGAAGCAACGCATGCAATTCTGAACAGGATAGTGGTCAGGTGTCCCCAACACTTTAGCCAAGACAAGCGTTCAAACCTCGCTGGGTGAACATCCTGGGATAGCCGAGGAAAAGTCCAGAAATGGCCCCCGAAATACTGGTTAGGCCGTATACCTGAGCCAAAAAAGGATCGACTTCCCCAGGGAACCTGAGCACGGAACCTTCTCCGTTTAACCATTATTATTCTTACTTGGGTCACAATCTGGAATGGGAAAAGTTTTATTTTAACTGCATATTGTTCATAGAGACTCCTAAGGATGTTCATCAATATCTTTACAATCCTAGATAACATAGTACAATTTTCGTTGAGCTTGACTTTTTAGTATCATTTCATTTCATTAATTCTGAGACTGCTTCCAGCAGTAAATGATCTGAAAGTATGTGCCAGTTCCCTTTGTTTCTCATTGATGCTAAACGCTTTCTAATGCTAAATAAAAATAAACCTTTAAAATACATAGCTATGATAGGGGAGGAGAGTTATTTGATAATCAGTCTTACATGCTCTTCCACAACTGCATGCACAGCTGCCTCAGGCAATACAGGTCTACCAATCATCGTTTGAGTCTTAGATCCGAGCATAAGAACCTTATTTAGAATTATCTGCAATTCAAAAAAGAGCACCGTGCATCAGCTGATATTCATCAGATAATAAATGGTAATCACAAGGAATGGTAAAAAACATGGAAGTGAGCATATAAATCTGAGTATCACCCAACACACTACAACAGATGCTTCAGCATCAGTAAAAGGGGGTTGATCAGCTAATTAACACAGAAAAAGAATACTCCCTTTTTAAGAATAAACTAAATATCAAGGCATTACATAAACCGTGTTCTAAAGTCTAATATTAACTACAAGAGGTACAGTTTAAAAAAATTCTAAGACTTCTTTCTCATACCAAATTAAATAACAATATATAGAATCAAGTTATTGTACTTTTCGGCCATTACAATACACAACCTCCTGATCTCAGTCCCTGAAAAAAGATATATATAAAGATAGTAATAGGTTATAACTGTATACTTGTAACCCTGCCTCCCAGCCACTATATGATTGCCAAAAAGTCAATGTGGCGGCTAATGATTATTTAGTGGTTCTAACTCCAAAGAGTGGTTTTAAATTTTGACTTTTCTTGAAGCGGGCAAATAACTGAACTATATATGATACCAAAAGCGTAACTTTTCAATGTGTGCACTACCTTAAACAGCAAGCCCACTAATGAGAAGAGTATGCCATTTATTCATATCACGGATGCCTCTTGTTAAAAGTGCAAGTTTACATGTTTTTCACTATAAGACAGGTGTACATATAAAACAGAAATTGACAAGCATATCTCTCCTGTAGAAGATGAAAGATGCTTATGTAAGGGTCTAATTATGATTATGTGATAAGTTCTCAGCAAAAAGTCACCTCCTTCGCTCTTTTTACTTGACAGCTCAAGGATTATTCATTGAGAACTCACATATACGAGGTACTAAAGCTGCATAAACTGTCATTTGACTTGATCAGTTCAGCATTAAGGTGAATCAAGAACCTGGTGATGACAGCAAGACTAAAGAAAGGCAATTTCACCATGTATACATTTATCGCAGTAAACTAATGTTGCTACAATGAAACCATAAAAAACAAAAAACGATAGAAAAACTATCCAAGAACAGCATAGAGAACGATTTTTATCTTATTGCCTTTCAGGAAAAGCACAAGTTATTAAGAACTGCATCAATAAATGGCAACTATAATAACCCAAAATGCCAAGGTAATCATCTGTCAATACGTTGTCAACAAGGGCCAGTAATAAATTGCAAACTTCTATGTGACTCATAAATGGTAGTATAGAATAAACATCAGCATAGTTAACCTTGTCGTGCACGTCACAGAACTTCAATTTCTCTGTGTATATGCAATCCCCATTGCTAACCTTGAATTGATGTGCTCCAATCTACAGAGATATAAAGAAATGATTACACACATAATAACAAGCAAATCTTAACTTAACACGGATACATTCATCAACTAATGCAAGTAGCTCTCATCCCTCTATGTGCAAGTGTGTTGAAAAGCTAACACTTTCCGCAACCTTCAAACCAGGGAAACGGTTTGAAGAGTAATACTTTAGATTGTAAACCACAAAAACTAATCTGTACATCAATGACGTGAATAAATTTCTTCAAATGGGATGTATACATGGCTAGAGCAAGTTGAAACCAAAAAAAATCAACTCATTTCCACAAATATGATTCCAATTCCAATTTCTGAATTCAGATACAATAGAAAATCAAACTTTAGACAGTAAGTAAGCAATAGCTAAAACTAAATTCAATCACTTCGTTGCAACTGTATATCTACATTTCTAGCCAAAAGACAGACTACGATTGCTGCAACAAAACCGATACTTTGGTGTAGCATAAAACTGCCCAACTATATCACTTTGTCGCCTCTGATATCAGCAGTCTTAAAACTAAATAGGCTAAAATAATCACTTATAAACATATCCGCAATCTTAAAACTTAATAGGCTAAATAATCAGTTATAAACACAAACCCAAACACCCCTAGATATAGATATCAAACATAACAAAATAATCTATCCCATTACTAAACAAAGTACTCTTCAATTCTGGACAAAATTATCAAAAGGCACTATATTTCAAACCTAACACAATATTAAACATCATAACATAGTCCCATATACAAAAGTAGTAACTATGATCACCCTGAATAACAGCAAAAACAGGCACATAATCCTTAGAAAAGCAATTCATTTCTAGCCAAAACTGTTATACGTAACCAGATTTCAAGATCTTCACGAAATTAAACATCACTATACAATCAAACACTAATATTTAATCCCCAATTTACCTAAATAACAGTAATGCCAGTAACTAACAATGATCGTCACAAAACTGAACTTTAGGATATATGTAAAATTACCTACTTATAACTAGATTCAATCGCTAAATATACAATCCATCCTCAAATAACATTTAACACTTAAATACCAAAGAGCATAACAGAACGATATGTTCATTTCGCGCCAAACCCATTAAAAGTAACTAAATGTAAACCTGAATTACAGCAAAAACCGGTTCGTAATCCTTAAAAACCCGATCAGACGGCTGAAGCTGCCCAATAACCTTATACCCAATATTAGCAGCCTCACTCTCCTTCTCCTCAGCTGTATACACTTTCTTCACACCACTACCACCAACCACCCCATCATCATCATCCTCATAATCAGTCTCATCATCCTCATCATCACTCCCATCATCACTCTCACTATCATTATCAATTCTATCAGATGAAAAATGACGATAGGAATGAAATGAAGAAAAACTAAAACATGGGTTTTGCAAGATGGGGTTAGTAGTGTTAGGGTTAGGGTTTATGGGCTTTGAATTGGTGAAATTTGGGATCTGGGTTTTTAGGGTTAGGGTTCTGAGGTGGTTAAAAGATGGTTTTGATTTGTGGAGATGTTGAGTTAGGGTTTGTAAACAACGGCGATTCGCCATTGTTGGTGATGATTTCAAGCTTTTTTTTTTGTCTGTGAATGTGGTGTTAGGGTTTAGTGGAATGTTGGAGATGGGGGTTTATTTGCATTTAGAAAGTTTGTGCTTTACTGATAGCACAAGGCGCTAAATGGTTGTACTAGTATATTTTTGAGAAGGGGCAATTGCATATATCTGATAGAAAAGTCATCAATTGCATATATACCCACTTAACAATTTAATTGCATATTTCCCCAAACCTTTTTACTATATTGCATATATACCCATTTTAATATTTTTTTCTTAAAAAAAAAAATTAGATAATGACATTTTTACCCTTACTTAACATCCTTAAACTAAACAATAATTAAAAATGACTTGAACAAAGTCAAATGGATTACTCGTTAATCACAATCGATTTACAACCTCAAAATCATCTAAATTCATAACTGTTGAAGAATGCCTTAAACAATAACATCATTTCTCGATAATCGCGTGTATGAAGTACCAATTTCAGCCACTATAGCTGCTTATGAACAAGTGCAGCTGGAGTAACAATTTCAAACAACAAAAACTTATCATCAATCTCAATTTCAAGTATAGATCATAACGGTCATAACAAAAATCTCCACATATTAAAGTCAAAGTTTACAAGACAAATACTCCAATAATCAATCTTCAAAAATGAAATTAACAACTTGCGAAAGTTTTGACCCAACATGGTATTCAAAAACCAAACATACTCTACTAATATTAGTTATTTTGACGAGCTTGCGTACTCTTTTCCCGTGCCTTCTTACTTGCGAAAGTTTTGACCCAATAGTGAAGTAAGAATCAACAAATTTGTCCCAGTTCACATCTCTTGTGAAAGCAATAAAAGCAGCAGCGTGCAAACATGGAACACCTTTAACTTGCCACCCCATCGAGTGATAAACCTCATCGGAATCAAGTTTGATAAACAATTGATCAGTTGCATACTTGTCGAGAAAATAAATTGAGAAAAAAAGATCCCTATTTGACGGATAACGATTTGTAACCTCTTGAAATAAATCATCAAAGTTGTATATTTGTGTGTCAATGTATATACATTTTTGATATCCGAAACAATATCGTCTTCTAGATGAGTTTTTAGCTAACCGATGGTCAAGGTCGTATATTTGTTTTTAAGGGGATTGAGCACAGAAGTCCGATGGTCAAGGTCGTATATTTGTTTTTAAGGGATTTTTTTTTAAAGTTCTAAGGGTATGATGGTCAATTAGGTTAAAATTATAATTTATGGGGAGA
Source organism: Artemisia tridentata subsp. tridentata (assembly GCA_021014915.2). Lineage (NCBI taxonomy): Eukaryota > Viridiplantae > Streptophyta > Magnoliopsida > Asterales > Asteraceae > Artemisia > Artemisia tridentata. The sequence continues at coordinate 188,032,818 of CP139502.1, read as the reverse complement.
TATGCAATTGCTTTTAGGCCATGGGTATATATGCAATTAGAGAGCTAGCTATGGGGATATTTGCAATTATCCCTTTTGAGAATTTCTAATTGACCGGTCAAGCTTCCGATTCACGTTTTAACCGGTTGAACGAGTGATTTAACTGAGTTTTTGTTCAAAACCGGCTTTAAAAAAAAAAAAAAAAAAAAAAAAATTATTTGAAAAACAAATTTTTCAAATTTTAACTATCTATAAAGGAAAAATAGTCAAAGTGAAAAGTGAAAAACTTAAAATGGTCAACTAAGTGAAAACTTAAAAATTAAAAATGGAAACACACTATTTGAATCTCATATTAACACACGATTTGAACCTCTTAATTTGAAAGCAAAGTAATTGACTAACACACGGTAATAGTTACTAAGTTAACAAATGGTTGACTTTTGAGACCACTTATCAAAAGAATGAGATCATAACATATCTTTACTTTATGTTGTAACACACAACACATGTTTACAAAAAAAAACACACGAACCCTTAAGAGATTTTTTAAATTAAGTTTAAAAAACACATAACAAAATAGTGGAAATTTTTTTGTATTTAACTAGACGAGTACTTGTGCATAGCAACGGGATTTTTTAGCGGCATATAGTTATAGTGATATTTTGGTTACACAAAAGGTTACACAAACACTTAACCAAAATATCATTATAAATATATGCCGCTATAAAATGTTGTTACTATGCACGGGCACTCATCTAGTCTTATAAAAAAGAAAAAGAAGGGGATCAATTATTATTTTTTAATTAAAACCCACTTCCACCTGTTTGAAAAAATTATATATCTCAGAAACCATAAATCGTTAACCTACATAAATTCACAATCGTGACGAGAATTTAATTATCTTTCGATAGGGGGACACTTTCATATACTTTCGAAAAACATTTTTTGGTTTTTCGGTATTGTATTTTGCTTAATATATCACATGTGATATAACAATAATATGAAATTTCGAACACTAATAATGGAATTTCAGGTTCAAGAACTGTTGATACACCTTTTCCTTTGCCAGAAGAGACTGATGGTTTTGATGGGATCCTATCAGTCTCATCGATGATGACATTTCTCGTGTTTGCAGACTTTCTTTTTTAGGCGGGGTTTAGAATTGATTTGGTATTTGTCCTAAATGTTGGTTCAGCTTAGAGTTGTAATCAAGCCAAGACGAGCTCGAGCTTGACATGGCTTAAGCTCGGCTCGAAAATCATAAGGTGGGCTCGAGCTCGGCTCGATAGCTCTACGAGCTTTAATCATCCAAGCTTGAGCTCGACTCGAGTAATATTCGAATAAGGCTTGAGCTCGGCTCGAAAAGCTCGAATTTATACATAAATATTATATTTGATAGCCAAACTTATTAGTAACCTTAAGAAAATGCATAATGAACTCCAAAGCGAAGAGCTTAAAGAAAACGTTCGGGATCATTAGGGTTTAAAAAGTCCTTCAACGATATATATTTAATTATTATACCAATATTTACATTAGCATTTAGATTGTTTATATAAATATGTGTAATAAAAATATTTATGTACATGAAGGCTCGAAAAGCTCGAGCTCGAGCTCGACTCGTTATGTGTTTCGAGCTAGTTTATTGGGCTCGGGCTCGAGCTCGATAAAAGCTCGACTAGATCGAGTCAAGCTCAAGCTCGACCTCGAGTTGCTTGATATATGCTTGGCTTGTTTGCAGCCCTAGTTCAGCTCCCTAAAGCTTGTTGAGAGGAGGAAGTGGGGTTATATCCATTGAGTTTGATTCATCCACAGATTCAGACTCAGTCACTAAAGTTTTTGGACTTTCCTTGACACTAGATCTAGATGATTGAAATTCAGGGGCTAAAGATTATTCTAGTGTTCCAATTTGGAATTTTGGTAGGGTCAGATCTATCATGCCAGTCTTTTGACATCTCACGATCATATATAGTTGATGATCTTACAAAGACTAGATCCTTAGGTTCAATGCTAGATGAATCTTTCGTGATTTTATCAGCCCCTAGCATTTTAATATTTGATTTTGAATATGTTCACTGATGCATTAACTAACTCTATCTGAGCTATTGAACCAAGACTTAGTGAAGGACTTAACTTCATTATTGTTAGACTTAATGAAAGTGATTGTCATTTTTAGATTAGTGACTCGTGAATTGCATTTATCTTTTAGCGATTGTAAACGGTTTATGTAAGTTGTAAAAACCGCAAGTCATTCTATTTTATCTAAAATTCTAACCTATCCCACATCGTTCTAGAAGGGAAACCATGTAAGGGTTCCTTATCTATAAAAGGAACCCATATCCTCCCATTTGATGTGTGGAAGACTAGGGGTAAGCTTATAGTATTCCTCCATTCTCTTGTATCTCTTCTTCTTATTCATCTTAATCTAATATTCTAGTTTCTCTTCTACTTCCCATCTTAATCTATTCTTTAATCTATATGTGTGAAATGATATGATAATAAGGGTCTTACAATTGGTATCAAGAGCCTCTAGATGATTTAGAAGTGTATTATTGCTTAAAAAATCGTGTTTTTTAATCTCTTTTAACATTTTTTTGTCTCGAATAGCTTATTACTGTTTTTAAGCTTATTACTGTTCCGTGCTTATTACCTGCTTATTACTGTTCTTACGGGCTTATTTTTAAGCTTTTTAGGTCCAAGTTCTTTAAAGTCCAAACTGTCCAGATCTGAATACTGTCCAAAACAACTTTTTTACTGCTTCTTTTGAGCTTATTTCGAGTAGATTCAGTGTTCATAAAGTGGTAAAACTCGTCGAAAAAAGTTGGTCGGAATTTTTGGCCGGAAAAGTCATCGAAAAACTTTTATCGAAATTGCTTGTAAAGTAATTTCGACAAACCCTTTTCCATCAGAATTGCACACGAGGGTTTATCGGAATTCAAGACTTTGTCGGAATTGTAATCGATTTCTTGTAAAGAAATTCGATAAGTTTGTCGGAATTGGATTTTCTGTCGGAATTGAACCTTTATCGGAATTGAACCCCTCTGTCGGAATTCAACTTGTGTTGTTGGAATTAAAGTTTTTTTTTCACAATTGAACTTTTTGTCGGAATTAACATTCAACAACAACAGACAACAACAACAACAAACAACAGACAACGACAACAACTGTTAACAATTTAAACTACAACAGCCAACATCAAAGATCTAACAACTACATAAGCCAAAACCTACACCAGTCTCAACCAATTTACCCTCACCATCACTCGATCATCTCTCACCTAAATCTAAATACGGAAAAAAGGACTCAACATCGCAACTTAAAAACCAGTCACAAGATCTCAGTTTAGTTCATTTTTGTACAAACCTTCAAAGATTTTCGTATATGAACAAAAACCATCATCGATCCTTTCGAAGCATAAACTTCTTTTAATATCCGAACCATCAAAAGAAAAGAACAAAAACAATTGTGTTAGCGTCCTTTCTTTCCATTCAGTTAAAGTATTACGAAAAAAAAGACCAACAAATCCCTTTGATCAATTCGTTTAAAGTAAGAAAGAAACGAAATAGATACGAAGATCTCAGATCTTTTCTTTGATATTTTAAGACCGTTAACGATCTTTGCACTCAAAGAAATTTTTTTCATCATAGATCGGTGTGAAGCAAGGCTTCTTTAATCTTTTCGAACCATATAAAAGAAAGAACAAAACCTTTAGTTTCATTCTTCCATTTTTGTTCGATTTAAACAGAACAAGACATATAACAAAAAAAAAGGAGGAGCCTACCTGGATTCGAGGCTTAAGTCGAGACGGTGTTGGTCCTGTTTTAAGAATACAAGCAAAACGAAAGGGGTGATTGCATTTGCTTTTCGGATTAATATTTAAGGGACGATTTTCTTTTGAGATCCAGTTATTAGATACAAGAAAAAAATTATTAGATGCAAAGAGAGAATAAAGGGTGTGGTGGCTGCGTTTTTTATTTGGATTAGGGTTACGGGTTGCAAAAGTTTAGGGAAGTTAGTGGTGTTTTATAATCAGTATTTTAGGGTTCAAATTAGTGGACTTGGGCTTTTTGATAAGTTGGGCTGTATATTGGACGATTGTGAATCAGTATGTTGATTTGTTGATAATTGGGCTGTTGATTTGTTGATAAGTTGGTTTGAGATAAATTTTTGGGTATAATTTTGGACCGTGGTTGTGATTGAGAATTGATAATCCGAGACTGAGTATTATTTTGGGATTAAATTTTTTCGGGTTCCTTGGACATAACTTCCGTGCTAGTTATTGGATAACTCGATTTGAAAAACAAAAAATCACTTCTTTATCGTCTACAAGATCCGTATTCATTTCACATGATCAAAATGTCTTTTCTCAACAATTTCTTTTCATCAATTGATCTGGATCCTATCGTTCAATTCTTTGCTCCATATCCTAAGACTGAGAAGACGGTGACTCAAACTGAGGAAATATTGACTGAGATTGAGAAGCTGTCGACTGATAATGAACAAGACGTTGAAGAAAATGAGCTTCTAGAGCACTTAAAATCACTTGACTTGAGATTTCCTATTACATTCGCTGAGCATATGAAGCGAAGGCAGTTTTCAGAAATGGAACGAAGTGCTGAAGCATTGTTTGAGTCTTAGTCAGATGCACCTGAATATGATTGTTTTATGACTACGATTCAAAAACCTATGATTTATCCAATTTATATTTAAGGAAAAGGAAGGATTTACACACTAGGAAGTATGTAAAAACCCCGGTTCGTTGTCCCGACGAAGGATGAATGGAATATGTGATTTCGGGATCGTGAATCGTGCAGTGAATAGTGAAAGAGTGGGGTTTTTTGGTTTTTAAACTAAAATAAAGAAATATTATCTAAAAACAACTAATTTACTAAGGCAACTATTTATCTAAAGTGCTTAAGGCCAAAAACGCAAGGAAAAACTAATCACGAATCAAAATCAGGAAATCCCGAGCCTAAAACGTCAAAGTAGTGAAATATTAATCCTAGGAAGGCCAAATTAATTTTCCTAAGTTCTAATTAGAAAAAGAAAATTTTATAAAAAAGAATTATATTTTTTTGATTTTTATTTAATTTTTTATGAATTAAAAACTAATTTAAAGAAATTAATTAATTAAAAATACTTAAACTAATGAGAAAAATCCGAAAATTTTAAGGAAAGTCTTAAATTATCTAATGAACCTAGGAAAAATAAAATCAAAAAGCTAGCTTATCCAGATAAGCTGGAAATAAGCTTCTAAGGGCTGTTAAGCTAAAGGAACAAAAAGGGTTTAAAAGAATTAAAGTTGGGATGTCTAACAGAGAAATCCCAAGGGTGCTGATGGTAAGGTGTGTGTGTGGTGAGCTGGGTGGCCAGGGTTCGAATCCCAGCAGTGCACTTTTTGTTAAAACTATTTTTTTTTTCTTCTTGAAACTGATTGAGTGCTTAATTATAAGCACTTTTTTAAAAAAGGCAATATTTTTGAAACCTTATAAAAAAACTCAGAATAAGCTGAGCTTATCTGATCGGTGGGCTATAAGGAGAAACAAGCAAAAAGCAAACTAAGCAAATGGAAAATAAGCTACAATAAGCTATGAGGAGCTAAGAATAAGCTAATGTAATCAAAACCTAATCTAAATAATCTAACAACCTCAGAATAAGCAAGGGGAAAAGGAAATAAGCACTTTGATATTCAAAATAAGCAAATTGGGAAACTAATGCAGTCCTATCATGGGCCTACTAAGGTGTTTTTAGAGCAACAGAAAAGCTACTATAAGCTGTTGGAAAAATTCAGAAAAATTTGCAATAACAAGATAAGCCACCAAACATTGACTGTACCAAATCTTAGCTTATATGGGCTTGTAGTGAGAAAATTAAAAATGCAAAACAAAGACTGATGAGGGCATATCAGCTACTGATGTATCAGTATATTCTGAGGTAGCAGATATGGATTTTTTGCGTTAAATGCTTCAAAACTTGATGAAATTCAACCAAACTTTAAACTCTCACTATAACCACCATATTACACCTAAGATTGCCAAAAACAAGTGCCAAATAAGCTCTGGCTTATAGGAAGCTTATATGCACAGTTCAAACTCTAGTTTTGCACTTATCCACTCAAAACCACAAACGACATCAAAATAACTTAAGACCTATTAAAAAAAGCTATTCTAGCCTCAAATAAGCTCACTCAAACTTAACTTATGGGTCAATGAACAGTAAATAGCTTTTTTGGTCAAAATGGACTTAATCCAAACACCCCTTTAGAAGGCAGTTTTGCTAATTTAAACTAGCAACTACTGAATTAAGCCAAGATATTGAACTTCCACTGATTATCTAACTTATTAACCACCTAATAAGCAAATTTTAAAGATGAAATAAGCACTTAATAAGCTAGAACCTATGTTGACTGTTTTTAACTATTTATGACTTTTTAAGAGCAAAATGAAATCAAACAATGAACAACTAATCAAATAAGCTCAAATAGTATCAAATAAGCTATATCTACTCTAATAAGTACTGAATAGACAGAAATAAGCAGATGAATAGTAATAAGCTATAGAAACTTGAAGTTAAATTAAGCTTACAAAGGATTATTGCTGAAACATGACTGAACCAATGATCTACCAAACCCAGGCTTGTTAAACACTAGCCAATAATACCCCAATAGCTTTTCCAGAACAGCTTATTCCACCATACTGCTTATTTGACCTCAGTTTGACTTTTGTTGACTTTTTGAGAATTTGAGACCAAAACAGTTTTAAACCTAATCAAAAGTTCACACTAAGCTATGATAGCTTATATGAACTTAATCTAATAAAAAGAGCTTAATGAAAGCTGAATTTAAATATATTATTTTTGTATTTTTGAGTCTTTTTTTTTTTTTTTTTTTTTGATTTTTGGATTATAAATAAAACTTATAAAAATATTTAACTGAAAAGCCTTAAAAAGCTTATAGGAAGCTTGAAAGTCAGACAATAAGCTATTCTTAGCTTACACTAACACATAAGAAAAAATAGCATAGTATTTAAATAAAGATTAGAGAATAAAATCAAAAGGGAATTTCACTAAACATCAAAAACCTGAGTACAATAGATCATTACAACCTTAAAAACACCAAATTTAAAACTAAAATTCAGAAATACATAAAATTTAATGATAAATTACCCTAACGTGATAATGCAGCAGATCTCAATGGAAACTTCAACTTTATGGCTAATCAGTAAGAAACAACATCAAGCAGTGATTATGAAATTCCTCCTACTTATGACACAGAACCACTCCATGAGGTACCAAATTATAGTAATGATGCTAATCCGTTTGCTCATGAAAAGCCACATTCTGTGCCTCCCGAACTTAATTATGACACATATGTGGGGGAGCAAGTTAATCGCAATATTAACTATGCAACTCCAAATATGGATCCTAATGAAGTTCAAGTTGCACAAAATGGTGCTAATGATGAGGAAACCCGTGCTTTATTTGAATCATTATTGAATAATTGTAGCATTGAGATTGAAAAAGTGAAAAGGTCAATCGCGAAATTAAGGCCGCGAATGAGAAAATGACCGCTGAGCTTGAGAGGTATAAGGAAAATGAAAAAGCTTTTGAATTTCATCAAAAACGACAGTCAGAATTAGAAACCGGTTATAAAAACTCTGTTTTAAGAGAAAAACAATTGCAAATCAAGTTTGACACACTTGATGTTAATTTAAACATGAAAATAAAATCCTTAAACACGGAAATTTCAGATTTGAAAAACCAACTTTATAAACAAAAATCAACTTGTTCTGATATTGAAAAAGAAAAGAAACAGTTGAAAGCAGATTTTTCAAAACGAGAAAATGATCTTCTTGATAAAATCATTGAGAAACAAGAAACAATTAAAAAGTTGGAAGATTTGTTTGTGAAAATGGGTCATTCTGCTCAAACAATTCATATGCTAATTAAAGATCCAAACCCGCTTTTGCATGCAATGAAGAAAATGGCTATCGGTTGTGAAAACCCTTATACTCTCAAGAAAGCTCAGAAAGAACATAATGTGTTGTATAATGGTAATGTGATATATGCTAAACATGATCCTCCCGTTGTTCGTGATTCTGAGGAAACAATTGAGCTTGCTGAAGAGAGTCGAATCAAAATGAAACAAAAGAACCCAGAAATAAAACCAATTGATTATAACAAACTTCACATACTTTATGGAGTAAATTTTGTTCAACAAAAACAAACACCAAAGGTTTCCAAAAAACCAGTTGTTTCGACAAAACAAAAAGTTGTTTCTAAAAATCTTTCAAACTTGGAACAAATGTCCTCAAGCAATCCTTTTAACACAAGTGATGCTAGAAGATATTTGGATGATCTTAAAAAGAGAATTGAAACACTTCAAAGTATTGTTGCATCCAAAACTAATATTAGTATCAACAACTGGTATTCAAGTTTTCATGAAGAAATGAAAAAGGTGTTTGAAAAAGAAATTACTCCTCCATTGAATGCAATTCATGCGAGAGTAATTCATTTTGAACAAACATTTTTGAAAGAAACAACCGACTTTGTCAAGGACCACAAATCCCGGGTGAAGGAAGAAAATGAATGTTTTGAACACATCAAAATTTTGGAAAATATAAATGATTCTCTCTTCGAAGCAGTTATGTCGACCGATACTATGTCCATCATTTTACAAACATACTCTGTTGAAGATGATGAAAGTCTGCGAGCTGAGACCTCTGCAATTGTTTCAAAATATGAAAATGCTCTTATTAAACTTGAAAAAGAAAACGTGTCATATTTTAAACAACTTGATCGAAAAACCGAGGAATGCAAGTATGACAAATTGTCGTATGAGCGTGCCTACAAGGACATGCAAGAGCAAAATGATCTTTTGAGAGCTCAGCTGCAAAGTTTAAAAGGGAAGGGTATGGATACTAAGCTTGCAAAACCATCGACTCCAGAGAAACCAAATGCTTCAAAATCGATTGAAAAACCAAAAATGTCTATTTCTCAGGTTGCTCCAAAAGTCGATGAGAAAAATGATTTGTCAAAACCAGTCACTCCACACTCCTTGCCCATCAAGAAAAGAATATTAAAGATTGATGAAAAAGGTGTTGAACAAGAAAAAGCGTTTGTCGAGGAACCACAAGTCATTACACCTGATCTTTCTAGGAATAGTACACGGACTATGACAAAAAATCTAGTTAAGGAATCTGTTGGTTCTAACGACATGGTCCACAATCACTATCTAGAAGAAGCTAGGAAAAAGGCACAGATTCGAAAAGACGGAATTTTAGGTACAAAACCTAGGGTGATGAATTCTACAACATTACAAGGCACTGCTAGTAGTAGTAAACCATTACCTAGGAACACTCAACAAACGACTAGGGAGTGGCTTGTATCTAAGAGTAGTTACTCAAAAGAAAATGTTATGCGCGTAGAATGCAACACTAAGAATTCAAATTCCTCTTCAAACAAGAAACAATTTCCAGATGACAGTAGTGACAAAATTAAGGTTGCCATTTTAAACAAGAATGTTGAATTTGTCTGTCCTACATGTCAAAAATGTGTCTTTTCAGCTAATCATGATGCATGTGTTGCACAGTATATCAAGAAAGAAAATTTACGTGCTAAGGCACAATCCACTAAGACACCAAATAGAAACAAACCCGTTGATAAGAAGCAAGAGGCTAAGAAACCTAATAGGTGGATCTCTACAGGACGTAGTTTTTCTCAAAATGAGACTTCCGCTGCATCTGAAAAGAAAACAACTCCTAGATCTTGCCTTAGGTGGATCCCCACGGGAAAAGTTTTTAACACGGTTGGTCTTAGATGGATTCCCACAGGGAAGATTCTTGATAATTGCACCAAGACAAATAATAGTGAAAATCATCAGGATAAGGAAGTAGACACCACTACAACCGTTGATAGTGAACACCCTCAATGTGAGAAAACATGTACTTCTAACACTGTTATTTGTTCAAATTCTTCTTCTGTGGATGCAGGTACGTATGAAAGTATTGAGGGTTCATACACCCGATGTGGAAAAGTAGAACTTTATGCCAACATCGCATGTGGAAATCCTTGTCTTATTCCACTCTTAACTCCACTTTTACTTGTTCAAACTTAATTCTTCTTTGTGAATATTATTTTTTGAAAAAAACAAAATACAAAATTTGAAAAACAAAAAAAAAAAAAAAAAAAAACAAAATACAAAATTATAAAATTTCAAAAATCAAAAAACATTAGAAAAATTTCAAAAAATACAAAAATAATATAAAATTAAAAAACAAAAATATTCTTCTCACGACATGTCTCTTGTATAATCGATATTTTGTACGTATCTAGAAATGTCATTCAACAATGATACAGACATGTACAGATGCTTGAACAAGAGTTCTCTAAATTATTTTCAAAACATGTCGTTTCTTAAAATTTTCTTCATAATGGCCTCAGAACAACTCAGTTTCGGACCCGAGCTTAATGTAATGGCTTCTGGACACATCAGTTCAGGACCCGCGCTTCAAAGAAAGGAAAGTGGTTAATCAAAACAAAGGTTTTAAATATTTTTCGAGCACTTATCCTAAAAATCTCTTTGGCTTGTAAGTATTTCAGCTTACAACCCGAAGTTCAAATAAAGGAAAGTGTTGTACAAAACCAATATCTTTGTCAAACACTTATCCTAAAACAAATGAAGATAATTCTTCTACCAATCCTGGGCACATTTCCTTCAACATTTTTCAAAATCTTTCATAAAGTGCTCAAGAAAACTCCCTCCAAACCCTTAACATTGATTTTAAACTCTGTGTTTAAAAATATGCTTTATTTAAGGGGGAGTATAAAAATAAAAACAAAATGTTCCAATTTCATGCTTAATCAAATCCGTCTATCTCTCCAAAAAGCTTTCTTTTAATCAGTTGATATAAAAAATATCACGACAGCTATTTTTGAGGGGGAGAAGACGTGATTATAATGTGATCAAAATGTGTAAAGATCGTAGCTGAATCTCAAAAGAGCTCGACTCAGATTAACCGATGAATTGACGAAGCTTAAATGTCAGTAATCGAAAAGACTTGTCCTGGAAGGGTAATAATTTCAAGCTGGTTCATCCGGTGATGTAAACGTATCTCGCAAAGGACTTGTCTGAGTAGAATGTACCAATTCAAGAGATTCTCTTTGAATATGACCTGGACGGGTAATAATTTCAAGCTAGTCTAACTAGTGATGTAAACGTGTCTCGCAACGGTCATGTTCACTGAAAATCGATCAATTCAAAATGTGCGAACTCTACCCAACATGTGCAAACATATATTAAAAACGCATAAGCACATGTGAAGTGGGAGTATTTTAGAAAATACAAAACTCTCGAAGTATTAATAAAATGTGTTTAATCATAAACACTTTGAGAGATTTTCATAAAAAGTTTTATGGCAAGTGATCAATAAATCTAGGATAATCATGGAGTAATAAGGTGATTATGGTTAGGTTTATGTCCTATGATCCGCCAGAGCCGGAGGGATCTACCCAAGGACAATTCCAATAGATTAGAATTAGAAGTCCTTAGGTATGATTGAAAAAAGGAGTAAATGAGAAAGGAGAAAGAAGGGGTTGAAGAATTAAAAAGAAAATTTTATGAAAGGGTGAAAAGAAATAGCCCTCCATAAAAACTTAGGGCAGTAACCGGGTCAATACATATGTTATCGGTTATCACAAAGTTGATACTGATATTGAAGACAAGACGTCATGGACCCAGTGACGCGCTGCACAACCCCTCCTAGCCACTCAGATATCTCTTAAAAGATATTTGTTTCATTTCTCACGGAGAACCTTACATAATCTATCGGCCTCTCACTCCGAGATGTGTTGATATTGAAAAGGTAGCACTCTGCTCCATGCCTCCGACTACTAAAACCAAAACGCACATTATCGAGTCTAGGGCCATGAGATTTGTCACACCTCGCCAAGGCGGAAACGCGAGTGTAACTTCATGGATATCATCACAACACATGGTGTCTAAATAGAGAATTGCTACATGCACATAAATAGAGCAAAGTACAGACACAAAGTGTCGTAACGATACCCCAAAAGAAAATAACCAAAACAAATCTCCAAAAGGTATCTTCAATAGAACATAAAGTACTAGTCGAAAGACATTAAAGTATCACAATCAAAATCAAACATATTCAAATCAAAACATAAAGATAAATCATTCTCAAATGCAACTAAGTCTCGTCTAGTCGCTTCCCTCTACCTTAGCCTTAGAATGCTCACCTGAAAATGATGCTTAAAAACGTCAACATAATGTTGGTGAGGTTCATAGGTTTAAGACACACAAAATATATCTCAGGCAACCAGTTCACTGTGATTATAAAACATAGCACAAAATATATCTCAGGCAACCAGTTCACTGTGATTATAAAACATAGCAGGACAGTAAAAATAGTTATTATACAACTAGCATGTAATCGCAACCAACTAACCAGCAAACGGGACATAAGGGACGGAACGTGCCCACGATCCAAATATCAATATCCAACATCAATTTGGGACAGAACGCGCCCACGATCCAAGTTCACAATAATGGGTAATAATTACCCTCTGATCAGACCACACAGAATAATAGTGAGTAGAGCTACTACTCTCCAATTGGATAATGGGAGCATAGCTACCCTCCAAATGGACCACACAGAATCACCATACAATAATCTCATAACATGCAGTACCCGTATAATAACACTTACAAGTCCATGCATTTACGACCACATAATCACAGTAACTCAAAAATATTTCAACACAAGCATCATTCCCATCCCAAGTTAAAACAAAGTAAAAATGGGACTATGAAACTCACCTCAAACTTTGCAGCTTCCAATTATCAATCAAAAATCTATACAACAAAATAAGATCACATTACACGCGACCAAGCTAAAAGCTATAGTCCATGTAGCACACATGTGATGGATGTCTAAGGTTCATGTAAACCACCATGGATCACCTAGACTCCATACTAACCACTACCAAACACTTACACTCACTAAATCCCTTGCATATACTTTTCCAGAATACGCAGATTTTTGGGGTACTTTTACCCACATAAAATCATGACAAAATAAAGTCCACAACTCACACAAAAAATTCACCATGGTCCTTCATGAGCATAAAAGATTCTCCCAGAAGGCCATGGACTAAAAACACACACAAGTACTCTTTGAAAAATCAAACATGAAAACTATCCAGATTCGGATCTGAACGCACACCAAAATGTTTTGACCTAACAAACATATTTTCACAACTTATTAACGCATACCCTTCGCGTGGAAGTCAAAGGGAATATAGAACTCAATTTCTCCAGAAGGGCTAACCCAAATTACACATTTAAAACCACTTTTGACCTCAATACTTTTAACCTAAATCTGTCCCGGTTTAATTGTTTTGACACCTTTACTTGCAAAAATCATTAGACTGACTTTCGGACCTCGAAATCGCTCGTGGCCGGACTTTTTGGAAAGCACGTTCTCTGAACTACAATTTATACTCAAAATTAATGTAATAACTCATTTCCATCTATTAAATATCATCGTATCTCTACAGCGCTATGAATCTGTCCAAACCCTAACTCAATATCTAACATGTTTTAAACCCTAATCTCTTCACCAATCATCATAATATTACTAATTAATGATCCCAACATGTTATATATCATTAATTTACAGAAGTAAACATAAACCCTAGATCCATCATAATTTGTATTACATGAATCATAATAATTAATTGAACACAAATATTGAAAATTATACCTTGATCTTGATTTTTAGGCTTCAATAATAAAACCCTAATTTTTTTTCTCCTTGCTTCTCCCTTGGTCGACCAAAATTTACAAAAAAAGAGGTGAGGGGGTCTTGGTTTTGTATTTATACTAATCCTAAGAACATTCTAGATAACCCTTTTAATTAGTAATTATAATTGGACTAAAATTTGTTTCCTTTTCCCCCCTAATCCCTAAATTCGGCCGCCCCCCCTAAATATATATATTTTTAATTTTTTTTATTAATATTAATTATTATACTTAAAACCTTGTGTTTTCGTTATTTTATAAAAGCCTATATCGAAACCTAACATCTTACGCGATAATTCGTCATTTTACGACAATCCGAATAATTATCATTTTCAAAACAAAGTTTCCAAAAGTAGAATTTCACACTCTCTATAAATATAACCCCATAAACCAAACTCCACGTAACTTACTAACGCTCAAATACTTGAATGAAGACTTGTTACGCAAAACCACAAAACACCAAAACTACACAAGTTATTTCTACACCACCAAGGTAATCAAAATGAACTTATCCCAAAATCAATACTACTCAACTCACAACCATAAAATCTCACAAAGGGATTTAGTGTCAACACACACTCATATCACACATATGCCACACAAAACACTTAAGTCACACCAAGCAAAAATTAAATAGATCGAAACTAATAGTTAGACTAATCTGCTAAAATCACGGTTGTTACAAGATTCATTAAAAGATCTCTTAGGACAAACTTTCAATATAATACCCTTGTGTTCACCAAAAAGGACACAAGGTGTACAGGAGTCTTTATGAGATCTACGGATCTTGCCTTATCTATCGTGATGGTTACTTGTTTTAAACAGTATACAGTCGTGGAGTGATACTTCGGTATACTTCAGCGGCTCACCTGAATTGTGGGTATACTTCGGTATATCTGTTGTAACCCTTCTTGAGGGTATCCAATTCAGGAACAACCTTTGTAAGGATTAGAGAGGCTTTTCACACTATGCTGTTAATTCTCTCGAAGTCTGAGCCTGTAAGTGCTGGAAATCCCGCCAAGGAGATTCCTTTCACAAATCGATTCCTTAAGACGTGGGTCGTTACTTGGATTTATCCAATGTAATGATAACTATCCCTAACAGGATTTGGACGGCTGATGTGCCCGACCAAGGTGAATGGAATCAAGACATTCATCAGTAAAACAATCGTAGTGATCTATTCTCTAAGAAAAGTTCACCATGATCGATTGGTAACTTCAACTAACAATATCTATGCAGGTACTGATGGTAAGTCCCCTTGGAGAAAGACCGTACACCATCATCTCATTCATCATCATCTTCAACTCTGCATGCTCATGCTAATATCCTCAAAGATCAAGCTAAGAACATTCACGACAAAGAAATCAATAAAAAGACAAAATATCAAAGTCAAGAGCTGAACAAGAATGTCAAGAACAAGTTCAAAGAAATAAATGAGGACTACATTAGTATGAAGATCAAAGGTTTAACAAGAGGTATGAGCATGTTGGAGAAGAAGATACCAAGACCAATCATTGAAGATGTTGAACGAAGGCAAGAAAGATCAAAAGACTATGATTGAAGATCACAAAGCATGAAGGAACAAAGAATCAAGATAATTCTAAGACATTTTACGAAGTTCAAGATCAAGACGACTAATGACATCATCACAATGAAGCATCTAAAGAATGACATCCCTTAGGGGGAGATTGTTAGACTTAATAAAAGTGATTGTCATTCTTAGATTAGTGACTCATGAATTGCATTTATCTTTTAACGATTGTAAACGGTTTATGTAAGTTGTAAAAACCGTAAGTCATTCTATTTTGTCTAAAATTCTAACCTATCCCACATCGGTCTAGAAGGGAAACCATGTAAGGGTTCCTTATCTATAAAAGGAACCCATATCCTCTCATTTGATGTGTAGAAGACTAGGGGTAAGCTTATAGTATTCCTCCATTCTCTTGTATCTCTTCTTCTTATTCATCTTAATCTAATATTCTAGTTTCTTTTCTACTTCTCATCTTAATCTATTCTTTAATCTATATGTGTGAAATGATATGATAACAAGGGTCCTACAATTATGTTCTTTCCTAAGGGCCATGTTTTCTTTCAGTATCTCAGTATTAGCATGCTGAATTGTAAGGGCAGTAAGTTTAGCTTATTTTAGCTCTAGCAATTCTTCCTTACATGTATTCAGTACTAAAACATGATTTCTATGTTTTGACATCAAATTCAATCTTTGTTCTTCTACAAATCTAAGGTCTACACATGCATAATCAAGAAACAAATTTCTATCATCATTATCTTCCATTTGAAGAAGTTTGTGTGCAATTTTTATTGTGATGTCAACCCATTCTCCATTTCTTGCATGTTCTTTTCCAACAAAAACTTTTTCATCATCAACTAAGGCCATGAGTACCTTGACAGTAACTATTTCATCATCATCAGATGACACTTCTTCTTCATTACAATCATATGACTCAGCTACAAGACCGTTGTTTCTTGCTTGGGATGATTGAGCAGGTTGAGAGGTTGAGCTACTGGAGTTTAAGAGTGCCAGTTTGGCTTTGATCTTTTTATATTCAGCTCTATAGTCTTTCTAAACTTTTGGTTCAGTTTGGATATTTGAAAAGGTTTGAGCTGAAGTTATGAGTTTTGGTTGAAATCTGTGTTGTTGAGGAGATGGATAAGATGGTAAAGATGTTTTTGAAAAATAGTATTTAGCAAAATGGCCAGTTTTACCACACTTAAAACATTCAGTTTTGTCAAAAGATTTTGAACAGCTGAACTTGGATGGATTCTTTTTTAAGAATCTCTTTGAATTGGCTTAAAGAGCCCTTTCTGAAATTCTTCATTCAGATTATCCATGTACTATTTCCTACTTCTAGTGTCCTCTTCATCAGTAGGATCATCTTGAATGTCTTGAATAATAGAGTTAGAGAAAAAAACAGTTGATAAAGGGGTAAAAGTGGTCTTGGTCTCTGGTGCATAGATTTTATCTATCAACCTTTCTTCATATTTGAATTTTCCAAAAAGTGTGGCTAAATCTAGGTCTCTAACACGGTTAGAGCTCCTTAGACCTTGGTTAAATTTCAACCATTTATTTGAAAGGCTGTTAACAAAACCAACATTAATTTCATGACTTGAAAGGTTAAAACCATCATTCGCCAGTTCATTCATGAGAACTTTGTATCTGTGAATGTTTAAGAAACGGTTTCACCTTCAATGTGTTTGAAGGTATTGTAAGCAAGTTTTAGATCCATGACTCTATTTTCCTTGACTTCTGAAGGCCCCTCAAAGTTTAAAATCAAGTCTTCCAATTCCTTTTTAGCAATGGGACAACCAGTGACTGATTCCATCACATCATCTAGTAAGCATGATATGATGATACTTTTGAGGCGTTGGTCTTGATTGACCTCCATTCCTTCATTATTCGTCCATTGAGCTTTAGGTTTATCAAGACCAGCAGCTACTCTAGGAATATGTGAACCATCATTAAGAACCTTAATGAGGTAAGGTTCCATACCAGCAATATGATATAGAAACCTTTTCTTCCATTTGGTAAATCTGTCAGCTTCTAGTTTAGGAGCAACATTGATATAACCACTGCCTTGTGAGTCTAGAAGTTGAGGTAGGATCTTTATTTTTTTTAAATGAGTAGTTTTAAAGAAGTTTTATAAATTAAACTCCCGTGATACCACTTGTTGTTCCCTTTAGAGTGATATAAACTAAGATAACTAAGTTAAATCATTCTTTATTTACAAAGACGTAGGTTTAAACAATATTTGTAATACCCAAAAATCTAAAACATGTAAAAAGACAAAATTGCCCCTACAATCTTGAAATTTAATTATTAAGCACATAAAGTACCAAATGAACCCCAAACTTCTGTAAATGATTAAGACATGAAGTAAATAAATTTCTACTACTACTTTTAGCATTTTTAAAGTACACAAAAATTATAAGAACACATGAAAGGGTCTAGTGAGCCAAAAATTTTAAGAATTACATATTATTATTATTTTGTTAACTTTAAAACAAATAAAACTATGATAAGTGAAAAATAAAAAGGGAAATTATTCAAATCTTCAAATAATTGATTTGGTCCTTGTGAATGCCGGTTCTCAAGCCCATAACCTCCCCAAATATTCGGCCATTTACCCTACATAGCTATCAAACCATTCTAACCCTAATTAAGAATACCGAGTAAAGAAAAACACACACAAAAATCCATAGTGCCTTCATCCGAATTTCTGGAGTTCATGGGGTATTTTTCTGGTGTTGTTCTTCATCCAAAGGAGCGGGGAAAAATACCTTTGGGGTTGTGGAGTCACTCGTTGGTTCGCCAGGGTTTTACTTGTTCGCTAAGTCATCCGAGAGGTATCTGGTTCAAATCATTCATCCGATCAATCTAAGCTCCATCTGGTATTTTCCCTACGTTAATTACATTACATATGATCCATAAAAATTGGTCTAATCATATCATGCACGCTGGTTTAGTCGCTTGGATTATTAATGGCTAAAACGAGTATAGAATATAAAATACGTAAAACGATTTTTCTGGGCTATGTATATAATTTTTCTGGGTTTCATAATCATCATATAAGTCTAAAAAAATGCTTGTTTGATTTGTTATAGCTTGGATCGATCGTGATGATTATTGATGATTAAAACGCGTATAAAATCTAAAATACTCTCTACGTATTTTCTGGGTTCAACACTTATTTTATTTGAGCTCTATATGATCTATATAACCCTGGAAAAATGTTCATTCGATTTGTTATAGTCTAAATTGGCATGGTCAAATTATTGTTTCATATCGGGTTTTCATATAAGCGAAAAAGAAATATAAAAACCCTAACGTGTGCATTAGGGTTTGTGTTTTTGGGTTAGTTCTGGTAATTAATAATGATAAAATGATGAATAAATGATTGATTGATGATTTGGTAAGTTTAGGGTTAGGGCTTGATAAATAAAAAGGGTTATACGATTTGGTTTTAAATCAAAAGGGGATGTTTTGTAATTAATGAAATGTGTGGGCTATTTTTGTAAGATAATATGGACCAGGGGTATTTCATATATAATATAACTTGGGGGTGTTAGACGTGAAATATGGAACTTATGGATTAAACTTGTAAATCGTTATATTTTAGTAAATCGATTTGAAATTAAATAAAAGTAGAGGGGCTTGTTTGTAAAATTCTGGAAGCTTAAGGGGCATTCGTATAATATATGAATTAAGGTTTAATGTGTAAAATATGATACTTAGAGGTGTAATGTGTGAATATGGCTAATGAAGTAAATCGAATGGTACTTTTATAATTAAAAGGACTAAAGTTGTAAATTATGAAACATGGGAATATAATTCGTACCATATTGAAACTATAAGGTATATTTTGTAATTTCGTTAAAATAAGGGCTCGTTGTGTTAATGTTAATATGTTAAAGGTTGAAATGTGATTTATTTAATTATGGGGTTTAAATTGGAAATTAATAAACTAAAGGGTATAAAATGTAAAATGGTCAAACTTGGAGTATTGAAATCATAATATTGTTTAATTATGGATTTAAATGGATAATTTGTAATACTTTCATTTTAGACCTTTAACTATGGGATAATTACGATTAAAACCCTAGATTATGAAAAGTTGTTATATTTAACCCTAAACTTCTATAACTTACTAAATAAGGAAACCTGCTAAAAATAGAAAGTTACTTAAAATGGAAAGGCAAGCTAAAATAAGTAATTAAGAACCTATTGTAATTCTCTTCTACTCCTTTAGGTGTGAAGAAGGAGAGGTCTTGATCCGTTTCCGTGCTTTCTATTTTCTTGTTCGTGTTTGCATTCGTAATAAGGTACAGATATTCTGCCCTTTTCAATAAGGTGTCTTCGTTTCCTTTGGATTGTTCGTTATCATTTGAACTTATGTATTTGGCTTAAGCCGTGTTGGCTTGATTTTCTTTAATGATTTTGTTTAAGACTTCCGCTGTGTATTATGTATGCTTTGATTTTTCACCGTAATGTGATACTTCTACCCTTGCCGGGTTGGGGTGTTACAATTATGGTATCAGAGCCCAGGCTGCGACCTGTAGTACATAAGCCATGGCCTGTGAGTCTTATGGACCCTAGTATTTGACCCTTAAGACTTAAGATTTGACTGGTGAGGATTTGGGTAGCCATCCGGATTCTGTTTTGCCTTTTCTTTCGTGCTTATTCTGCCTATTTTGCTAACCATTTTCGAAATCGTTCAGATGGTGAATACGCGTTTTACCCAGTACACTGATGGACAGGATGCCCCTGATTTCGACGCCATGATAGCCGCTGCTTTGGCTAATGCTCTTTCTCAGTAGGTGACCCAAATCACCAATGACATTAGAAATGGTGCGGGTTCATCAGGAGGTAATGGTGCGGGTTCATCAGGTGGTGGTGGTGGCGGTGCTCCACCTACTGGTATTCATGTTTGGATCGAAAGGTTCAATAAGCTCAAACCTCTTTCTTTTCGGTCTGCTGCCGCTCCCACAGAGGTAGAGAACTGGATCACTCATATTGAGAAACTATTCAGGGTCTTGTGTTGTGCCGATGAATTTAAGACATGTTTGGCCACATTCAAATTGGAGGGTGATGCGCTGAATTGGTGGACAGCGTATGTTCAGTCACAGGAAGAGGAATTCGCTGATACTTGTTCATGGGAGGATTTTTGTGACATATTTTATAAGCAGTATATTTCGTTGTCTGAGCAGCAGAGGTACGAACGTGAGTATGGGTCTATTCTTCAGTTGGATCGAGAGTCGTCTGGGGAATTCATGCAGAGGTTCATGAGGTTGGCTAGTTTTGTTGGACCAGAGGTTACGGGTAATGCTCATCGTCAGGCTAGACACTTTAAATGGGCATTGAGGAAGTGGGTATTGGATCGTATTGTGAATACTGAGTATGAGGATGTTGCTTCAGTTGCGGACGCGGTCCGTAACATTGAGTTGTTGCATGCTGATGGGGGTTCGAATAAGAGAGACAAGGATGGAAATCGTGTGGACTTCAGGGGGCAGGGTCGTCAGGACCAGAGGCAGGATCATAGGGGTCATCAGGACCAGGGATATGAGCAGAGAGTTCGTCAGGACCGGGGATATGATCAGAGGCGCCAGGATTTCAGGAGGCAGGATCAGCGGGTTTCTGGAAGGAATGACCGGCAGGGTCATGGTGGTAACAACCCGCGTCAGTACAGAGATCAGTCGACTCGGGGTTCTCAGCCGAGTCATCATTCGGGTTCTTCAGGCCAGAAGAGGCCTATTGAGGCGTTGCCTCCTCCTCCTCTTTGTGCTACGTGTGGGAAGCCTCATCCGGGGGTTTGTCATAAGGCTACTGGGGGATGTTTCACTTGCGGTTCTACTACTCACAAGGTGAGGGATTGCCCACAGGAGAAGCGACTTGCTATAGAGAGCTCGTCTAGGCCAGCTCCCACTATGGGTCGGGTTTATGCTACGACTCGTGATCAGGCGGCGAACTCTTCAGGTACTATTACCGGCTTTCTTTACATTGATGATCGTACTATCTTTGCATTATTTGATACCGGTGCCACCCATTCCATAATATCTAATTCGCTTGCCAAGAAACTTAATATAACCCCAACACCATTAACTAATCGTATATCTCTCTCTACTCCAATGAAAACCCAAGTAAACATTGATCATGAATATGTAAATTGTCCTATACGTTTTGATGACTGTGTTCGTTCGGCAAATTTACTTCCCATTGATATGATCGATTTTGACGTGAGGCATGGATTGGTTGGCTGCTCATAAGGCTACCATTGATTGCCATGCCAGAGATGTGATTTTTGGCAATATCCATCATCCCGACTTTGTTTATCATGGTTCGCAACCTCTTAAGTCTGTTAAGATCATCTCGGCTATAAAAGCCAGAACTTTGATTTCCCATGGTTGCCTTGGTTTTCTGGCATCCATTAAAGATACCTCTTTGGAAGGTCCGAGCATTGATAGTCTTCCTATTGTTCGTGATTTTGCTGATGTGTTTCCCGATGAACTTCCTGGTATTCCTCCTGCTAGGGAAGTTGAGTTTAGCATCGATCTTATTCCAGGTGCCGAACTTATTTCCAAAGCTCCTTATCGTATGGCGCCTATCGAGTTGAAAGAGTTGAAGGAACAGTTACAGGAACTCTTAGAGAATGGTTTCATTTGACCTAATGTCTCTCCTTGGGGTGCACCTGTTTTGTTTGTTAAGAAGAAGGATGGAAGCATGCATCTCTGTATCGACTACCGCGAGCTCAATCGTATCATTATCCGTAATCGCTATCCCCTTTCGCGTATTGATGATTTGTTTGACCAGCTGCAAGGGGCGAAGCACTTTTCGAAAATTGATTTGAGGTCCGGTTATCACCAGCTTCGAGTGAAGGAGCAAGATGTTCCCAAAACTGCTTTTCGTACTCGATATGGTCATTATGAATTTCTGGTTATGCCCTTTGGTTTGACCAACGCTCCTGCTGTATTTATGGACCTTATGAATCGAGTATTCCACGAGTATCTCGACAAGTTCGTTATTGTCTTCATCGACGACATTCTTGTTTATTCGAAATCTGAAGAAGAACATGAGCATCATCTTCGAATCGTTTTGGAGATTCTCAGGCAGCAGAAGTTGTATGCAAAATTTTCTAAGTGTGAGTTCTGGTTGAGTCAAGTTGTTTTCCTTGGTCACATTGTATCAGCTGATGGTATAACCATGGATCCAGCTAAGGTTGAGGCTATCACCAAGTGGCCAAGACCTACCACTGTGACTGAAGTTAGGAGCTTTCTGGGGCTTGCTGGTTACTATAGACGTTTTGTTGAGGGTTTCTCGCATTTGGCCTTGCCATTGACGCAATTGATGAGGAAAGGTGAAAAGTTTGTTTGGACGGAGGAGCGTGAGAAGAGCTTTGAAGAATTGAAGCAGAGATTGGTGTCCGCTCCTATTTTGACTCTTCCATCTGGTTCCAGTGGTTTTCAGATTTATAGTGACGCGTCGAAGAAGGGTTTGGGCTGTGTTCTTATGCAACATGGAAAGGTTATTGCTTATGCTTCGAGGCAATTGAAACCTTATGAGGAGAATTATCCGACGCATGATCTAGAGTTGGCTGCTGTTGTTTTCGCATTAAAAATCTGGCGGCATCATTTGTATGGCGAGTCATGTGATATCTTCACTGACCACAAGAGTCTCAAGTATATCTTCACCCAGAAGGAACTTAACATGAGACAGAGACGGTGGTTAGAACTTTTGAAGGATTATGACACGAACATTCAGTATCATCTGGGTAAAGCTAATGTGGTTGCTCATGCTCTTAGTCGGAAATCCGGTATGATAGCGAGTCTTGAGATTGAGCCTCGTATTCTTAACGATTTGGAGAATCTTGATGTTGAGCTTTGTATTCAGGGTTATGACGGGTATTGGGCTAGTCTGACGGTTGAGTCCAACCTTATCATGCGGATTAAGGAAGCTCAGAAGGATTATGGTGAGCTTTGGTCTATGGTTCAGAATATTGAAGAGGGTAAGCAGACGGAGTTTAGTGTGGATGATTTTGGCGTGGTATGGTTTGAGGATCGTCTTTGTGTTCCTAATGATCCTGAGTTGCGAGAGGCTATTCTATCTTAGGCTCATAGTTCCCCATTCACGATTCATCCTGGTTCCACCAAGATGTACAGGGATCTTAAGCAGCATTTCTGGTGGAGTGGTATGAAGCATGATGTGGCTTCTTTTGTAGCTAAGTGTATGACTTGTCAGCAAGTCAAGATCGAGCATCAGAGGGCTAGTGGCTTGCTGCAGCCTTTAGACATTCCGACCTGGAAGTGGGAGGAGATTTCTATGGATTTTGTATCGGGGTTACCTCTTACCAAATGGAAACATGATACGATTTGGGTGGTTGTTGATCGACTAACCAAGTCTGCTCATTTCCTACCTATTCGCATGGATTACCGTGTCAGTAAGTTGGCAGAGATTTTTCGACAGGAGATGGTTAGACTTCATGGTATGCCGACAGCTATTGTTTCAGACAGAGATCCGCGGTTTACTTCTCGTTTTTGGAAAGGGTTGCAAAATGCTTGGGGTGCACGTCTTAAGTTTAGTACGGCTTTTAATCCGCAGATAGATGGTCAGTCAGAGAGGACCATTCAAACGTTGGAGGACATGTTGAGGGCGTGTGCTCTAGAGTGGACTGGAAGCTGGGATGAGTATTTGTGCTTGGTGGAGTTTGCCTACAACAACAGTTGGCATGCGAGTATCCGAATGGCTCCATCTGAGATGTTGTATGGGCGTAAGTGTAGAGCGCTGGTTTGTTGGAATGAAGTGGGTGAACGTCTTATTGAGGGCCCGGAAATTATTGAGATCACTAACGAAAAGGTGGATGTTGCTAGAGAGAAATTGAAGGAGGCTCGTGCTCGTCAGAAGAGTTATGCTGATAAGCATCGTCGCGACTTGGAGTTTCAGGTTGGAGATCGTGTATTTCTTAAGGTATCGCCGTTTCGTGGGGTTAAACGTTTTGGAATCAAGGGCAAGCTTAGTCCTCGATTTATTGGTCCGTTTGAGATTCTCGATCGTATTGGAGAGGTTTCTTATCATTTGGCTCTACCTCCTCAGTTATCGCATGTTCATAACGTCTTTCATGTATCTCTTCTAAGGGGATACAATTATCATCCTTTGCATGTGGTATCCTATCCATTTGATCAGATTCTGCCTGATATGTCTCTTCCGGAGGAGCCGGAAGCTATTTTGGATCGGCAAGATCGTGTTATGAGAAATAAAGTTATTCCGTTCGTAAAGATCCGTTGGAAGAATCACCCAGAGCGTGAGGCTACCTGGGAAACCGAGGAATCAATACGAGCTAGTTATCCTCATTTCGTATTTTGATCTGGTATGTCTTTGATTTGTTTCTGTTCGATTTCCATTCTACTTCTTTGCAAATTTCGGGGATGAAAATTTTCTTTTAGAGGGGAAGAAGTTGTAATACCCAAAAATCTAAAGCATGTAAAAAGATCAAATTGCCCCTACAATCTTGAAATTTAATTATTAAGCACATAAAGTACCAAATGAACCCCAAACTTCTGGAAATGATTAAGACATGAAGTAAATAAATTTCTACTACTACTTTTAGCATTTGTAAAGTACACAAAAATTATAAGAACACATGAAAGGGTCTAGTGAGCCGAAAATTTTAAGAATTACATATTATTATTATTTTGGTAACTTTAAAACAAATAAAACTATGATAAGTGCAAAATAAAAAGGGAAATTATTCAAATCTTCAAATAATTGATTTGGTCCTTGTGAATGCCGGTTCTCAAGCCCATAACCTCCCCAAATATTCGGCCATTTACCCTACATAGCTATCAAACCATTCTAACCCTAATTAAGAATACCGAGTAAAGAAAAACACACGCAAAAATCCATAGCGCCTTCATCCGAATTTCTGGAGTTTGTGGGGTATTTTTCTGGTGTTGTTCTTCATCCAAAGGAGCGGGGAAAAATAGCTTTGGGGTTGTGGAGTCGTTCGTTGGGTCGCTAGGGTTTTACTTGTTCGCTAAGTCATCCGAGAGGTATCTGGTTCAAATCATTCATCCGATCATTCTAAGCTCCATCTGGTATTTTCCCTATGTTAATTACATTACATATGATCCATAAAAATTGGTCTAATCATATCATGCACGCTGGTTTAGTCGCTTGGATTATTAATGGCTAAAACGAGTATAGAATATAAAATACGTAAAACGATTTTTCTGGGCTATGTATATAATTTTTCTGGGTTTCATAATCATCATATAAGTCTGAAAAAATGCTTGTTTGATTTGTTATAGCTTGGATCGATCGTGATGATTATTGATGATTAAAACGCGTATAAAATCTAAAATACTCTATACGTATTTTCTGGGTTCAACACTTATTTTATTTGAGCTCTATATGATCTATATAACCCTGGAAAAATGTTCATTCGATTTGTTATAGTCTAAATTAGCCTGGTCGAATTATTGTTTCATATCGGGTTTTAATATAAGCGAAAAAGAAATATAAAAACCCTAATGTGTGCATTAGGGTTTGTGTTTTTGGGTTAGTTCTTGTAATTAATAATGATAAAATGATGAATAAATGATTGATTGATGATTTGGTAAATTTAGGGTTAGGGCTTGATAAATAAAAAGGGTTATACGATTTGGTTTTAAATCAAAAGGGGATGTTTTGTAATTAATGAAATGTGTGGGCTATTTTTGTAAGATAATATGGACCAGGGGTATTTCATATAAAATATAACTTGGGGGTGTTAGACGTGAAATATGGAACTTATGGATTAAACTTGTAAATCGTTATATTTTAGTAAATCGATTTGAAATTAAATAAAAATAGAGGGGCTTGTTTGTAAAATTCTGGAAGCTTAAGGGGCATTCGTATAATATATGAATTAAGGGTTTAACGTGTAAAATTTGATACTTAGAGGTGTAATGTGTGAATATGGCTAATGAAGTAAATCGAATGGTACTTTTATAATTAAAAGGACTAAAGTTGTAAATTATGAAACATGGGAATATAATTCGTACCATATTGAAACTATAAGGTATATTTTGTAATTTCATTAAAATGAGGGCTCGTTGTGTTAATGTTAATATGTTAAAGGTTGAAATGTGATTTATTTAATTATGGGGTTTAAATTGTAAATTAATAAACTAAAGGGTATAAAATGTAAAATGGTCAAACTTGGAGTATTGAAATCATAATATTGTTTAATTATGGATTTAAATAGATAATTTGTAATACTTTCATTTTAGACCTTTAACTATGGGATAATTACGATTAAAACCCTAGATTATGAAAAGTTGTTATATTTAACCCTAAACTTCTATAACTTACTAAATAAGGAAACCTTCTAAAAATATAAAGTTACTTAAAATGGAAAGGCAAGCTAAAATAAGTAATTAAGAACCTATTGTAATTCTCTTCTACTCCTTTAGGTGTGAAGAAGGAGAGGTCTTGATCCGTTTCCGTGCTTTCTATTTTCTTGTTCGTGTTTGCATTCGTAATAAGGTACAGATATTCTGCCCTTTTCAATAAGGTGCCTTCGTTTACTTTTGATTTGATTCGTATTTGGGTTTCCTATGCCATTTCTATGTTCCCTACTCTTTGGTTCGTTTGTTTGATTCATTTAACCTTGATGTTCGATATGATCCTTTTTCTTTGAACCTTTGATATGAACCCTTTGCCATGAACCTTTGATATTTGGACTTTGACTATTGTTCGATGACTTAGACTATTTGAACCTTTGCTATAGTTCGGACCTTTGAACCTTTGACCTTTGACCCTACAGTTTGATACCCGAGCCAAGTTCGTTTCCTAGCCATGAAGGTAACATGGCCGTGTCATTGATGCACCAATGGCATGACTCCAGTGCGTTCGAGTGATGTTACACACCGTCCCCATATTGTTCTTTGCATGCAAATTATATTATTATGGCCTATATTATTGTTCGGGGGGCGTATGGATGCATCCTAGGTTCGTGTTCGTATAGATTTGACATGATTATATTATATTGTTCGGTGACTGATGCTTGGGTGCAATCCACGTCTTTCACATACATGTTCGGGAGCTGATCACTCCAATTTGATACATGAGGACACCCCTCATATTATCTGGTTACTAAAGAGGTATCCCCTCTAAGATTGTTTGCAGGATTATTATATTTGGTTCGTGTTCGGGCTCGTGGTGGATTACTGACTCTTTTCTCTTATTACCTTATACCTTTGCTTATATGTTTGTTTATACCTTATGCTATTCCATTGTTCTAATCTATATCATGTTCGTTTCGTTGCCTTGCTTTCGTTTTCGTTTATATATTTCTGTTCACTGGGCTTTTTAAGCTCAGCCGCATTTCTTTTCCTGCGGCAGGTATCTAAGCTAGGAGCTGGGATTTTGCTATGGGATGAGAGTAGAGATTAGATGGAGCTTTTACCTTAGATTACCACCTTTATTTATGTCATTTGTTTAGACCGGATTTCATTCTATTGTTCGTTTCCTTTGGATTGTTCGTTATCATTTGAACTTATGTATTTGGCTTAAGCCGTGTTGGCTTGACTTTCTTTAATGATTTTGTTTAAGACTTCCGCTGTGTATTATGTATGCTTTGATTTGTCACCATAATGTGATACTTCTACCCTTGCCGGGTTGGGGTGTTACAATATTAAAGTAAAAATACGTAAAACAGTTTAAACAAGATTTATACAACAATGTTTTTTAATGTTTAAATTATTATTAGAAATTGTTGATGCAAATAATGTTCTAAAAACGTTATTTATATCTTTCGATTACTTCACGTTTTGAGGATGACAAAATGTGAAATCACGATACGTTAAAATCAACGTAAACAAGTCTTTAATCGGAAGATCCCGTTTCTACGCAAATCACTCTTGAACAAAGTTACAACTTGAACTAGTGATCAAAGAAGTGAATTTATGTTTTGAGAATTCACATTTCAAATGGGACAAAACATTTTTTCAAAAATACACTTGACAAATTATTTTTGAAATATTAAGAAATGTTTTAATGGAAAAATATGTTTGAAAATCACAACAGCTATTTTTCCCCCCAAAATCAGCTCCAACCTTCCCCAAATAAGTTTTCACCAGAAAAGACAAAATTTGGAGCGTCCTAGTCTACGACAGTTCCACGGTTCCATTAAATTTAATGGAGCCGTGGGGTATTTAACGGAGCCGTCCGTACAAAATTTTCTGTAACGTTCAGATTTTCTTTGCCTATAAATACCAACCCCTTTCACAGTTTTTAGGCATCCTTACACACACAAAACTTTCTGAGTTGAATACTCTCTTCACACTTTCTTTCTTAGATCATTTAGGTTAGTTTTTATTTTGTTCAAGAGTGATCCAATCATCCTTCAAGTGATCCTCTTCATACCTCTTCATTAGTAAGAGAAGAACACAAGTATCCAAGTAGATACAAGGTGTTGTCATCCCTCTTCATTAGTAAGAGAAGAACACAAGTATCCAAGTAGATACAAGGTGTTGTCATCCCTCTTCATTAGCAAGAGAAGAACACAAGTATCCAAGTTGATACAAGGTGTTATCATTCCTCTTCATTAGCAAGAGAAGAACTCAAGGTATTCAAGAAGATACGAGAGTTGTAGTTGTTAGGTTTTGTAACACTTGTTACATCCTTGATTGTATCTTAGCGTACATCAAGATTATCTTTCTTTTGTGAGTGTGTGAGTGAAGATCATTGTGATCTTAAGAGATAGTGAAGATCTCTTAAAGCCATCGGGCTTGTGTGTAAGTGATCAAAGGATCTAGAGTAGTTAGATTAAGTAGAGTGAAATGAGAGTTGATCTTTGTGATCGTGTTGAGATCGTGGTGATCTCTTGTAGCCATTAGGGCTTGTGTGATTGGTCATGTGGACCTTGGTAGATTGGTGCTAGCTAAGATTAGCACTCGACATTTAGCTTAGTGTCGGTAATAGGATAAGCGACGTGTATGGTTTTTTCCGCCTGAAGGGAGGTTGTTGACATAGTGCTTGAAACTCTCGAGTGTGGTACTCGGGGAGTGGAGTAGGGCGAAGAAGAGCTTCGTAGCCGAACCACTATAAATCCTTTGTCTCGATTTGATCTTTCCAACTCTACTCTTTACTTTCATTATTTTGTATTTGTTAGTTTGGTGTGTAGTTCATATTGGTGTTGATTGATTACACATAGAGTTCGAATCAAAGTTTCCAATAGCCAACTTTTAAAACAAGATTTTTAAAAGAATTTTAAACCGGTAAACTATTCAACCCCCTTCTAGTTTCCCACAATTGGTATCAGAGCCAGGTTAGTCAAGATTTTAAAGTATATTGTATTTTAAAACATGAATCGATCAATGAATTCCGACAAATATCTAGAAGGGCAATCTATGCAAAGACCACCACTTTTCGAAACCGATTGTTTTATTTATTGGAAAACAAGATTCGAAACGTATGTGAAGTCAAAAGACATTGATCTTTGGCATGTTATTACCGAGGGTGACTTTCAACCTATTCAAATGAATCCGGAAACTAAAAAGGATGAAATAGTTTCTTATGATAAACAAAGTGATGAACTTAAAAGGAAATTAGCCAAAAATAATGAGGCTAAAATGATGATTTATAATGCTTTGCCTATAAAGGAATTTGAAAGAATTTTCATGTGTAATACGGCAAAAGATATTAGGAAAACTTTGTTAGTCACTCACCAAGGTAATAACCAAGTCAAAGATAACAAGATAGATCTTCTTGTTCAACAATATGAACAATTTTCCATTTCGGAAGATGAGTCAATAGATAATACTTTTGCAAGATTTAATACTATTATTACTAGTCTTAAAGCTCTTGATGAAGGTTACTCTAGCAAGAATTATGTTAGGAAGTTTCTTAGGGCTCTACATCCTAAATGGAGAGCAAAGGTCACCGCCATAGAAGAGTCAAAGGACTTGGCGACTTTGTCACTCGATGAACTTATAGGAAACTTGAAAGTTCACGAGATGATAATCAAGAAGGACTCCGACATAGTCAAAGGCAAAAGCGAGAGAGTTAGGTCTCTAGCATTGAAAGCCAAGAAGGAGTCTAGTGATGAGGAATGCTCAAGTTCCGATAGTGAAGATGAGGAATATGCATTAGCGGTTAGGGACTTTAAAAAGTTCTTTAGGAAAAGAGGTAGGTTCGTTAGGCAACCTCGTGATGAGAAGAAGACATCACAAAAGAACCATGTTGAAAAGAAAGGGACAAGTGATAGGAAGTGCTTTAGGTGCGGAGATCCTAATCACCTCATAGGAGAGTGTCCCAAACCACCGAAATTCAATAACCAACGAGCTCTCATAGGAGGCTCCTGGAGTGATAGCGGTGATGATGAAGAAAAGAAGCCCAAGGATGAAACATGTCTAATGGCTCATACTTCAAATGAGATATGCTTGGGAATTGACTTGGAGCCTGACGAATGGGTCAAGGATAGTGGATGCACTAACCATATGACGGGTAACCGAAGTTTATTCTCATCATACAAGGCATACAACGGAGGTAATGTCACTTTCGGTAGCAAACTTAAGGGCAACATTATAGGCAAAGGTACGATCACTCAAGACTCCCTCACAAAGCTAAGAATTAGTTAGAAACCTACCTAAGATTAAGTTCGACAAACACTTTTGTGACGCTTGTAAAGTTGGAAAACAAGCTCATTCTAGTCACAAAGCTAAGAATATGGTCTCGACCTCTAGATGCCTAGAACTCCTTCACATGGACTTATTCGGTCCATCCGCCGTACGGAGCTACGGAGGAAATTACTACACCTTAGTAATAGTTGATGACTATTCTAGGTATACTTGGACTAGATTTCTTAAGAATAAGACTCAAGCTTTTGAGGAATTTGAAATCTTTAGTAGGAAAGTCCAAAACCAACTAGGATGTACAATAGTCGCTATTAGGACGGATCATGGTCGGGAATTTGATAATGAAGTGCAATTTGGAGTATATTGTGATGCTAATGGTATTACACACAATTTCTCGGCTCTACGCACTCCACAATCAAATGGGGTAGTTGAGCGAAAAAATCGTATTCTACAAGAGATGAGTAGAATGATGTTGAATGAACAATCAATTCCGCAGAAGTACTGGTGTAATGCGGTGGACACCTCAACTTACTTACTAAATAGGATTCTAATTAGACCTATCTTAGGAAAAAAACCATACGAAATCTTGAAAGGTAGGAAACCTACTCTTGATTACTTTAGAGTGTTTGGAAGCAAGTGCTTCATACTAAACACTAAAGACTACCTCACCAAGTTTGACCCAAAGTCTTACGAAGGTATCTTTCTAGGTTACTCCCAAAATAGTAAAGCCTATGTTGTCCTAAATAGAGAAACCATGAAAGTCGAAGAATCACTCAACGTGACATTCGATGAAAGTCTTCCACAAACTAAGACATCACCCTTGGTGGATGATGACTTAGATGAGGATGAAGCCATTAGGGTCAATGGCAAGAAAACCTTAGAAGATGACATTGAGGATGAAATAGTTGAAGTTGACGAAATTGTCAACATTAAGGAATCCAAAAACCATCCTATTGAAAATGTCATAGGTAATTTAAACCAAAGAACCCTTAGGTCACAAACACAAAACAAAAGTAATTTCTTTTGTTTCATATCAACCGTAGAACCTAAGAATGTAGGTGAAGCGATTAAGGATGAAAGTTGGATACTTGCCATGCAAGAAGAACTTAATCAATTCACCGCAAACCAAGTTTGGGATTTAGTACCTCTTCCTAAGAATCAAACAATCATAGGAACTAAGTGGGTGTTTAGGAATAAACTCGACGAAAATGGCGTCGTAGTTAGGAATAAGGCAAGGTTGGTAGCACAAGGCTATAACCAACAAGAGGGAATAGATTATGATGAAACCTATGCACCCGTAGATAGATTAGAATCAATTAGAATACTCCTTGCCTATGCTTGTGCCTTAGACTTTAAACTATACCAAATGGACGTTAAGAGTGCGTTCCTTAATGGTTATATCAACGAGGAGGTGTATGTTGCGCAACCTCCGAGATTCGTTGATTTCGAATGTCTGAGTCATGTTTATAAACTCAAGAAAGCACTCTATGGTCTTAAACAAGCTCCTAAAGCTTGGTATGATATACTAAAAGCCTTCTTGATTGAACATGAATATACCATGGGAAAGGTTGATAACACACTCTTCACAAAGAAAAGAAATTCACATCTCATCATTGTTCAAATATATGTCGACGACATTATATTCGGATCAACTTGTCAAGAGATGTGCGATGATTTCTCAAAAATCATGCACGACGAGTTTGAGATGAGCATGATGGGTGAATTAAATTTCTTCCTTGGTTTACAAATTAAACAAATGGAAGATGGTATCTTCTTTAATCAAGCTAAATATAGTAAAGAAATGCTTAAGAAGTTTAGTTTAGAAGAGTCTAAGCCCATGAAAACCCCCATGTCCACGGAAATAAAACTCACGAAAAATGAAGAAGGTGAGTCCGTGGATAGCACTAAGTATAGAGGTATGATAGGAAGTTTACTATACCTCACGGCAAGTAGGCCCGACATCATGTTTAGTGTCTGCCTTTGTGCTCGCTTCCAAGAGGATCCCAAAACCTCTCACCTTGAAGCGGTTAAGCGTATCTTCTGATACATTAAAGGCACTATACACTTGGGATTATTCTATCCCAAGGGGACCGGTGTAGAAACTATTGTCTATGCCGACTCTGATCATGCGGGAGATTATGTGGATCAAAAGAGTACGAGTGGCGTTTGTACCTTCATGGGTTGTTGCTTAACTTCTTGGTTCTCCAAGAAACAAATGGCTCTTGCTGTCTCCACAACCGAAGCCGAGTACGTAAGCGCCGGAAAGGCATGTCAACAAGCCCTATGGATGAAACAAGCCCTTATTGACTATGACATTCATTTAGATGACGTTCCCATTATGTGTGATAATAAAGGTGCTATTGACTTGAGCAAGAACCCCGTTCAACACTCCCGTACTAAACATATCGAAATTCGCCACCACTTCCTTCGTGATAATGTTCAGAAAGGAAATATTTCTATTGAGAAAGTTCCTTCTCAGGACAATATCGCTGACATCCTTACCAAACCTCTCAAACGAGAATCCTTTAACTACCTTCGTCTAGGTCTAGGAATGATGGAACATGTTTCATAAACCTCATGACTCTTGAAGTCATCTCGTGTGTTTCGTTAAGTCTAGTTTAGGTTCCCTAGTCAAAGGAATTTATTAGGTATAAATTCCTTCCTCGTGTCATAGAGTCTCTCTAAAACAGCGAGACTTATTCGTCAAACATCAAAATTGGACAGAAAACCATCCCTGCAGATACACGGCTCTACTAAATGTGGCACGGCACCGTGGAACTGTGCATCTGGAACATTCCGTATTTCAGTTCCCCTTTTTCACACCACTCATTCCAAACCCTCATAACCTCAGTAACTGCTGTCATAACTCAACCTCACACCCAACACTTAATTACACCCCTTCAAGATCATATTCAAGACATTGAGTTTCAAGATCCTCAATCATTCTCACCCGTTTTCAACAAAAATTGTAAGTCATCTTACTTCAATTTTTTAATTTTGGGTCTAGGGTTTATGCATTGATGAAAATTGAATTGAGGTTTTTCAATTTTTTTTTTCTAGAAAATTTTCAATTAGAAGTCATCAACACCAAAACATTTCAAAATCTTTGGTACCAAAACATTGAGGTTACCAAAACACCCTAATTCCCTCATTTTCAAAATCTCACGAAACTAGGACCATGAAATTGTTCTTTTCATGCATTGTTGATGCAAACTAAAAACACTTTCTCATGCATACAAGATCTCACAAATCATGATCGAACTACATAATCAATATGTAGTATTCGACTTCTTTGCTTGAGCAAAAGTAAAATTTGGAGTGTTTGGGTAATCTCATTATTTTATTTTGAGTCGAGATTGCCGCACCTCCACATAGTTTGCATATAGACACACACTAGGCATGTGCACATAATGCAACTATTCTTAATACTATTTTTTCCTAAAAACACTTTTATAGAAAACAAAAATGTCTCATGAATATGATTTTGATCATCTCCTAACCGACACCTACACACCCCAAATATCACAAGAACCCACAACTCCCGGTAACCACATTCGTGCCTATGTCAATCTTGAAACCCGTTGGTTTCATGAAGGCCGTGTCGTTGATCCATCCCTTGTTTACCATCGGGACATCAACACTTCTTTTAGACTTATAGGATTCGATTGCTTACTCCACATAAACGAGCACATTTGTCCTCGATTTATGTTGGAATTCTTCCGACAAGTTGAACTCGTACGTAATGAGGATCAATCATTGTCTCTTTGGTTTTGGGTCAGAAATTTTAAATTTGTTCTAACCCTTGAGCAATTTGCTCAAATCCTTCAAATCCCCAATCATGGGCAATGTGCCTATACTGAGGATTGGTGTCTTGAGTCACTCTTCAACTATCGTGAAGAGAATAGTCCATATTGTTCCTACATACCCTCTCCCACCGAACTAACCAAAATCATCCGTACTCATAAGTACTCCTCTTACCCTAATCCAATGAAAATTCGTTTGGAAGAGGTTCGTCATGAACTACTTTCTTGGGCAGTCATCCTGCGAGAAAATGTTCTAAGTCTCACAGGAAATCATGAGCAACTCCTGGCGTGTTGTGCTCATATGATTTACTGTCTCCTAACCCAACAACCATACAACCTCGCTTACTTCTTCGCTAAGCGAATTGTCCATCTCAAGGGTAACAAGAATAAATTGATACCCTATGGGATGTTCCTAACCCGTCTCTATCACCATTTCATGAACCTACACCCTTACCTTAACGGTCCTCAATACTCACTTTACACACCAGTCATGAAACCCATAACCGTGTCATACGTGTCAACCATTCTCATTTCTGAATCCTCCACCCATTATGCACCCTTTGATGATCCAAATCATGAGAATGAGATAAATGCTCAAGACGGGAGTATAACAAGAATGGGAGAAAGCTCAAGTCATTAGTAGTTATGAAGAGATTTATATCTCCTACTAGGGCTTATTCTTAATAGACTATATTAGGAATTAATACTCTAATTATCTTGCATGCTTAGTACTAAATCTATCTGTGGGAAACTAGAAGGGGGGTTGAATAGTTTACCGGATTCGAACTCTATGTGTAACCAATCAACACCAATATGAACTACACACTAAACTAACTAATATAAACTAATGAAAGTAAAGAGTAGAGTTGGAAAGATCAAACCGAGACAAAGGATTTATAGTGGTTCGGCTACGAAGCTCTTCTTCGCCCTACTCCACTCCCCGAGTACCACACTCGAGAGTTTCAAGCACTATGTCAACAACCTCCCTTCAGGTGGAGAAAACCGTACACGTTGCTTATCCTATTACCGACACTAAACTAAATGTCGAGTGCTAATCTTAGCTAGCACCAATCTACCAGGGTCCACGTGACCAAACACTTAAGCCCAGTGGATTCAAGAAATCACCAAGATCTTGACACAATCACAAAGATCAACTCTCACTTCACTCTACTTAATCTAACTACTCTAGATCCTTTGATCACTCACACACAAGCCCGATGGCTTTAAGAGATCTTCACTATCTCTTAAGATCACAATGATCTTCCCTCACACTCTCACAAAAGAAAGATAATCTTGATGTATGCTAAGATACAACAAGGATGTAACAAGTGTTACAAAACCTAACAACTACAACTCTTGTATCTTCTTGAATACCTTGAGTTCTTCTCTTGCTAAAGAAGAGGAATTATAACACCTTGTATCAACTTGGACACTTGTGTTCTTCTCTTGATAATGAAGAGGAATGATAACACCTTGTATCAACTTGGATACTTGTGTTCTTCTCTTGCAAGTGAAGAGGAATGAAGAGGATCACTTGAAGGATGATTGGATCACTCTTGAACAAAAGAAAAACTAACCTAAATGTTCTAAGAAAGAAAGTGTGAAGAGAGTATTCAACTCAGAAAGTTTTGTGTGTGAAAGGATGCCTAAAAACTGTGAAAGGGGTGGGTATTTATAGGCAAAGAAAATCTGACCGTTACGGAAAATTTGTACGGACGGCTCCGTTAAATACCCCACGGCTCTATTAAATTTAACGGAACCGTGGAGCCGTCGTAGACTAGGACGCTCCAAATTTTGTCTTTTCTAGTGAAAACTTATTTGGGGAAGGTTGGAGCTGATTTTGGGGGGAAAAATAGCTGTTGTGATTTTCAAACTTATTTTTCCATTAAAACATTTCTTAATATTTCAAAAATAATTTG
Source organism: Artemisia tridentata subsp. tridentata (assembly GCA_021014915.2). Lineage (NCBI taxonomy): Eukaryota > Viridiplantae > Streptophyta > Magnoliopsida > Asterales > Asteraceae > Artemisia > Artemisia tridentata. The sequence goes on along the minus strand of CP139502.1, from coordinate 187,996,174 downwards.
TCATGTGTATTTTTGAAAAAATGTTTTGTCCCATTTAAAATGTGAATTCTCAAAACATAAATTCACTTCTTTGATCACTAGTTCAAGTTGTAACTTTGTTCTAGAGTGATTTGCGTAGAAACGGGATCTTCCGATTAAAGACTTGTTTACGTTGATTTTAACGTATCGTGATTTCACATTTTGTCATCCTCAAAACGTGAAGTAATCGAAATATATAAATAACGTTTTTAGAACATTATTTGCATCAACAATCTCCCCCTTTTTGATGATGACAAAATATAAACTCATGTTAGGTTAAAATTAGTTTTAACAAGTTTTTAATGAGTTTACTCCCATTTCTCCCCCTTTTTGTCTAATCAAAAAGGTGACGAAGGCTCCCCCTTGATGTGTACTCCCCCTCATTTGGAGAACACAAAGGAATTGTGCAATGGTTAATGCTACAAAACAAAGTTAGAAGATACATATATAATATGTAACAAGTAGCACATTATGACAAATATCCAACCACACAAGAAGAAAAGTAGCTAGGAGCTAAAAATGATAGCCAACAACCCTCATAAGAGCCCATTCATTCATTAAAAGAAAATAAATGTCATACATGGATATGACTTCATGGAAACATAAAAGAGACAATGATAAGCATAAATCCCTAATGACTAGAGGCATGTTTCATTTCCAAGAGGGCTCCTAAAGACCTATTGTGGGTTAGGAGGTGGTGGAGATTAGGGCCCCATTTGGGGTGGTGGTGGTGTCAAGAGATGTTCTATAAAGTAGAACATGAAATGAATCTCGTCTCTTAAGAAGTAGATGAGATTACGGTTATGGAGACAACATAGGCAATTAGCACTATGGAAATCAAAGGGATGTGGTTGATTGGGTTGTGCCATGAGAGGAGATGGTGATTGTGGTAGGTTTGTTGGAGGTGAAATTGGCATGGCATTATCCAATGGAGTTAAGGGGGATGGTGTGTATTCCATTGATGATGTAGTGTAGAAGGATGATGGAGATGTTGTGTAGGTAGAGGATGTTTTAGAGGGTGCATAAGGTGGTGATGGTGAGTATGGAGTGGTTTGGGAAGGTGGTGTCATAGCTTCATCATCTTTTGTGAGATCCACAAAGAGTGGTTTTGAGGGTGGTTTCACGGTTATCCTAGGTTTCTTGGAGATGTGAGAGGTGGAACCATGTGTGGAAGACATGGTGTTAGTGTGAAGGGAGGTTGAAGGTGAAGTGCAAGATAAGCTTGCAAGGGTGAGGCCTTAAATAGGCAAGTTGGGTGAAATTTGAATTAAAGTTGATGGGAGTGTCCTATGGTGTAGTAAGGGAATCTTAGGGTGTGTGTGAGGTTGCAAAAATTGCAGGTTTGAGGCTAGGGTTGCAGGGATTCTAGGAGGAACAGTAAAAATCCGTAAAACAGAGACACGGTTCCTCTAAATGACCCACGGTACCGTTAAATTTAACGGTACCATCCCTATTTAGTGGTACCGTGACACTATTGTCACGAAAATTTCTGTTGAGGCTAGTTTTGGGCAGCTAGGGGGATGTTTTCTAGGGGAACTAGTTCCTGGAAATGATAGTGCCTCAACTCACTAAGTTGTTGTTTTCCTAATATGTCCCCTACAATGTTACATCTAGCACATAAAGATTATCAAGCAATTTTCCAAGATAATCATAAGCATGCAAGCATGAAGGACAAGATAAACTAGCATCCAAATATCACAAAAATCATTCATGCATGGTGATAGATTTAGTACTAAGCATGCAAGATAATTAGAGTATTAATTCCTAATATAGTCTATTAAGAATAAACCCTAGTAGGAGATATAAATCTCTTCATAACTACTAATGACTTGAGCTTTCTCCCATTCTTGTTGTACTCCCGTCTTGAGCATTTATCTCATTCTCATGATTTGGATCATCAAAGGGTGCATAATGGGTGGAGGATTCAGAAATGAGAATGGTTGACACGTATGACACGGTTATGGGTTTCATGACTGGTGTGTAAAGTGAGTATTGAGGACCGTTAAGGTAAGGGTGTAGGTTCATGAAATGGTGATAGAGACGGGTTAGGAACATCCCATAGGGTATCAATTTATTCTTGTTACCCTTGAGATGGACAATTCGCTTAGCGAAGAAGTAAGCGAGGTTGTATGGTTGTTGGGTTAGGAGACAGTAAATCATATGAGCACAACACGCCGGGAGTTGCTCACGATTTCCTGTGAGACTTAGAACATTTTCTCGCAGGATGACTGCCCAAGAAAGTAGTTCATAACGAACCTCTTCCAAACGAATTTTCGTTGGATTAGGGTAAGAGGGGTACTTATAAGTACGGATGAGTTTGGTTAGTTCGGTTGGAGAGGGTATGTACGAACACTACGGACTATTCTCTTCACGATAGTGAAAGAGAGACTCAAGACACCAATCTTCAGTATAGGCACATTGCCCATGATTGGGGATTTGAAGGATTTGAGCAAATTGCTCAAGGGTTAGAACAAATTTGAAATTTCTGACCCAAAACCAAAGAGACAAGGATTGATCCTCGTTACGTACGAGTTCAACTTGTCGGAAAAATTCCAACATAAAACGAGGACAAATGTGCTCGTTTATGTGGAGTAAGCAATCGAATCCTATAGCTCTAAAAGAAGTGTTGATGTCCCGATGATAAACAAGGGATGGATCAACGACACGGCCTTCATGAAACCGACGGGTTTCAAGATTGACATAGGCACGGATGTGGTTACCAGGAGTTGTGGGTTCTTGTGATATTTGGGGTGTGTAGGTGTCGGTTAGGAGATGATCAAAATCATATTTATGAGACATTTTTGTTTCCTATAAAAGTGTTTTCAGGAAAAATTAGTATGAAGAATAGTTGCATTATATACACATGCCTAGTGTGTGCCTATATGCAAACTATGTGGAGGTGCGGCAATCTCGACTCAAAAGAAAATAATGAGATTACCCAAACACTCCTAATTTTACTTTTGCTCAAGCAAATAAGTCGAGGACTACATATTGATTTTGTAGTTCGATCATGATTTGTGAGATCTTGTACGCATGGGAAAGTGTTTTTAGTTTGCATCAACAATGCATGAAAAGACAATTTCATGGTCCTAGTTTCGTGAGATTTTGAAAATGATGGAATTTGGGGTGTTTTGGTAACCTCAATGTTTTGGTACCAAAGATTTTGAAATGTTTTGGTGTTGATGACTTCTAATTGAAAATTTTCTAGAGAAAATTGAAAAACCCCAATTCAATTTTCATCAATGCATAAACCCTAGACCCAAAATTAAAAAAAAAATTGGAGTAAGATGACTTACAATTTTTGTTGAAAAAGGGTGAGAATGATTGTGGATCTTGAAACTCAATGTCTTGAATATGATCTTGAAGAGGTGTAATTAAGTGTTGGGTGTGAGGTTAAGTTATGACAACAGTTGCTGAGGTTATGAGGGTTTGGAATGAGTGGTGTGGAAAAGAGGAACTGAAATACAGAATGTTCCAGATGCACGGTTCCACGGTACCGTTAAATTTAACGGTGCCGTGCCACATTTAGTGGAGCCGTGTATCTGCAGGGATGGTTTTCTATCCCATTTTGATGTTTGACGAATAAGTCTCGCTGTTTTAGAGAGACTATGATACGAGGAAGGAATTTATACCTAATAAATTACTTTGACTGGGGAACCTAAACTGGACTTAACGAGACACACGAGATGACTTCAAGAGTCATGAGGTTTATGAAACATGTTCCATCATTCCTAGACCTAGACGAAGGTAGTTAAAGGATTCTCGTTTGAGAGGTTTGGTAAGGATGTCAGCGATATTGTCCTGAGAAGGAACTTTCTCAATAGAAATATTTCCTTTCTGAACATTATCACGAAGGAAGTGGTGGCGAATTTTGATATGTTTAGTACGGGAGTGTTGAACGGGGTTCTTGCTCAAGTCAATAGCACCTTTATTATCACACATAATGGGGACGTCATCTAAATGAATGTCATAGTCTATAAGGGCTTGTTTCATCCATAGTGCTTGTTGACATGCCTTTCCGGCGCTTACGTACTCGGCTTCGGTTGTGGAGATAGCAAGAAGTTAAGAAACAACCCATGAAGGTACAAACGCCACTCGTACTCTTTCGATCCACATAATCTCCCGCATGATCAGAGTCGGCATAGACAACAGTTTCTACACCGGTCCCCTTGGGATAGAATAATCCCAAGTGTATAGTGCCTTTAATGTATCGGAAGATACGCTTAACCGCTTCAAGGTGAGAGGTTTTGGGATCCTCTTGGAAGCGAGCACAAAGGCAGACACTAAACATGATGTCGGGCCTACTTGCCGTGAGGTATAGTAAACTTCCTATCATACCTCTATACTTAGTGCTATCCACGGACTCACCTTCTTCATCTTTCGTGAGTTTTATTTCCGTGGACATGGGGGTTTTCATGGGCTTAGACTCTTCTAAACTAAACATCTTAAGCATTTCTTTACTATATTTAGCTTGATTAAAAAAAATACCATCTTCCATTTGTTTGATTTGTAAACCAAGGAAGAAGTTTAATTCACCCATCATGCTCATCTCAAACTCTTCATGCATGATCTTTGAGAAATCATCGCACATCTCTAAACAAGTTGATCCGAATATAATGTCGTCGACATATATTTGAACAATGATGAGATGTGAATCTCTTTTCTTTGTGAAGAGTGTGTTATCAACATTTCCCATGGTATATTAATGTTCAATCAAGAAAGCTTTCAATCTATCATACCAAGCTTTAGGAGCTTGTTTAAGACCATAGAGTGCTTTCTTGAGCTTGTAAACATGATTCGGATATTCGAAATCAACGAATCCCGGAGGTTGTGCAACATACACCTCCTCGTTGATATAACCATTAAGGAACGCACTCTTCACGTCCATTTGGTATAGTTTAAAGTCTAAGGCACAAGCATAGGCAAGGAGTATTCTAATTGATTCTAATCTAGCTACGGGTGCATAGGTTTCATCATAATCTATTCCCCCTTGTTGGATATAGCCTTGTGCTACCAACCTTGCCTTATTCCTAACTACGACGCCATTTTCGTCGGGTTTATTCCTAAACACCCACTTAGTTCCTATGATTGTTTGATTCTTAGAAAGAGGTACTAAATCCCAAACTTGGTTTGCGGTGAATTGATTAAGTTCTTCTTGCATGGCAAGTATCCAACTTTCATCCTTAATCGCTTCACCTAAATTCTTAGGTTCTACGGTTGATATGAAACAAAAGAAATTACTTTTGTTTTGTGTTTGTGACCTAAGGGTTCTTTGGTTTAAATTACCTATGACATTTTCAATAGGATGGTTTTTGGATTCCTTAATGTTGACAATTTCGTCAACTTCAACTATTTCATCCTCAATGTCATCTTCTAAGGTTTTCTTGCCATTGACCCTAATGGCTTCATCCTCATCTAAGTCATCATCTACCAAGGGTGATGTTATAGTTTGTGGAGGACTTTCATCGAATGTCATGTTGAGTGATTCTTCGACTTTCATGGTTTCTCTATTTAGGACAACATAGGCTTTACTATTTTGGGAGTAACCTAGAAAGATACCTTCGTAAGACTTTGGGTCAAACTTGGTGAGGTAATCTTTAGTGTTTAGTATGAAGCACTTGCTTCCAAACACTCTAAAGTAATCAAGAGTAGGTTTTCTACCTTTCATGATTTCATATGGGGTTTTTCCTAGGATAGATCTAATTAGAATCCTATTAAGAATATAATTTAAGGTGTCCACCGCATTACACCAAAACTTTTGCGGAATTTATTGTTCATTCAACATTGTTCTACTCATCTCTTGTAGAGTACGATTTTTCCGCTCTACTACCCTATTTGATTGTGGAGTGCGTGGAGCCGAGAAATTGTGAGTAATACCATTAGCATCACAATATACTCCAAATTGCACTTCATTATCAAATTCCCGACCATGATCCGTCCTAATAGCGACTATTGTACATCCTAGTTGGTTTTGGACTTTCCTACTAAAGATTTCAAATTCCTCAAAAGCTTGAGTCTTATTCTTAAGAAATCTAGTCTAAGTATACCGAGAATAGTCATCAACTATTACTAAGGTGTAGTAATTTCCTCCGTAGCTCCGTACGGCGGATGGACCGAATAAGTCCATGTGAAGGAGTTCTAGGCATCTAGAGGTCGAGACCATATTCTTAGCTTTGTGACTTGAATGAGCTTGTTTTCCAACTTTACAAGCGTCACAAAAGTGTTTGTCGAACTTAATCTTAGGTAGGTTTCTAACTAATTCCTTAGATGCCAATGATTGTATCAACCGCATATTGGCGTGACCTAACCTCCTATGCCATAGAGTTGAATTATCATCTATGGTTGCTAAGCATATCCTATCCTGAGGCTTATTTCCTATTTTCATAACAAATAAGCCATTTTTCCTAACTCCTTTGCCTATGGTTTTACCATCCTTAATTATCTCACTTCCCTCTTCAGAGAATATAAATCTACACTTATTATCTACCATTTGACTAATGCTAAGCAAATTAAATCCTAAGTTATCTACATGCTCAACATTTCTAATAGTGAGGGAGTTTTGAGTGATCGTACCTTTGCCTATAATGTTGCCCTTAAGTTTGCTACCGAAAGTGACATTACCTCCGTTGTATGCCTTGTATGATGAGAATAAACTTCGGTTACCCATCATATGGTTAGTGCATCCACTATCCTTGACCCATTTGTCAGGCTCCAAGTCAATTCCCAAGCATATCTCATTTAAAGTATGAGCCATTAGACATGTTTCATCCTTGGGCTTCTTTTCTTCATCATCACCGCTATCACTCCAGGAGCCTCCTATGAGAGCTCGTTTGTTATTGAATTTCGGTGGTTTGGGACACTCTCCTATGAGGTGATTAGGATCTCCGCACCTAAAGCATTTCCTATTACTTGTCCCTTGCTTTTCAACATGGTTCTTTTGTGATGTCTTCTTCTTATCACGAGGTTGCCTAACGAACCTACCTCTTCTCGAACTTTTTAAAGTCCCTAACCGCTAATGCATATTCCTCATCTTCACTATCAGAACTTGAGCATTCCTCATCTCTAGACTCCTTCTTGGCTTTCAATGCTAGAGACCTAACACTCTCGCTTTTGCCTTTGACTATGTCGGAGTCCTTCTTGATTATCATCTCGTGAACTTTCAAGTTTCCTATAAGTTCATCGAGTGACAAAGTCGCCAAGTCCTTTGACTCTTCTATGGCGGTGACCTTTGCTCTCCATTTAGGATGTAGAGCCCTAAGAAACTTCCTAACATAATTCTTGCTAGAGTAACCTTCATCAAGAGCTTTAAGACTAGTGATAATAGTATTAAATCGAGCAAAAGCATTATCAATTGACTCATCTTCCGAAATGGAAAATTGTTCATATTGTTGAACAAGAAGATCTATCTTGTTCTCTTTGACTTGGTTATTACCTTGGTGAGTGACTAACAAAGTTTTCCAAATATCTTTTGCCGTATTACACATGAAAATTCTTTCAAATTCCTTTTTAGGCAAAGCATTATAAATCATCATTTTAGCCTCATTATTTTTGGCTAATTTCGTTTTAAGTTCATCACTTTGTTTATCATAAGAGACTATTTCATCCTTTTTAGTTTCCGGATTCATTTGAATAGGTTGAAAGTCACCCTCGGTAATAACATGCCAAAGATCAATGTCTTTTGACTTCACATACGTTTCGAATCTTGTTTTCCAATAAATAAAACAATCGGTTTCGAAGAGTGGTGGTCTTTGCATAGATTGCCCTTCTAGATATTTGTAGGAATCCATTGATCGATTCAAGTTTTAAAATACAATATACTTTAAAATCTTGACTGACGTGGCTTCTGATACCAATTGTGGGAAACTAGAAGGGGGGTTGAATAGTTTACCGGTTTAAAATTCTTTTAAAAATCTTGTTTTAAAAGTTGGCTATTGGAAACTTTGATTCGAACTCTATGTGTAACCAATCAACACCAATATGAACTACACACTAAACTAACTAATATAAACTAATGAAAGTAAAGAGTAGAGTTGGAAAGATCAAATCAAGACAAAGGATTTATAGTGGTTCGGCTACGAAGCTCTTCTTCGCCCTACTCCACTCCCCGAGTACCACACTCGAGAGTTTCAAGCACTATGTCAACAACCTCCCTTCAGGCGGAGAAAACCGTACACGTCGCTTATCATATTACCGACACTAAGCTAAATATCAAGTGCTAATCTTAGCTAGCACCAATCTACCAAGGTCCACGTGACCAAACACTCAAGCCCAGTGGCTTCAAGAGATCACCAAGATCTCGACACAATCACAAAGATCAACTCTCACTTCACTCTACTTAATCTAACTACTCTAGATCCTTTGATCACTCACACACAAACCCGATGGCTTTAAGAGATCTTCACTATCTCTTAAGATCACAATGATCTTCACTCACACTCTCACAAAAGAAAGATAATCTTGATGTATGCTAAGATACAACAAGGATGTAACAAGTGTTACAAAACCTAACAACTACAACTCTTGTATCTTCTTGAATACCTTGAGTTCTTCTCTTGCTAATGAAGAGGAATTATAACACCTTGTATCAACTTGGACACTTGAGTTCTTCTCTTGATAATGAAGAGGAATGATAACACCTTGTATCAACTTGGATACTTGTGTTCTTCTCTTGCAAGTGAAGAGGAATGAAGAGGATCACTTGAAGGATGATTGGATCACTCTTGAACAAAAGAAAAACTAACCAAAATGGTCTAAGAAAGAAAGTGTGAAGAGAGTATTCAACTCAGAAAGTTTTGTGTGTGAAAGGATGCCTAAAAACTGTGAAAGGGGTGGGTATTTATAGGCAAAGAAAATCTGACCGTTACAGAAAATTTTGTACGGACGGCTCTGTTAAATACCCCACGGCTCCATTAAATTTAACGAAACCGTGGAGCCGTCGTAGACTAGGACGCTCCAAATTTTGTCTTTTCTGGTGAAAACTTATTTAGGGAAGGTTGGAGCTGATTTTGGGGGGAAAAATGGCTGTTGTGATTTTCAAACTTATTTTTCCATTAAAACATTTCTTAATATTTCAAAAATAATTTGTCATGTGTATTTTTGAAAAAATGTTTTGTCCCATTTAAAATGTGAATTCTCAAAACATAAATTCACTTCTTTGATCACTAGTTCAAGTTGTAACTTTGTTCTAGAGTGATTTGCGTAGAAACGGGATCTTCCGATTAAAGACTTGTTTACGTTGATTTTTACGTATCGTGATTTCACATTTTGTCAACCTCAAAACGTGAAGTAATCGAAAGATATAAATAACGTTTTTAGAACATTATTTGCATCAACACTATCACCATGCATGAATGATTTTTGTGATATTTGGATGTTAGTTTATCTTGTCCTTTATGCTTGCATGCTTATGATTATCTTGGAAAATTGCTTGATAATCTTTATGTGCTAGATGTAGCATTGTAGGGGACATATTAGAAAAACAAAAACTTAGTGAGTTGAGGCACTATCATTTCCAGGAACTAGTTCCCCTAGAAAACATCCCCCTAGCTGCCCAGAACTAGCCTCAACAGAAATTTTCGTGACAATAGTGTCACGGTACCACTAAATAGGGACGGTACCGTTAAATTTAACGGTACCGTGGGTCATTTAGAGGAACCGTGTCTCTGTTTTACGGATTTTTACTGTTCCTCCTAGAATCCCTGCAACCCTAACCTCAAACCTGCAAATTTTGCAACCTCACACACACCCTAAGATTCCCTTACTACACCATAGGACACTCCCATCAACTTTAATTCAAATTTCACCCAACTTGCCTATTTAAGGCCTCACCCTTGCAAGCTTATCTTGCACTTCACCTTCAACCTCCCATCACACAAACACCATGTCTTCCACACATGGTTCCACCTCTCACATCTCCAAGAAACCTAGGATAACCGTGAAACCACCCTCAAAACCACTCTTTGTGGATCTCACAAAAGATGATGAAGCTATGACACCACCTTCCCAAACCACTCCATACTCACCATCACCACCTTATGCACCCTCTAAAACATCCTCTACCTACACAACATCTTCATCATCCTTCTACACTACATCATCAATGGAGTACACCCCATCCCCTTACCTCCATTGGACATTGCCATGCCAATTTCACCTCCAACAAACCTACCACAATCACCATCTCCTATCATGGCACAACCCAATCAACCACATCACTTTGATTTACATAGTGCTAATTGCCTATGTTGTCTCCATAACCGTAATCTCATCTACTTCTTAAGAGACGAGATTCATTTCATGTTCTACTTTATAGAACATCTCTTGACACCACCACCACCCCAAATGGGGCCCCAATCTCCACCACTTCCTAACCCACAATAGGTCTTTAGGAGCCTGATGGATGCGCGTTATGTCGTTGCGGTTTAGCAGTATTAATGCCTACTCAAGTTTTAAATTTATATTTAGTCGACTTATCAATAACACACACACCTAACGAGCAGTGTACCCGGTCAGTATGAATATAATGGTAAGTAGAGTGTCGATCACTAAGAGTGGAACGTATTATCTAGTTATTCTAATCAGTATTTTAATATCCTAAGTTAGCTATACAACCTAATCTAACGCAAGGGGGTTCAGCCTGAGAGACTGGCACGGTTTGGTTATGATTAAATAGAAAACTAAACTAATGAGCACGAATCAGCGATTAGCACACACGTACACAGATAGATACTCGAGACAATAAGAAGACCTGTCCTGATGATTAAATAGCTTGTCACTTGTTTTGCTAGTTTTATATGAAGCGTATATAATTAAACCTTTCTCGTTGGCTCTAATCTTATCGGCGAGTAAACCCTTAATGATTACTTATGTCTATCCTATTTATTTAAGAGACGTTAAAATAAATAGGCGAGGAAGGGGCATGGCGACCCAAGCAAGACTCAGCTAGACACAGAGGTTATCAATGCACTAATAAAAGTCACCAAAGACATCAACATATAAACTTTAATTAATGGGAAAGCAATATTAAGGGGAGTGCATGATCTTCCGTAGTCACATGACACAAGCCCATCAATCCTGATGAATTAAAGTGTACTAAAACAATAAAACAAAACTACTTAATGAATTGAATACATGCAGGACCTTCTTACAGCTCTTGTATCTTTGTTTAAGGTGTGTCTTGTGCTGCTTGGTCGTCTGAATTCGGCTCTAGGGTTATGTCTAGGTCTTCGGTCTTTTAGAGCTAAGAGTCTGAGAGCCCTTAAATTCATCTGTCCTTGGGGTATTTATAGTTTCTGTCTCAGGGATAGATGCGGCGCATTTAGTTGATAGATGCGGCGCATTGACTTAACTTCGCGTGGGGTCCAAGATTAATATATTCTGGAATATTCGTACACCGTCTTCAGATGCGGCGTAACTCGATCTTTGTATGCGGCGCATGTACTTGGATTGTAACTTGTGAAATCTTGATAGTGATACGCCGTGTGTTAGAAGTATATTGCGGCGTATCTGGAGTAGAACGAGCTTGATCTTCTTCTTTGACCAAAGTTTCATATGCGGCGCATGACAGAATTGCATGCGGCGCATTCTTTAAAGTCAGGCAATGGTCTTCGAATTCCTCTAAGTATGATATTGCGTCGTATCTGTTGAGTGAGATACGGCGCATCTTCTGGATTTCAGTAGACTCTTAACATCTCGCTTGTTTTGCTCCATAATTAGTCCAAAATCGCCAAGTTTCACATAATGCTTGTTTTTACCTGAGAATTACTAAAGTAAACATTAATGTATCGATTCTCATGTATAATATAATAAAACAAGTCAAATAAATAGGATAAATGATGATAATAAAATGTACTTATTTGAGTTCATCAAATATCCCCCCACTTGAACTTTACTTGTCCCCAAGTAAACCTTAGAATTAATCGTATGAAAATGTATCCTAAAAGATATTAGGATTTATTTTTATATTTAAGCACGTATTCGTTTTGTCATAATCACACAACCAAACACTTAACGAAGTAGAAACCAAAATAATTTTTAATGTAAAACAATTCTAAATCGTTTAGTTGCTTAGTTGTGACGAATATTCTATCATAGGCTTGGCAAGTATACGCATCTCCCCCACTAAAGCCAAGGAGTAACAAGTCTAAAGCGGTAAAAAGGGTTTGTTGGTTAAGGGTTGATCATCCTTTTTAATATCTATCGATCTCATATTCCAGAAAAAGCGACAAAACTACAAATACATGATCGAATCCACGACCACGATACTTGCAATTGCTCAAATCCTTAACTCGAATAGGCTAAAGATAGGACCAAGTAATCTTCAGCAATAATATTATATCAAAAAGGGCGACAAAATCATAAATACATAGCCGAATCCACGACTACGATACTTAAGATTGCTCAAATCCCTAATCTCAATAAATCAAAGGTTTGGATGAAGAATGATATAGGGTATGGATAATATTTGGGATACAAATTGGTGTAAAATAAAAAATAAACAAAACAGATAAATTAAAATCCTAAATGTGGTTAATTACTTTCCCAACCATCCCATGAATAAGACTCATATCATTGAATAACTCACGCTTTAACACTTGAAACACATGCTTTAGGTAGACACGAATTATACTCAACAAAATCTCAATCAAAGAATAACCTTAGTTGGCGTTCCCATAACGGCCAACTCCCATTCAATCCATAAATATAATATACAACAACAAATAGTGGTGATATCTCCCACTTAATACAAAACTTTACATAATTTGGTTAAAACAAACTTCCAACTTTTCCTTTTTCTTTTTCTTTTCTATTTTTTTTTTATTTTTTTATTTTATTTTATTTTTTATTTTTTTTTGACATAATCATATATGTGTAAAATTTCACAACTTTTCTATCACTATTTTTCCGGATAATTTTTACATACTCTTCATACTTTCAGAAATAACTGTAATAGTGAAAGTAGCAAACACACGAAAAATAAACTAAAAATTATACAATATTTACTTTCATACCAATTGCATTGTGCAATTTTCCGACCTAACCAAAGATAATGAATTACGCATGCGAACACAGGTAATGTAAGGAAACACACTTTGCCTAAAGCAATTAACCACGGATTTTAATCTACAGGGTAGGCTAAGGTGTAAGGGTGTATTGAAACATTATAACAAAGGTGTAAGAAACGAAAGGAATGGCTCTGAGGGTTTTTCTAGGGGTATCTTACTCTAAAAGTGAGAGTAACAAAGGGTTTATACGGGGGTTAACTAACCAGTGTAGTTAGTTAATATCACATAACATGTAAAGGCTATTTGGGTGTAATCCTAGAAATTTACCAATTTAGACAAGTCACTCCAATTATATAGATAATACTCATTATGGTGGTCTCGAATAGTATACAAGCCAAGTTCTAAAGTTTACAAGTCACCAGCACACTAAAGTTTTAATATTTTTGAAAGAATAGAGTTATGTGTGCGGTTATGTAATTTAGACTTTAAACAAAAACATGCTAAAAAAATTTAAATTTTGATATATTAAGCGCATTTTAAGCATATTTTGAAAAAGTTTAGGACAAGTAAGTGTTCTAATTCTCCATCCCCCCACTTAAGTTAAACAACGTCCTCGTTGTTTTTGTCAAAGATAAAAAAAACTGGAAATTAAAAGAATTAGAATAGAAAAACTCCCCTGAGATTTGCTCGGTATGATCCTCCATTATTCGTATAAGAGCAAAAATCAACTTTCTTGAGGATTAGAACGTTTAAGCTTCATAAATGATGTATCCACAAAAATGCAGGAATCTTTAATACCATCTAGACTTTAACACACCTGAGTTAAGAAGGTTCAAACTTGCATAATACATTAGTAGTTAGTAAAAATAAAACCTAAAAATTTAAACTGTAAATCGTCAGGTCAGTCGATACGCCGTATCTTATGGAAGAAGATACGCCGTATCGAGTCTGGAATAAATACGAATCAGAATAAAAGATGTGTCGCATCCTTAACCAGGGATGCGCCGCATTAAATAAACTAACAGAGTTTTAAATTCAAAAATAAAAATGCAGAAAATGAAATAAGATACGACCAGTGCAGGTGATGCGTCGCATCTTATGATGGAGATGCGCCGCATCTTCTGCAGGTCTGACAGACTCGACACAGAACAGAAAAGTAAAAAATTTTCCATCGAGTTGTCTCCCGGTTAGCACTTTTCTTTATTGCAGAGTCTTCAAGTTAGACTCACGTTCAGCTCCTTATTCCAATACTTCGGGTTCAAACTCCACCACTTCGTTCTCAGTATCCTCAATTTTATTATCAAAGTATTTTTTAACTCGTTGCCCGTTTACCTTGAATATATAACCATTTTTATCGCATATTTCAATAGTCCCATATGGATACACTTTTTTGACAACAAACGGACCCGTCCATCTTGATTTAAGTTTACCTGGATACATCTTTAATCGAGAATTAAATAGCAGCACTTTTTCTCCAATAGTAAACATTTTGTCCCCATGTAACCTCGAGTCATGCCATCTTTTAGTTCTTTCTTTATAGATCTTAGTATTTCTGTAGGCCTCATCTCTTAGTTCGTAGAGTTCATTGGGTTCCATGAAACAGTTCTTCGTTGCAGCCTCCATATCTATGTTACATTTCTTCAAAGCCCAATATGCACTTTGTTCTATTTCGACAGGTAGGTGGCATGCTTTTCCGTATACAAGACGAAATGGAGTGCATCCCATCGGTGTCTTATAGGCTGTACGAAATGCCCATAAAGCATCATTTAACTTATCAGACCACCCTTTCGGATTATATCCAGCTGTTTTTTCTAGAATCCGTTTTATAGCCCTATTGGTTACTTCAGTTTGCCCATTGGATTGAGGATGGTATGCAGTGGAAACCCTATGATACACTCCATATTGTTGCAAAGCTCTTCCTAGATGGTGATTACAAAAGTGTGTTCCCCTATCACTAATCAATGCTTTAGGAACTCCAAACCCGGTGAACAAACTTTGCAAAAATTTAAGAACTACCTTGCTGTCGTTTATTGGTAACGCTTGCGCTTCGACCCATTTTGATACGTAATCAACAACAACCAAAATATACTTATTACCTTTAGATTCAGGAAACGGTCCCATGAAGTCCAATCCCCATATGTCGAAAACTTCACATACTTGGATATAGTTTTGCGGCATTTCGTTTCTTGATGTAATATTTCCGGATCGTTGACACGCATCACATCCTTTTATATAAGTTTTTGCATCATCCAGCATAGTGGGCCAATAAAATCCTGCATCAAGGATTTTCCTTTTTGTAATAATTGCACCATGATGTCCCCCCGTCGGCCCTGAATGGCAATGTGCCAATATTGCTGGGACATCATCTCCATCTACGCATCTTCGTATAATATTGTCAGGACATAATTTAAAGGCATAAGGTTCATCCCAAATATACTCACTAGCGCGAGTTAGAAACCTTCTTTTCTCGTCGGATGTTAGCCCTTTTGGAATTTCATTTGCAACAATAAAGTTTATATAGTCGGCATACCATGGTGTATTATCATTGCTCTTAATTCTTACCATCATAAGGTGTTCATCAGGAAAAGTCATCAGCGATTTCCCTTTCATCAAGTACCTCCATATCAGGGTTTTCTAGTCTAGATAAGTGGTCAGCAGCTAGATTCTCGGCACCCTTTTTATCTTTAATTTCAATATCGAATCCTTGGAGCAATAAAACCCACCTAATAAGCCTTGGCTTGGCATCCTGTTTATTGAACAAATACTTCAAAGCAGAATGGTCAGTGTAAACCATAGTTTTTGACAAGAGAAGATATGACCTAAATTACACCGTTCGTCCCTGTGGTTTGTCCAAAATCACTGGTTTAGTCCCTAACGTTTAAAAGTTGCGTATATGGTCCCTCTGACAGCCAACTAATAACACCCTTGGTCCCTCCGTCACATTTTCCGTTAAAGTTCCCTCACGTGACTAAAACGTGAGGGTAAATCAGTCATTTTCGCTATCCTTTGACTCATACTTAAAAGATTTTCTTCTTCCCCATTAAACAATTAAGTCTCTTAAATTTTCCCTCTGATCTTTCTAAAAAAGCTACCAACCCGTCTACTGTTTATATTCAATCCCTAAATCTTAAATCCAATTTGATCTTATGCGCAATGGTGAGGGCTTTGTGGAATATACGTGACCCTGATAAAAATGACGCAATCGTGGATTATGCTAGGGCTTATGGTAAGTTAATTTTTTAGTTTTTGAAGGTTTTTTTATCAATGAAATCAACTTTGATCATCAATTAACTGATTTTAACGACCCTAATTAATAATGTGACTCTTTTTTTATTTTGTTTTTTTCCAGCCAAGGACCCTAACTTCTTTAGTCTGAAGATTCATCATGGAGGGATGTTTTCAGAGTCTCCAGGAAGGAAATATGTGAATGGCAGGTTTAGCTTTGTTGATAACGTAGATGTGGATTTGTTTAGTGTGATTGAGTTGAGTGAGATGATTCTGATGTTAGGTTATGAAGTAGATAGGATAATGTACTACCAATATTTGATCCCTGACCTTGATTTAGACCATGGGATTAGAGCTTTAGGCAGTGACCAAGATGTTCATGAACTCTGTAGATATGTATTGCTAGGTCATAGGTTGTTGAATGTCTACATTGAACATGATGAAACCACAGTAGACACTTATACTCCTTCACCATTTAAGAAGTGTACCATTACTGAATTAGAAGATGATGAAGTTGTTGTTAACAAATCTTGTGCTAAGCAGTTAACTTTAGAATGGTTTGGGAGTGAAATAGGTCAAAGCAGTGGTGCTAAGGAAATGGGTCAAACTGAGTTTACACAAGATTTTTATGATGCTTTGGACAACCCAGACTTTGATCCTTTCCTTGGTTTAGATGATGATGAGGTAGTTGCTAAGGCTACAGAGGTTGAGCAGACATTAAACACTAATGATAATGATGATGAAATTTTAGAGGAAAATAGTGAAAGTGGAGAAGATAGTAAATCAGGGACAGATACTGATGATGATTATGATGAGGAAAATAGTGAAAGTGGAGAAGATATTGAAAGTGGAGAAGATAGTAAAACAGGGGAAGATACTGATGATGATTCTGATGACAGTGATTATATTGTTGATGAGATTAATGATATTGATGAAGTAGAAGTAGACATGCAAAACTTCAATGCTAATGTAGATGTGAATGTAGAGTTTATGGGCAGTAAGAAAAAGAAACATGTTACATTTGAAGAACCTTTGGATGTGGAGGTAATAGACAATGATGAATTTGACAGTGGGGATAGTGGGGATGATGATGTTGAGAAGGCTAGGAAAAGAAAGTTAAAGGACTTAAGGAAGAAAATGGGTATGAATGCAGAAGGTGGGAGTAACAAAACATACTTCTATGTAGGCCAGAGTATTGGAACTGCAAAAGAGGCTAAGGAGATGATTAAATTGCATTCAATTGAAACAAGGAGGGAAATTCAATTGAAAAAGAATGATAAGGTTAGAATTAGAGCAGAGTGTAATGGTACCATTCCAACACTTGGGCCTAGTGAAAATGAAGGAAATGCTAATGTTGGTGATAAAGTTGGGCCTGATGGTAAGGCTGGCCCATCAACTGGGGTTAAATGGACCAAGTCAAAAATTAGGTTAGAATCTCCAATAAAGGAGAAAATGACAAAGTCCAAGATAAGGGCATCTGTTTCCCCATTAAAGTCAAAGGACAATAAAGTAGGTAAACCTAACAAGAAACCCACTGCTGAGAATAAATGTCCTTGGTCTTTACAAATATCAAAATGCAGGGATGAGAGTTGGTCTGTTAGAACACATCAACCTGTACATAGGTGTTTGCAAACCAGAAAAGTGAAAGCTTGTACATATAATTTCTTAGCAAAAGATATCCTGCAGCAAATTGAATCCAATCCAGGTATACCAATTAAAGCTGTTCAAGCCCAAACTCAGCAGAAGTTCAAACTTGAAGTATCTAGGATGAAAGCATTTAGAGCAAAGTCAGAAGCTGTTAAGCAAATACAAGGAGATCACACTCAACAGTATGCTAGTTTGAGGGACTATGTGCTGGAGCTGAAGGATAAGAATCCCAACACAACTGTTAAAATTCAATGTGAGAGACCATCAAATCCAGGTGAAAGCACAAGGGTTTTTCAGAGGATTTACATATGTCTGGGTGCAACTAAAGAGGGATTCAAGGCTGGTATGAGGGATTTATTAGGGTTGGATGGTGCCTTTATGAAAGGACCATTTCCTGGTCAGTTGTTGACTGCTGTAGGTTTGGATTCAAACAATGGGATATACCCATTGGCATATGGTATTGTTGAAACTGAAAACTTAGAGTCTTGGACTTGGTTCCTAGAGCAGTTGGGTGATGATTTAGATCTGGTGGCCAATTCAAATTTCACTTTCATTAGTGATAGGCAAAAGGTATTATACTTGTGAACTGTCTTAACCATTTATATTGTTCACACTTGCATACTGTTATGCTAATTAAATGTATTGTAACACAGGGGATAATTCCAGCAATTGCAAAACTATTTCCAGCAGCTGAGCATAGGTTTTGTTTAAAACACATACATGAGAATATGAAGCTGAAATGGAGTGGTAAAGCATTCAAAGACCTCCTATGGAAATGTGCTACTGCAACCACAGTGCCACATTTTACTCATGCTATGGATGAACTGAAAACATTCAAAAAGGAGGCTCATGCTTGGCTATGCAAGATTCCAAAGGACCATTGGAGCAGAAGTCATTTTTCAGGTATGCTATTGCTTAACAAGTACTTGTATTTGACTTAAGTATTCAAACAAAGTGGTAATATATGATTACATATTGAATTTAACAGGTAGAGCTAAATCAGATGTATTGTTGAATAATATGTGTGAGGTGTTTAATGGCAAACTTGTAGAAGGAAGGGATAGGCCTATTATTAGTGCATTAGAGTATGTTAGGGAGTATTTAATGAGGAGAATCAAGACTGTTAATGGCATCATAGACAAGAGTGAAGGACCACTGACCCCAACTGCAACTAAAATTCTTAAGAGTATATCTGATCATGCTGCTGATTATGTAGCTTCTTGGAATGGAGGTGATAAATACCAAGTTTGTGGCCCATGGTTTGATCAGTGTGTAGTTAGTGTGTCTGAGAAAAGTTGCAGTTGTAGGTATTGGGAATTAACTGGCATACCATGCAAGCATGCTGTAGCTGTTAATTGGGACATGGCTCAGAATAATATGAACCCTGGTCTAATAGAAGAGTGGGTGCACCCTTGTTACAGACTTGAAACATGGAAGAAAATGTACTCACACACCATTGGTCCAATTAATGGTCCAACAATGTGGCCTAAGTGTCAAATCAAAACAACTATCCTTCCACCATCATATCACCCACAACCAGGCAGGCCAAACAAGGCAAGAAAGAGGTCTGCTAGTGAAAAGATAGATATGGTAAAAAATTGTAAGCTTTCAAGAGCAATGAAGACAGTTACTTGTGATTTGTGCAAGATGACAGGACATAACAAAAGAACCTGCAAGAGTCAAGGTAGTAAAAAGGGTAAGCAGACTGCAACTCAAAAAAGAAAAGGAAATGCTCCAAGTGAAAGTCAACCTGCAAGTAAAAAGGGTAAGCAGACTGCAACTCAAAATCCAAGTCAAAGTGCAAGTCAACAAAAAAAGAAGCCTGCAAAGAAAGCTGTCAAAAGGAAAACTGTGTGAAGAAGGCTGCAAGTCAAAAAAACTCATGTTTTGGTCCCATAAAAACTACTCTGTTATTTGCAGTTATGCAGTTAATCTATGTTATTTTGTTTAGAATTGTAATGCAAGTGGTCCTTATTTGATGTACTAGACATATGCAATTACTCTATCTATTTTGTATGTCATGTTGACTTTAATGGTAAAATTGCAGTTGGTCATGTTGACTTTATAATGGGTCATTTTCAGTTTTCACTTTAAAATGGGTCATTTTCTATTATTGGCATTGCAGTTATATGCTTTTGAGTTTAAAGTATTGCTTTTGACTTTAAAATGTTGCTTTTAACTATACTTGTGATATTCAGTTGCTTTTGACTATTATTGGCATTGCAGTCATTTTCAGTTTTCACCACAAACACAACCAACATCAAACACAAAAAAATTAAAACACAAAGAATGCATAAAATACAGTATTTCCATTAGATAATTAGGGTTGTTACAAAATACAAAATTGACTACAAAAAGTCATAAACCCATTACATAATACCCAACTACTAAGAACAACTTATGTGAAGCCTTTGAACCAACCAAACACTAAAACTGATAACCATGTAACAACCAACATTTTCTTCATTCTTTGGCGACTTCCTTCTGCTTCCAATAATCTTGCTTCAAGCACGTTCCTTGCCCTCAAAAGTCCAGGTATGATGTTTACAGCACGCGCACACATTGGGGGATCATACCAACCAATGAATGGACAAGTGGATCCCTAAAATATAATCAATAAAAAATACCATCGATTACGTCTCAAATCAAAATCAATTGAAACCCTAATTTAATATTCAAAATCTTTAATATTCGAACAATTACCTTGATAGGGCAACTGTAAAATCGTCTTCCAGGGTTTATATCAGTCCAAGATGTGAGAATAATTGCTCTTCTACCACAAGAACAATTAACCATTGTTGATATTAAATAAAGATGGAAGAGAAAAAAAAAAAACCTGTGAAAGTTATAATGTGGATTTGTTTAACTTTGAAGAAGGTAGGTGCGGCATTTATTGGAAAAGAAAAGATACGGAAAAGACTGAATTACCCTCACGTTTTTGTCACGTGGGGGTACTTTAACGGTGATATTGATGGACGTCCACCTCAGGGACCAAGGGTGTTATTAGTTGGCTGTCAGAGGGACCATATACGCAACTTTTAAACGTTAGGGACTAAACCAGTGATTTTGGACAAACCACAGGGACGAACGGTGTAATTTACTCCATAGTTTTTGACAATATAAGATATGACCTAAATTTATCGAATGCAAAAACTACTGCTAAAAGTTCTTTTTCCGTGGTGGTGTAATGTTCTTGGGCATTATTTAATGTTTTGCTAGCATAATAAATTGGCTTAAATTTCTTTTCTATCTTTTGGCCAAGTACAGCTCCAACAGCATAATCACTAGCATCACACATTAGTTCAAAAGGCAGATTCCAATCTCGCGAAATTATAATAGGTGCAGAAGTTAGTTTTTCTTTAAGTATATTAAACGCCTTTTTGCAATCTTCAGAAAAATCAAACTTTGCATCTTTTAGCAATAATTGGGTCATAGGCCTAGATATCATTGAAAAATCCTTTATGAATCTACGATAAAATCCAGCATGTCCTAAAAAACTTCTAACACCTTTTACATTAGTGGGGTAAGGTAGTTTGGCAATTACATCAATTTTAGCCTTGTCGACTTCTATACCTTTCCCAGAAATCTTATGTCCTAACACAATTCCCTCTCTAACCATAAAATGACATTTTTCCCAATTAAGAACAAGGTTAATTTCTTCACACCTAGCAAGCATTTTATCAAGTTTAAAGAGACAATCACTAAATGAGTTACCGAACACCGAGAAGTCGTCCATGAAGACTTCCATAAAGTCTTCTACCATATCATGGAAGATAGCCGTCATACAACGTTGGAAAGTAGCAGGGGCGTTGCATAGTCCGAACGGCATTCTCCTATAGGCGAAGGTTCCATAAGGGCAGGTGAAAGTCGTCTTCTCTTGATCCTCGGGGGCAATGGGTATTTGGAAGAAACCTGAAAAACCATCGCTGTCTAAATATCTGCCTTTGAATTCATTAATAAAGTTTCTTGCTTCACGATGTTCTTTTTCATTTGCTTGAGCGATTAGTAGTGCAAACTCTTCCATGGTAAGGTTTCTTTGGGGTCTTCCGAACCAGTTGGGGAAAATATCGAACATTGTTCCTGAAAATTAAAGACAGGTAGATTTCAAAGTAAAAACTTCCTAGTGTAAGGGTAAGTTAGAATATTTTCCGTTCGGGAATAAGAAAAATAAAAGTTGCTGATATCTGCAAACGATGCGCCGTATCCAAAAAGTTGGATACGCCGTATCTTATTTCGTTAAAATTTAATCAGACTTTTATTCAGAAAACAGATACACCGCTTATGAATTAGAATGCGCCGTATCCAGCTTAAATTATCAAAAATCGATTATATTTATTAAAATTAAATGCGTCGTATTAACAAAAGCTAATGCGCCATATTTTCGTTACGTTTCAAAATACAAGATTTTTGATTTAGTAGATGCGCCGTATCGATAAAGATCGATGCGTCGCTTCTGTTTAATAATTCGAAAAAAAACTGTTTTTAATTTAAATAGAAAATACGCCGTATCTGTGAAAACAGATGCGTCGTATGGCGTTAGGGTTTAGAAAAATTTCTTATTAAAAACAGAATACGCCGTATCTTGGGGAAAGATGCGTCGTACTCGAATTTATTAAACGCGTTGTATTTTATAAAAATTAAACGCAATACGCCGTATCTGTGAAAACAGATGCGCCGTATCGTTTGTATCAGCACAATACAACGACAGCAGAATGCAGAAAAATAGAAAAAGAAAAACAAAAATAAAAACAATCAAAAAGAAACAAAAATTACAGAAAACAAAAACACACAAAAACAGAAAATATGCAAATTATACAATGAATGCAATCTATCTAATATATAACAGGGTTAGTGGTTAGAATCTAAAAAAAAAAAAAAAAAAAAAAAAAAAAAAAAAACTAAAAAGAAAAACCTAATTAAAATACTAATCAAATTAACAGATAATAACAATTCACTCCCCGGCAGCGGCGCCAAAAACTTGATGGAAGAAGATACGCCGTATCTTGGGGAAAGATGCGTCGTATGGCGTTAATGTGTCGTTGCGGTGCCAAAAACTTGATGGATGCGAGTGATGTGTCGTTGCGGTTTAGCAGTATTAATGCCTACTCAAGTTTTAAATTTATATTTAGCCGACTTATCAATAACACACACACTTAACGAGCAGTGTACCCGGTCAGTATGAATATAATGGTAAGTAGAGTGTCGATCACTAGGAGTGGAACGTATTATCTAGTTATTCTAATCAGTATTTTAATATCCTAAGTTAGCTATACAACCTAATCTAACGCAAGGGGGTTCAGCCTGAGAGACTGGCACGGTTTGGTTATAATTAAATTGAAAACTAAACTAATGAGCACGAATCAGCGATTAGCACACACGTACATAGATAGATACTCGAGACAATAAGAAGACCTGTCCTGATAATTAAGTAGCTTGTCACTTGTTTTATTGCTAGTTTTATATGAAGTGTATATAATTAAACCTTTCTCGTTGGCTCTAATCTTATCGGCGAGTAAACCCTTAATGATTACTTATGTCTATCCTATTTATTTAAGCGTCTCTAATAAATAGGCGAGGAAGGGGCATGGCGACCCAAGCAAGACTCAGCTAGACACAGAGGTTATCAATGCACTAATAAAAGTCACCAAAGACATCAACATATAAACTTTAATTAATGGGAAAGCAATATTAAGGGGAGTGCATGATCTTCCGTAGTCACATGACACAAGCCCATCAATCCTGACGAATTAAAGTGTACTAAAACAATAAAACAAAACTACTTAATGAATTGAATACATGCAGGACCTTCTTACAGCTCTTATATCTTTGTTTGAGGTGTGTCTTGTGCTGCTTGGTCGTCTGAATTCGGCTCTAGGGTTATATCTTTCCTCTGTCCAAGACTCTCAAATTCATCTGACCTTGGGGTATTTATAGTTTCTGTCTGAGGGATCGATGCGGCGCATTGAGTTGATAGATGCGGCGCATTGACTTAACTTCGCGTGGGGTCCAAGATTAATATATTCTGGAATATTCGTACACCGTCTTCAGATGCGGCGTAACTCGATCTTTGTATGCGGCGCATGTACTTGGATTGTAACTTGTGAAATCTTGATAGTGATACGCCGTGTGTTAGAAGTATATTGCGGCGTATCTGGAGTAGAACGAGCTTGATCTTCCTCTTTGACCAAAGTTTCATATGCGGCGCATGACAGAATTGCATGCGGCGCATTCTTCAAAGTCAGGCAATGGTATTCGAATTCATCTAAGTATGATATTGCGTCGTATCTGTTGAGTGAGATACGGCGCATCTTCTGGATTTCAGTAGACTTTTAACATCTCGCTTGTTTTGCTCCATAATTAGTCCAAAATCGCCAAGTTTCACATAATGCTTGTTTTTACCTGAGAATTACTAAAGTAAACATTAATGTATCGATTCTCATGTATAATATAATAAAACAAGTCAAATAAATAGGATAAATGATGATAATATAATGTACTTATTTGAGTTCATCAGAGCCCTCTTGGAAATGAAACATGCCTCTAGTCATTAGGGAATTATGCTTATCATTGTCTCTTTTATGTTTCCATGAAGTCATATCCATGTATGACATTTATTTTCTTTTAATGAATGAATGGGCTCTTATGAGGGTTGTTGGCTATCATTTTTAGCTCCTAGCTACTTTTCTTCTTGTGTGGTTGGATATTTGTCATAATGTGCTACTTGTTACATATTATATATGTATCTTCTAACTTTGTTTTGTAGCAAGAACCATTGCTCGATTCCTTTGTGTTCTCCAAATGAGGGGAAGTACACATCAAGGGGGAGCCTTTGTCACCTTTTTGATTAGACAAAAAGGGGGAGAAATGGGAGTAAACTCATTAAAAACTTGTTAACACTAATTTTAACCTAACATGAGTTTATATTTTGTCATCATCAAAAAGGGGGAGATTGTTGATGCAAATAATGTTCTAAAAACGTTATTTATATCTTTCGATTACTTCACGTTTTGAGGATGACAAAATGTGAAATCACGATACGTTAAAATCAACGTAAACAAGTCTTTAATCGGAAGACCCCGTTTCTACGCAAATCACGCTTGAACAAAGTTTCAACTTGAACTAGTGATCAAAGAAGTGAATTTATGTTTTGAGAATTCACATTTCAAATGGGACAAAACATTTTTTCAAAAATACACATGACAAATTATTTTTGAAATATTAAGAAATGTTTTAATGGAAAAATATGTTTGAAAATCACAACAACTATTTTTCCCCCCAAAATTAGCTCCAACCTTCCCCAAATAAGTTTTCACCAGAAAAGACAAAATTTGGAGCGTCCTAGTCTACGACGGCTCCACGGTTCCGTTAAATTTAATGGAGCCGTGGGGTATTTAACGGAGCAGTCCGTACAAAATTTTCTGTAACATTCAGATTTTCTTTGCCTATAAATACCAACCTCTTTCACATTTTTTAGGCATCCTTACACACACAAAACTTTCTGAGTTGAATACTCTCTTCACACTTTCTTTCTTAGATCATTTAGGTTAGTTTTTCTTTTGTTCAAGAGTGATCCAATCATCCTTCAAGTGATCCTCTTCATACCTCTTCATTAGTAAGAGAAGAACACAAGTATCCAAGTAGTTGCAAGGTGTTGTCATCCCTCTTCATTAGTAAGAGGAGAACACAAGTATCCAAGTAGATACAAGGTGTTGTCATCCCTCTTGATTAGCAAGAGAAGAACACAAGTATCGAAGTTGATACAAGGTGTTATCATTCCTCTTCATTAGCAAGAGAAGAACTCAAGGTATTTAAGAAGATACAAGAGTTGTAGTTGTTAGGATTTGTAACACTTGTTACATACTTGATTGTATCTTAGCATACATCAAGATTATCTTTCTTTTGTGAGAGTGTGAGTGAAGATCATTGTGATCTTAAGAGATAGTGAAGATCTCTTAAAGCCATCGGGCTTGTGTGTGAGTGATCAAAGGATCTAGAGTAGTTAGATTAAGTAGAGTGAAGTGAGAGTTGATCTTTGTGATCGTGTTGAGATCGTGGTGATCTCTTGTAGCCATTAGGGCTTGTGTGATTGGTCACGTGGACCTTGGTAGATTGGTGCTAGCTAAGATTAGCACTTGACATTTAGCTTAGTGTCGGTAATAGGATAAGCGACGTGTACGGTTTTCTCCGCCTGAAGGGAGGTTGTTGACATAGTGCTTGAAACTCTCGAGTGTGGTACTCGGGGAGTGGAGTAGGACGAAGAAGAGCTTCGTAGCCGAACCACTATAAATCCTTTGTCTCGGTTTGATCTTTCCAACTCTACTCTTTACTTTCATTATTTTGTATTTGTTAGTTTGGTGTGTAGTTCATATTGGTGTTGATTGATTACACATTGTTGATTGATTACACATAGAGTTCGAATCAAAGTTTCCAATTGCCAACTTTTAAAACAAGATTTTTAAAAGAATTTTAAACCGGTAAACTATTCAACCCCCCTTCTAGTTTCCCACAGAAATAAATCAAAGAATGTACTACATAGTGATCTTCTCACTAACTTAAACACTAACCAAAGTTTGTGTTTAAGTAAGAACCATGCTAACACACTGAATGAGTTTAGGGACTTAGTTCTTAGGAGGAGTAATGTTAGCCTTAGAAGCGGCAATCTTAGTCTAGTATTTCATATAAACAATCTAACCATTTTGTAAAAGGGTTTAGCCCATTGTCGTGGCCCATTAGTGAAAGCCTGCAATGTGTTAGGCTCATATATACACATCTCTAGCTTTGTATATAGTGTGGTTCCTCATTATTCATATCAATCTAATATCCTTTTGGTTCCACCTTCTCTCTACATATTTCTCTCTCTAAAACCTTCTACTTGTGTAACATTAAATGATCTAATTGGGTTCCTACAATTGGTATCAGAGCTTGTACATGATAGTGGATTGATTTTGGTGTCAACACAAATATCCTTGTTCGTATTTCAGAAATACGAGACGTGAAATTTTTTGAAAAACTATCCGTATGATGTTTTGGGATTAAAAGTGTTTAAACTTATGAATTTCTAACTCATATATCCTTCTAAAACCTTGGTTCATAAAGATATTACATTAAAAATGTGAAGGTTAATGATATAAAGTTGGCATTTTTATGTTTAATGCATGACCAAAGAGTAGATTTTGAGTAGAAATTTAGGAGAAAACACACGAATTTGGTTGGTTTAGGTGATTTTAGTTAGTTCAGTAGTCCAGATTTTTTCTTGAAAAATTGTTATCCTCAAAAGTTTTCGAAACCTTCGAGTTTTCTTGAAACATACGTGGCAGTACTATTAGGTTGAGACTCCACTACATAGGTGACGTGGCATTTCGAATACCTTAGTTTTGAGTAATTTGGTTTCGAGAAAAAATATTTCGAGTAATCCTACGTGTCATACTGACTTAGTTGAGACTCCACTACCTTAGACGCGTGGCATTTCGAGAAATTTTCATTTCGAGAAATTTGGATATTTCGAGTAATTTCTAGGATTTTTAAGGCAAGAACCTTTTCAACTTAAAAGTAAATCATTTCCAGAAATTTCTTCCTTAGTAGTCCTACTTAGCCATTACGAGAACTTTTAGATAATAGTAAAGGATAGTACGGATTTTGAGAAACAAGGATTACGAGTAACATTGATTTCGAGTAATTTCCCAAATTTTGTGGAAAAGGACCTTAACAACCTAAAAACAAAATCTTTCGAGAAAATTTTCACATACCAAAGTCAAAACCACTGTCAATCAGAAAAATCCAAGATCAAATTTCAGTTACACATCAAAACATGTTAATCATTTTAGAACCATTCATTCACTCTTATTTGGAAATTAAGAAAATGATACAAGATAACGGCGTAGAAATTAGAGACAATGTAGAAAAGGAGTATGACTTATTGCAAATGATTCATTCACCAGAAAGTAACCATTCTTCTTTTCCTCCTAACGCTTTTATAGTAGATATTAAAGAAGCAAATTCAGAAACTGATGTTCAAAGCCAACCTCAATATGACTCCGACACAATTCCTGAGGTAAAAGATTATGTTGCTGTGGTGGCAAATAATGTCACACCCCCAAATTTGGTGACTTGCAGCGGAATGGAACACTTGAGGGCGTGACTGACCATAGCACCATACTTACAGTTATATTGAACGACCTAAAGTGTCGTTTTGAAAATACATCCTTTGATTAATTAAAAACATTCAGAGTTACAAAGTTAGGTCCCAAAAGATGTTTCACGTTGCGGAAATAAGTTTATACAAATCAAACGATAACAAGTGCATAAAAGATAAGTGAGACGCGTCGTCACCGCGACTCCAAAATAGGTCCATATGCAGGTCATGATGCGCATACCTTAATTACCTGAAAATACATTTCTAAAAATGGTCAACAAAAATGTTGGTGAGATCATAGGTTTATGTAAATGAATAGTTCCTACGGTAACCAAAATATGAGGTGTATGACATAAATGCCACAAAAATAATACATTAACTCTTAAGTTCATGACCCCGAAGCTAGACTGAATGAAATGCCCCAAACCCGAGTGCTTTGCCAGACTCTTTAATATGATTAAAATGAAATGTGTTCGTATGACCAGTTGGAGCTACCAACCCGAACGGAGGCGTCACCCTCAATAGATCTATTCACTCACTCTCGCTAACTTCCATAATTAACGATTCATGATAATAAAAGGGACTTTAATCTGGGCAATGATGTAACTTAAGCAATGTAACTGGATTTTGATACTTTGGTCCGTATGTAAAAATGGTGCAATATATTCGCCCCCAAGAGTTTAGAAATTAAGTAATCAATTAAAAACAGGGCTATAAAAACTCACCTGATGCGATAGCACAATGACAAAAGTGGATGTGATGAAATGTGGCTCGGTCTCTAACCGAAACCTATTATGAATGATGTATCTAATGTAAGCAATGAATTTACGCAACACATGCAAATACGTATGTTATCGATACCACTCGAGACTTTTGAAAATAATGTTTATCGTTGAAAAATACATTTTTGACGGCTTAATAAGTTAATAAACTCTTTTCGTGCAAATGTGTTACAACGATAACCCACGATCGTCGTTTGATAATTTATCGGTGAATATTGTGTTTCCGTCGTAGAAATAATCATTTTTCATAACTTGTAAAAATATAACCAAATGACTTTGCAAAACTAGTCATAAATGTGTGCTCGTTAAGGGTTAGTGAATAGGCTCGGTGTCATTGAAAACCTTGTAACGATGTATTGAAGACGTATCATTTAACTTGTGATCATACGGGTCTCGATTGATAAGAAATACGGCTCTCAATATAGTGTATTGCAAAAACTGTTTTTAACTTAGTAATATTTTCTTATTAGAAAGCTGATGGAATTTTAGTAAAATTGTCGGACTTTAAACGCGTATATCTTTGTCGTTATGACCTCGTTTTCAACGTTCTTTATATCCACGGCTTCGTATTAACATGAACTAACATAATTTCAGTAGGTTGGGTCATCTAGATCACGTCTAATGCCTCGTTTTGTCCTTTGAATCTCGGCAAACAGCACGTATAATTTCATTAATTAGTTTTTCGTCGCTAAACTTAGAAAAATCATAACTTTCTCGTCGTAAGTCGGTTTTTAGTCATTCAAGCGGCCACGGTTTCGTTTTTGAAAGTATTTTCTGAATATGAAGGCCAATATATCCCCTGAGTTACTGAGTTTTCCAGATTTCACGTTTTTGGAGAGACCCTTATCTATTGTTTGAAATAATCACTTTTATGGTTCAAGACTTGTTCAAAACACAATCAATCAACACCACAACTACTCTAATCCTACCATACACCTTCTTAGGGTGTCATGGGGTAATAAACATCTCCAACAATGCTGGGTTTCATAAGGATACAACTAAAAATCCATAGATTTATGTTTATAAGGAAAATGAGTGACAAGTGGTATGTATAACATGTATATACTTGCATGATTAGTTGATAGCACAACAAAATATATCAAATGAGAGTATGAAAAGATTGAAAACTTTACTTGTAACTTACTTGATGATTTGAGGTAGTTTGGAGAGAAATATGTAAGTAATCTAGGGATTTTTATTTCAAAATCCTAGCTAGGAGTATAAATGAGACTTAATTAACCCTTGATCTTGAAAAATTTATGAACTCTTCTTTTGTTCTTGTGTTTGGCCGATCATATGAGAGGAGAGGAAGAGAGAGTTTGATCTCTTTAGCTAGTTGGATGATCTTGCTATGTGTTATGGAAATTAAATCAAAGAAATATAAGCTAGGTGCATTTAATGAAATGGTATCTAATCAAGTGCAAATGGAAGTATTAGGGGGTGCTAGGGGGGGGGGGGCGGCACATGGGATAAAATTGAAGAGTATTTGGGCTAATTAAAGCTTATGTCTCCCACTAGCAAGAGTTAGTTTAGTTTAAGTATACATTGGGTGTTATCGGGTACCGGGTTAACTAGAAATAAATCTTGACGAGTTAGAATAAAATGTGACGAAGTTGTAAAAATTGTAAAATCATATTCCTTGCAAGAATCGGGTGTTAGAATAGTTATGGGGTTGAAATTTCGCAAACCGACGGTGTTATAAGCTTTTAACGAGAAATATAGCGAACGATTTAAAAACACCGGGTAATTAAATAATGAAAACTCTATATCATTATAATGAGTATGAAAATATGTCATGATCACTGACGGGAGTATCGGGTGTAATGTTAGTAGTAATGACTGAGTGGTAACGTTTATTAAATAATTAAACATACGTTAATGAAAATCACACAAACCCGTGCATGACCTAATATGATGATGATGTTACTGATGATATGTAGACTACTCTAGTCTATATGAAGTGTTCTTACTGATGATGCATGAATACGCAGCTAAACCATAATGGTTACGCGCATTTGAATACTCGTAAACCTAGTTTACGAAATGATGAATGATAACCATGAATAGTGATTTCCTTCCGAGAATGAATAGTGTTTTGTAAATAGTAAATTTTTTGAAAACTTTTCAAAGTCTCAAACTGACTTCAAAAACGATGAATAGTGATTGGTGAATAGTAAATGATGAATAGTGATTGATAAATAGTAACTTGTCGAGGTTTGGAAAATGACCTGAAATTACGGGTTGTCACAGTCGCCCACCCAAAAAGGAATTCAGTCTCTGAATTTAGTTGGTGTTGGTCTCTGGGGTGGACTCGGTGAAAAGATGTGGGTACTTGAGACGCATTTGGTCTTCCCCCTCCCAAGTAAACTCGGGACCTCTTCGAGAATTCCACCGAACTTTCACGATAGAAATTTTGCTTTGCTTCAACTGTTTGACCTCACGGTCCATGATTTCTGCGGGCTCCTCAACGAAATTGAGCTTATCGTCGAGTTGAACTTCGTCCAAGGGAATTACAAGCGATTCATCTGAAAGGCATTTTTTGAGGTTTGAAACATTGAAGGTGTTATGGACACTGCTGAGCTCTGACGGAAGCTCAAGTCTGTATGCCACGGGACCAACCCTTTCCAGAATTCTAAATGGCCCAATGTATCTCGGGTTCAACTTCTCGCCTTTTCAGAATCGTATCACGCCTTTCCAAGGCGAAACTTTCAACATGACCTTGTCTCCAACCTGGAAATCTAATAGTTTGCGTCTAATGTCAGCGTAACTTTTCTGTCGGCTTCTGGCTGTTCGGAGTCTTTCTCGGATCTGAATTATCTTTTCTGTTGTTTCGCGAACCATCTCTGGACCAGTAAGTTGTGCATCGCC
Organism: Artemisia tridentata subsp. tridentata; assembly: GCA_021014915.2. Taxonomy (NCBI): domain Eukaryota; kingdom Viridiplantae; phylum Streptophyta; class Magnoliopsida; order Asterales; family Asteraceae; genus Artemisia; species Artemisia tridentata. The sequence goes on along the minus strand of CP139502.1, from coordinate 187,964,498 downwards.
AACCTCGGCCCAACAAACAGGGGACCGACACTTGCGACCATAGAGTGCCTCGAATGGTGCTGCCTTTATGCTCGTATGATAACTATTGTTGTAAGAGAACTCGATCAATGGCAAATGGTTAGCCCAACCATTTCCAAAGTCAATCACACATGCCCTGAGCATGTCTTCCAATGTCTGGATCGTTCTCTCGCTCTGACCATCGGTCTGAGGATGATAGGCAGTGCTCATGTCTAATTTGGTTCCAAATGAATCTTGTAATGACTCCCAAAAGTTTGAAGTGAATCGACTATCTCGATCGGAAATAATGGAAACTGGTGCACCGTGCTTTGAGACTATTTCCTTGACGTAAAGTCTGGTAAGTTGATCCATAGAATAAGTCTCTCTGATTTGAATGAAATGGGCTGATTTAGCGAGTCGATCAACGATTACCCAAATAGCATCGAAACCTCCTGATGTCTTGGGTAGTTTGGTGACAAAGTCCATTGTAATGCGTTCCCACTTCCACTGGGGAATTTCTGGTTGCTTAAGCAATCCTGATGGTTTCTGGTATTCGGCTTTTACTTTAGCACAAGTAAGACATTTGCTGACAAACGTAGCTATTTCTGCTTTCATATTCGGCCACCAATAAAGTTTTTTGAGATCCTGATACATCTTATCAGAACCTGGGTAAATGGAGTACTTCGACTTGTGCGACTCGTGCATAATCAACTCTCGTATCCCGCCATAGAGAGGTATCCAGCTTCTATCCCTGAAGCATAACATTTCGTCTGCTCTTCTTACAAAGCCATTGGCGTTCTCTGGCATTTTATCGATTTTCTCACTCGGTCGGTTTTCTTCCTTGAGTGCTTCTACCTGATCCTCGAGGATTTTTTACGGTAAAGGTGAAATGATCGTCATTCCCAATGATCTGACTCTCAAAAGCTTGAGTCTTTCTTTCCGGCTAAGGGCATCTGCTACAACATTAGCCTTCCCTGGGTGATATCGAATCTCACAATCGTAATCACTAAGCAGTTCCAACCAACGACGCTGCCTCATGTTGAGTTCTTTCTGATCAAGTATGTACTGTAAGCTCTTGTGGTCGGTAAATACTACACACTTAGTTCCGTAAAGATAGTGCCTCAAAATCTTGAGTGCGAAAACCACTGCACCCAACTCTAAGTCGTGAGTAGTGTAGTTCTTCTCATGCTTCTTAAGATGACGAGATTCATAAGCTATCACCTTCTCGTTTTGCATTAGCACGGCTCCATGTCCTTTATGTGAAGCATCACAATATACCACGAAGTTTTCAATCCCTTCGGGTAATGCCAAAATTGGTGCACTACAAAGCTTCTGCTTCAATAACTGAAAAGTGTACTCTTGTTTTTCTCCTCACTCGTACTTCTGGTTCTTCTGTGTCAACTTGGTCAACGGTTTCGCTATCTTAGAAAACCCTTCAATGAACCTTCTATAATATCCTGCAAGACCTAAGAACTGATGAATCTTTGTTGGAGTCTTGGGTGTTGCCCAATCTTTAACAACCTCGATCTTTGTAGGGTCGAATTGTAATCCTTGACTATCAATGACGTGACCAAGAAATTGTACTCTTCGGATCCGAAAATCACACTTCAAAAATTTTGCATATAATTTCTCCTGCTTGAGTAGCCCTAAAATCGTCTTGAGGTGCTCTCTGTGCTCTTCTTCGCTCTTCGAGTAAATCAAAATATCGTCGATGAATACAATCACAAACTTATCCAGATACGGCTTGCAAACTCTATTCATGAGATCCATGAATACTGCAGGTGCATTGGTTAATCCGAATGGCATTACTTGAAACTCATAATGACCATAACATGTTCTGAATGCTGTCTTCGGGATATCTCCCTCCCGAACTCTGAGCTGATGGTAACCTGGTCTTAAATCAATCTTTGAGTAGAAACTAGAGCCTTGCAATTGATCAAACAAGTCATCGATTCTGGGCAGTGGGTAACGATTCTTCACCGTTAACTTGTTCAGTTCTCGATAGTCTATCCACATCCTGAAAGATCCATCTTTCTTCTTCACAAACAAGACCGGTGCTCCCCAAGGCGAGGAACTCGGCCTAATGAATCCTTTGTCTAAGAGCTCTTGCAACTGGTTAGACAACTCTTGCATTTCTGATGGCGCTAGTCGGAAAGGTGCTTTTGCGACTGGTGCAGCTCCTGGCACTAAGTCAATCTGAAATTCTACTTGGCGAGTAGGTGGAAGTCCTGGCAAGTCTTCGAGAAAGACCTCCGAAAAATCTCGGACAATTGGTACATCGTCAAGTCGTTTCTCATCCGACTTCTTCTCTGTGATATGTGCCAACAAAGCATAACAACCCTTCTTTATGTATTTCTCGGTTTTGATGCATGAGATGATACTGAGTGTAGTCCCACTTCGTTCACCACGAACGATCAAGGTTTCGCCGTCGTAAGGAAGATGAACAAGTTTCTCATCACAAATGATTCTTGCTTGATGTCGGGATAACCAATCCATACCGATTATGACGTCGAAACTTCCAAGTTCTAAGGGAATGAGGTCTATATTGAATGGGTGATTAAGAAAATTGAGAGTGCAACCACGAATGATGGTGATTGTGCCAACTAAACTACCGTTAGCTAGTTCGATGTGGTAGGGAGTGTCTAGTGTAGTTGGTTCGATATTGAGTAAAGGTGCAAATGCATTAGAAACGAAACTTCTATCGGCTCCTGAATCAAATAAATGGATGCATAATGATTATTGATGAGGAACGTACCCGTGACGACATTCGGGTCCTCCTTGACATCTTCACCTCCTAACACTTACACTCTGCCTCTAGCTGTTCCACCTTGGTTCCCGTTTCCTTGATTCTTTGTTTTTGGACATTCATTCTTGAAATGTCCTCTTTCTCCACAACCAAAACATGTCAATGGGGGTCTCTGATCATCAACCACAATCGGAGCTTTGCAATCCCTGGTCGAATGACCAACCTTCTTACAGTTCCTACAAAGATTAGGATAGTTTCCAGGGTTATGATGGGTTTGGCATTTGTTGCACTTGGGTAAGGTACCATTGTAACCTCTCTTTTCAGATGGGCCTGCAGCATAGGCCTTTTCAACTTCTTGCCTCTTGGGTGGTGGTTGGGTAGCATTGCCACCTTGGTTATTGTCCTACTTTCTTTTATTGTTGTTGTTATTGTTGGAACGGTTTCGGTTGTTGTTATAGTTGTTGTTGTTTCGGTAGTTGTTGGAGTTGTTGTTGTAGTTACGGTTACTGTTGGTGTTGCTGTTGTTAGTGTTTGCAGCCGTCCCTTTCTTCACTACCTGAGCCATAAGCTTCTAAGATATTCTGACAGCCTCGTCCAGTGTTTGTGGGTCAAAAGAAATTACATCCCCCTGAATGTTGGATGGTAAACCACCAATGAAATTTTCTAACAGCTTTTTGTTGTCTGGAACCATAGTTGGACACAATGCAGCCAACTCCTAAAATCTTCTGATGCATGCTTCAATCTCATTACCCTTAGTTACTAACTCATAAAATTCTATTTCCAACTTTTTCACTTCCGTGCGTGGACAAAACTTCTTAGACAATATTTTCTTGAATTCATCCCATGAGAGCTTGTGAGCATTTTCCATACCAATCGGCTGGGAATAAGAATTCCACCACGACATAGCTTCATCAATGAGTGTACTGGTTGCAAACTTTACCTTGCTTTCCTCAGGACAGTTGCATAGTAGGAATACAGATTCTGTCTTTTCAAACCATCGGATCATGGCAGTGGCTCCTTCAGTTCCCTTGAATTTAACAGGATCACCACTCTTGAAGTCTTTGTAAGTACACTTATGACCATTAGTATGTCGTCCTCCAGCTTCTTCCGTTTCTGCCCTAGAAGCGGCTTTAGCAGCAGCAGCTACGGCTGCTCTTTCAGCTACTAGTGCTGCCTTAATACTGTCGGCAACAAGCTTCCTGATATCAGCGGGTGTCATAGACGTAGTAGCTCTTTTGGGCGGCATGACTCTTCATAATCACAAAAGGTAACAACAATGAGAACTCACAATAGAAACGATCATCATGCACAATATATACAACCACAACATGTATATACAACCACAACATGTACATATAACCACAGCGTGTATAAATACAACCACATCATGTATAAATACAATGAAATCACAACGAGAACAACCACGAAATATCATAAATATAATCACAACGCACATGAATATCATACAGGAAAATTTTGGTCAACGTAGGCCGATATCATAAATAGCACAACTATTCCTGCAGAGTAGAGTCACACTTGCTACATTTGTTTGTACAACAACCAAAAGACATACAAGTTCTTTAAACTATGTCCCACACCCCGGGACTAGGATACTAATAGTACAAGCTACATGATAAAAGTCTAACACTAAGGACCTCTTGGTGCTCCACCTAATCGACGACTAATCCTCTCGATATCTCTAGACATAGCAACCACGATCTCCTCCAAATGCTGAACTCGGAGCTGAAGATCGGCCTCCCTGCTCTCTGATGCAGAAATCCTGGCCTGAATTGAAGATAAGTCTCCTGCCTGATGGTGATGCTCATCCTGAGACATCTGTTCTCTGTCAAATAACTCCAGCATCTCCTGTCTCAACTGGGCGATGCGCTCAGAACTCTCCTGCTGCCTGGCCTCTAAGCCCTGATATGAAATATCTATAAAAACTCTGCCCAAAACTAGTCCCTCAATCTGCTCCTCCATAGTCTCGACTCAGCTCACTGGTATCTCTGCTAGCTGACCCAATGCCCTCTCAATCTGTCCCTGGTGCTGAACCACTCGTGCCTCCAATGCTGAAATAGTAGACTGTCTGGCTGATGCTGCTCTAGAACTCTCGCCAATCTCAAACCTGCGAGATGGTGCAGTCCCTGCTGTCTCTGTAGTCTCTGTAGTGGCTGGTGATGGGATGTCAAGTCGTTCCCGCTTCTTGAGCGGTAAATCAGACATAGGATTAGGGTCTCTAGGATGAAGTGGTGCTGATGGTGTCTCAGATGGTGATAATGATGGTAAGGCTGGGGATAGTGGTGGTAGAGGTGGTAGGGATGATGATGGTGAGGATGATGGTAATGGTGCAAAAGCAGCTGGTGATCTGATAGTAAGACGATGAACACGCTTAGCAGCAGTGCGCTTCATGCGCGGTCCATCTGGATATAGTCGGTAAACTCGACCAACAGGTATGAACTCCCCTGGCTAAATAACAGGTACAACTCTGGGACCACGGCAGATCACATGTGACAAAGGTGGGGTAGGTGCCACCTCGCCCTCCTCAAAGGGTTCGGTGTCAGCCTCAGATAACATAGGTGATGACTGTGGAGTAGGCTCTACGGAGGATAGGATGATAGTGGGAGGTGATGAAGTAACCGACTCTATCACAATGGTGGATGGTGATAAAATCTCATCTGTGTCAGATTCAAATGAAATGACAATGGGATGCGTGTCTAAAGACATCTCTGTGACAATCGACGTGAAATGAAAGTAAATAACTAACATAATGTATGTATGAAACCTCATGTAAAATGAATTTGAACTTATGATGAAATGATAAGATGCTATGATGGTGTTGTTATAGTCTAGGGTATTATGGACAACCTAGTTCGCTATAACCTTTGCTCTGATAACAATTTGTCACACCCCCAAATTTGGTGACTTGCAGCGGAATGGAACACTTGAGGGTGTGATTGACCATAGCACCACAATTACAGTTGTATTGAACGACCTAAAGTGTCGTTTTGAAAATACATAGTTTGATTAATTAAAAACATTCAGAGTTATAAAGTTAGGTCCCAAAAGATGTTTCACGTTGCGGAAATAAGTTTATACAAATAAAACGATAATAAGTGCATAAAAGATAAGTGAGACGCGTCGTCACCGCGACTCCAAAATAGGTCCATATGCAGGCCATGATGCGCATACCTTAATTACCTAAAAATACATTGCTAAAAATGGTCAACAAAAATGTTGGTGAGATCATAGGTTTATGTAAATGAATAGTTCCTACGGTAACCAAAAGTATGAGGTGTATGACATAAATGCCACAAAAATAATACATTAGCTCTTAAGCTCCCCGAAGCTAGACTGAATGAAATACACTCTAATATGATTAGAATGAAATGTGTTCGTATGACCAGTTGGAGCTACCAACCCGAACGGAGGCGTCACCCTCAATAGATCTATTCACTCACTCTCGCTTACTTCCATAATTAACGGTTCATGATAATAAAGGGGACTTTAATCTGGGCAATGATGTAACTTAAGCAATGTAACTGGATTTTGATACTTTGGTCCGTATGTAAAAATGGTGCAATGTATTCTCCCCCGAGAGTTTAGAAATTAAGTAATCAATTGAAAACGGGGCTAGGAAAACTCACCTGATGCGATAGCACAATGACAATATTGGATGTGATGAAATGTGGCTCGGTCTCTAACCGCAACCTATTATGAATGATGTATCTAATGTAAGCAATGAATTTACGCAACACATGCAAATACGTATGTTATCGATACCACTCGAGACTTTTGAAAATAATGTTTATCGTTGAAAAATACATTTTTGACGGCTTGATAAGTTAATAAACTCTTTTCGTGCAAATGTGTTGCAACGATAACCCACGATCGTTGTTTGATAATTTATCGGTGAATATTGTGTTTCCGTCGTAGAAATAATCATTTTTCATAACTTGTAAAAATATAACCAAATGACTTTGCAAAACTAGTCATAAATGTGTGCTCGTTAAGGGTTAGTGAATAGGCTCGGTGTCATTGAAAACCTTGTAACGATGTATTGAAGACGTATCATTTAACTTGTGATCATACGGGTCTCGATTGATAAGAAATACGGCTCTCAATATAGTGTATTGCAAAAACTGTTTTTAACTTGGTAATATTTTCTTATTAGAAAGCTGATGGAATTTTAGTAAAATTGTCGGACTTTAAACGCGTATATCTTTGTCGTTATGAGCTCGTTTTCTACTTTCTTTATATCCACGGCTTCGAATTAACATGAACTAACATAATTTCTATAGGTCGGGTCGTCTAGATAACGTCTAATGCCTCGTTTTGTCCTTTGAATCTCGGCAAACAGCATGCATAATTTTCAGAAATTAGTTTTTCGTCGCTAAACTTAGAAAAATCAAAACTTTCTCGTCGTAAGTCGGTTTTTAGTCATTCAAGCGGCCACGGATTCGTTTTTGAAATTATTTTCTGAATATGAAGGCCAAAATATCCCCTGATTTACTGAGTTTTCCAGATTTCACATTTTTGGACAGACCCTTATCTATTGTTTGAAATAATCACTTTTATGGTTCAAGACTTGTTCAAAACACAATCAATCAACACCACAACTACTCTAAATCTTACCATACACCTTCTTAGGGTGTCATGGGGTCCTAAACATCTCCAACAATGGTGGGTTTCATAAGGATACAACTAAAAATTCATAGATCTATGTTTATAATGAAAATGAGTAACAAGTGGTATGTATAACATGTATATACTTGCATGATTCGTTGATAGCACAACAAAATATATCAAATGAGAGTATGAAAAGATTGAAAACTTTACTTGTAACTTACTTGATGATTTGAGGTAGTTTCGAGAGAAATATGTAAGTAACCTAGGGATTTTTATTTCAAAATCCTAGCTAGGAGTATAAATGAGACTTAATTAACCCTTTATCTTGAAAATTTTATGAACTCTTCTTGTGTTCTTGTGTTTGGCCGATCATATGAGAGGAGAGGAAGAGAGAGTTTGATCTCTTTAGCTAGTTGGATGATCTTGCTATGTGTTATGGAAATTAAATCAAAGAAATATAAGCTAGGTGCATTTAATGAAATGGTATCTAATCAAGTGCAAATGGAAGTATTAGAGGGTGCTGGGTGGGCGGCACATGGGATAAAATGGAAGAGTATTTGGGCTATTTAAAGCTTATGTCTCCCACTAGCAAGAGTTAGTTTATTTTAAGTATACATTGGGTGTTATCGGGTACCGGGTTAACTAGAAATAAATCTTGACGAGTTAGAATAAAATGTGACGAAGTTGTAAAAATTGTAAAATCATATTCCTTGCAAGAATCGGGTGTTAGAATAGTTATCGGGTTGAAATTTCGCAAACCGACGGTGTTATAAGCTTTTAACGAGAAATATAGCAAACGATTTAAAAACACCGGGTAATTAAATAATGAAATCTCTATATCATTATAATGAGTATGAAAATATGTCATGATCACTGACGGGAGTATCGGGTGTAATGTTAGTAGTAATGACTGAGTGGTAACGTTTATTAAATAATTAAACATACGTTAATGAAAATCACACAAACCCGTGCATGACCTAATATGATGATGATGTTACTGATGATATGTATACTACTCTAGTCTATATAAAGTGTCCTTACTGATGATGCATGAATACGCAGATAAACTATAATGGTTACGCGCATTTGAATACTCGTAAACCTAGTTTATGAAATGATGAATGATAACCATGAATAGTGATTTCCTTCTGGGAATGAATAGTGTTTCGTGAATAGTAAAATAATTGAAAACTTCTCAAAATCTCAAACTGACTTCAAAAATGATGAATAGTGATTGGTGAATAGTAAATGATGAATAGTGATTTATGAATAGTAACTTGTCGAGGTTTGGAAAATGACCTGAAATTACGGGTTGTCACAGTGACCCACCCAAAAAGGAATTCAGTCCCTGAATTCAGTTGGTGTTGGTTTCTGGGGTGGACTCGGTGGTAAGATGTGGGTACTTGAGACGCATCTGGTCTTCCCGCTCCCATGTAAACTCGGGACCTCTTCGAGAATTCCAGAGAACTTTCACGATAGGAATTCTGCTCTGCTTCAACTGTTTGACCTCACGGTCCATGATTTCTGCGGGCTCCTCAACGAAATTGAGCTTATCGTCGAGTTGAACTTCTTCCAATGGAATTACAAGCGATTCATCTGAAAGGCATTTCTTGAGGTTTGAAACATTGAAGGTGTTATGGACACTGCTGAGCTCTGACAGAAGCTCAAGTCTGTATGCCACGGGACCAATCCTTTCCAGAATTCTAAATGGCCCAATGTATCTCGGGTTCAACTTCTCGTGTTTTTTGAATCGTATCACGCCTTTCCAAGGCGAGATTTTCAACATGACCTTGTCTCCAACCTGGAATTCTAATGGTTTGTGTCTAATGTCAGCGTAACTTTTCTGTCGGCTTCTGGCTGTTCGGAGTCTTTCTCGGATCTGAATTATCTTTTCTGTTGTTTCGCGAACCATCTCTAGACCAGTAAGTTGTGCATTGCCAACCTCGGCCCAACAAACAGGGGACCGACACTTGCTACCATAGAGTGCCTCGAATGGTGCTGCCTTTATGCTCGTGTGATAACTATTGTTGTAAGAGAACTCGATCAATGGCAAATGGTTAGCCCAAACATTTCCAAAGTCAATCACACATGTCCTGAGCATGTCTTCCAATGTCTGGATCGTTCTCTCGCTCTGACCATCGGTCTGAGGATGATAGGCAGTGCTCATGTCTAATTTGGTTCCAAATGAATCTTGTAATGACTCCCAAAAGTTTGAAGTGAATCGACTACCTCTGTCGGAAATGATGGAAACTGGTGCACCGTGCTTTGAAACTATTTCCTTGACCTAAAGTCTGGTAAGCTGATCCATAGAATAAGTGTTGAACCAAGATCAAGCCCAATCTAGGATTATTGAGACAATGATTGTTGCACAGCGGAATAACAATAATAAGAACAATCAAAGTTTCTTAACAAGGTTTTTCTAATAACAAGAACAACGATCCTCTATGGATCTCTATTATTTTTCTCTAACAATATTTTTCCTGGAGTTCTTTTTCTCTCAAGAAGCGTACTAAATACTAAAGACATCTGTTCCTTTTATACACAAGGAACCTTAATACAATAATAAATAAAAATATCAATGCATATCACTACCTAATATAGCTCATGCATATCCTAACAAACAAATACTAAAGATACGGATTCACTATATCCGTAGAAATAAGTCTTCAGCAGGAACACTATGTCAGCAGAAACCATCTATAGCTTCAGCAGGAACCTGTCAGTAGATCTCTATCAGCAGGAACTTCCAAAATTCCCAACAATCCTCCCCTAATCTTGAATTTGACATGGTTAAGTTCAAGATTCCTGATAGATCTTTAACACTTCATAATAAGAGGATTGACTTCGAACATCAGCAGCAAAGAATCAAATGAACCACATCTCTATGAATGGCAAAACTTTAAACTTCAGGTCTTTGCAGCAACAAATGACAGATTGTACATCAAAACATATTAGTTTCATACTATTCTCATCACATCCAGGTGTGTTAACACCTGTGAGAGGTGAATCATTGAAAATAATGGATTTGATGTCTCTTTACCAATAGCCATCACTACTGGAGTAGCCAAATGTTTAAGTTCGAAAACTATGGTACACTGATAACCATATGATTTTTAGCAAATCATCAGCTATAAACGGATTTGAGATGTCTTTACTTGTAGCCGTTTGCTCAGGACTAGCCAATCCTTTGGTTACCCAATTGGGCAGCAACCATGGTGAATTGATGACCATTTCAACTCTCAGCAATGAAGCATGGGTGAGTTGAGTACCCAATGATTTTGAGCAAACCATTACAGCTATCAACGGATTTGATTATCACACCAGAGCCGTACCCTCATGGTGAGTCAACTCTTTCTTGTCTATGAGACATGGTGAGTTGATTACCATTTATTATGTAGGTGTAAACACCAACACTGTACCTGCAAGGGTGATACTCAAAACGAACAAGTTAGCACACAAAATATACATTTTTTTTTTTAACTAAGAAAAATAAACAAACAGAAAGAAAATAAAGAAAGAAAACAAACAAATGATTTTTTTTTTTTTTTTTTTTTAATAATAATACCAGCAAAATCCGAGCAGCAGGAATGGCTAATGCTATCAGCAGATTCCATGTGAGATCAGCAGCAATGAAATTAATGCAGCAGCAGAAAAATTAATGCAGACCAATCAATTGACCACTGATGCAAAAACTTCAATCATATACATTTGTACGAGGTAGTATGAATCTCCTTGAAGTCCCACGAATGAATTAGTCAATTTGATGACAAATAATAACCTGAGAGTCAATACATATCGACCCCACATATCACATTTGCCAAATCAAACTAAAAATCCACTGTCATCCCACGTGTGTATGACATCAAATTTCCAAAGCTGCTTCTAAAAAAAAAAAACTCAAACAGTGTTCTCGTAGAAGCAACATATCAATCAATGATTTCATATCCACTTGTTTGACCACTGAACCTCAAGTTATGACCAATCTTCATAAAGCCATAAGCGACAAAGAAATCCCATGTGCAATTAATCTAGTACTGATCCATGAATTTAAATCACCACCGCCCAATTCACATTTGCAATTGATCTAGTAATTTAATATCCCCACATGATAGAACACGACAAGACTTCTTCTTTTGTCAGTACCATGCTTTGACCAAAACTCTCCATTAATTCAAACATAAATAAATCATCCGCAGCAACATTTTATTAGTACACACAAATCAATAAAAAAAATGTTAGTTAGCACAAAATATACAACAATAAGCCTCCCCTCAATCAGTGCACCTGACAAGGACTATTGTTCTTGGGTACCCAGAATGAACTTTTCCTTTTATTTGTCCAAGAATAACCTGTTGAGGGCTTAATACCAGTATCCCATCTTGTTCCCCCCATATACCTTGGGTCATAATAACCAGGCCAAAAACCATTCTGAAAGTAAGTGCTAGTAGGTATGTAGAATGGTCTAGCAACATGTCTTTTCCAATGAGCTGGAAAAGATCTACCTGCAGAAACTGGCTTATCAGCAGGATTGGGTCTGCTGGTTTTATGTGTTGCTTGCGGAACATATGGGGGAATATCATTAACATTGGTCCACATTGGTCTAGGTTTATTTTGACTAGCACACACACCCATTCTCTTCTCATGAAAATCACAATCCTTAATGAGATGAGACTTACTGCCACACACAAAACAAGTTTTCTTCTTAACATTACCAGCCTTTTTATTAAAACAACCATTCTTATTACAAGAAGTCCTAGAATTGTATGTATTCTTATCAGATTTATTACAAGTGAAACTAGGTAAATCTTGAACAACAATGGGTTCTTGTTTGGGTGCCCTAACTTTGGATTCAATCTCAACTTTACTCTTGGATTTGGAAACACTAGAAGTAGAAGTAAAGGAGGTAGACTCAGTTGAGATGGACTCTGAGCTTTTAACATTAAAAACACTGGGGGCAGAGACATTGACCTTGGAAGACTTGTCACTTGAATCACATGAGGCATAGTCAGTAGACTTACAATCAGGGTCTGGCAAGTCACTTGACTTTTTGCCATATAGATGGTGTGATCCATCAAAGTCTTTTTGAGGAGAGCTAGGCATAAACTCACCTCTAATAGGTCCAGGTACAGCATGTAATTCTCCTTGCTTGACAAACTTGACAGGTATTTGATAGTCTACAGGTTCAGGGTCAAACAAACTATACTCATTAGGGTCATAGAATTGATCTTGCCCTATGTAGTCACCAAACCCTAAACCAAGTTTAGTTTTTACAGACATAGAACTATTAACTAACCTGTTTAGATTTTTAGATGATTCTTTCCATTTATCAAACCTAGCCAAGCTATTGTCTAGTTTAGTCTGCACTTCCTGTTTTTCCAACACTACCTCAGCTTTTTCTTTCTCAGTACGCTTTAAATCAATTCTAGTACATTTTAGATCACTTTCTAACACCCTTATCTTTTCATCATAAGCAAGCTGATTCTTTTGAAACCAAATTTTTTGTTTTTCCAAAGTTCTTAAAGCCTGTTTGTAAGACTCAACTTCTACATAACATTCATTATATTTAGGTTTCAATTCATCATAAGCTTCCTTAAGTTCATTATATCTTTCACTACAACCAAAGACACAATTATGTACCTGAGAAGTGAGTCCCATCAGTGCAAATTCTTCAGTCTTGGATATAGTGCAAGCTTCCTTTCTCATCTTCTTGGATTCAGGCTTTCCACCATACCTTGCTTTGATGGCATTCCATATCTTACTTGCATCATCCATATAATGGAAATCTGCTACAAGATCAGCAGGAATAGATTTAAGCAAGGTGGTTCTTGCCTTTGACTCTCTGTGGACAGCTAGTGTTTCATCAGCAGTTGTTGGAGGGAGAATAAAGTATTTTCCATCTCTATCTGTTCCAATCCTTTTCAAGCTGTTGCCATTTTGAATCAGCTTCCAGGTATTCATATCATTATTCGTGAGCCAGTGTTCCATCTTCTTAGCCCATACCTCGTACTCATAATCCATCAAATAAGGAAACATTACATCATCACTTTCATTATCAAATTCTGTCATTTTAAAGGTGTGAAGAGAACTTTGGTTCAGCAGAAACGAAAAGTGAACTGAATGCAGTAGCAGTATTGAAGCGTACAGCAGCAATAAATCAGCAGAATCACAAAGCTTCAGCAGAAACGAAAAATACCAGTACACACCAAGAGCAGCAGATCAAAACCAATAAATATTGCAGCAGCAATATAGCGTAAAACTTCAACCAGAATCAGAGAAGCGTGAACAAGCTATGAAAATTAGTCCCTCGTTATACTTTTCAATAAATACTCCACCGACACCACTTCATTAACCATACGTTAATCAAATAAACAATAGCACGTCACCATGGACTAATTAAATAATCAAAGACGACAAGATCACTATAATTGGTATAAAGTAGAATGAAATTCGACAGCCCCACAACAATTAATTTAGTTACAAGGTTGTATTAATTAATTCACATTAACTTTCAAAGAACAACTTCCACCGACACAAGATTGATCATACAATAATCAATTTATAATGTTCGAATCTTTAAGAAACAAACAGCCCCACCTTCACGTGATCTCAATAAAATTAAATATACCTCACGACAAACTTGTTGAGATAGAAATCGAGTAATATACTTCACCGATCCACTTTTTCCAAATCTGCTTCTGTCGACTACGAATGTAAAACCCCAACCCGATAAGGGTAAAGATGTCACAAAAATGGTTTCTTATCAGATCAAAACAAACCATACATCAACAGTAATACAAGGTACAAATGAAATACTGAATATACGAGGTTACAAATGAGAATTTCAATAACTACTAATTCTAAACATAATAACTTCTAGTCAACTCTAATCCAGAATAGCTATCAAAGTCTTATAAGTCCAAAGTACTCTCTCATTCCCAAGCCCGTCGTCCCGCTTATTACCTGCCGCACATGAAAAGAAAACGTGCGGCTGAGCTTAAAAAGCCCAGTGAACAGATATATAGAAACGAAAACGAAAGCAAAAGAAAACGAACAGATATAGTATAGTGCATTGGAAATACATAAGGTATAGATAAAGGTACAAAGTAAGAAAAGAAAAAGGGGTCAGTAATCCACCACGAGCCCGAACACAAATCAAATATAGTAACCATGTCTTCAAATCATATAGAGGGGAGACCTCTCAGATAATCAGATAATATGAGGGGTTTCCTCATTCTTCAAATGGAGTAGCGAACTCCCGAACTTGTGAAAGACGTGGATTGCACCCAGCATCAGTCACCGAACAATATATAATATCAAATCATGTTAAGTCCACGAACACGGACACGAACCTAGGATTGCAATCCATATGCCCCCCCAGAAACATATATAATCCATAATCAAGTAATGCGCATATCATAATCAGAATGGGGACGGTGTGAGAAATCACTCACCCACACGTGAGTCATGCCAAAGGTGCATCAATGACACGGCCATGTTACCTTCATGGCTAGGAAACGAACTTGGCTCGGGTATCAAACTGAAGGGTCAAAGGTCAAAGTCCAAATCATAGCAAAGGTTCAATATGTCTAAGTCAAAAATCAAAGTCCCAATATCAAAGGTTCATGGCAAAGGGTTCATATCCAATATCAAAGTCAAATGAATCCAACGAACTGATCAAAGGTTCATCATCAACTGGTTCATTTAAAGAAATCTTTATCAAATGGTTTTCATTAAAATGATCTTTAATAACTGTTCTTACAAAAGTAATCTTTAAAAGTAGTTTTCATAAAAGTTTAATGAAATTCCAAATGAAAGTGGTATCGCATACTTCATAAACATCGTTTTAAAATAAGTTTTCCTCAAAACATTTTCATGATATAATTGAAAAGGTTTTCACATCTATTTACCAAAATCAAATGAACCCTCGAAGTATCAAGTGTCTCGAATACTAATATCACAAGGTAACGAACGAGTATCATATGGGTCATTATAGAGGCTCAAAGCAAAAGGGTCATATCAAACGCCAAGATCAAAACAAATCAAACAAACGAACCAACGTGTAAGGGAACATAGCAATGGCTTAGGGAATCTTAAAAACGAATCAAGATCAATAAGTCATGAGAGGAGAAAACACCCTTACTGAAAAAGGGTAGAATATCTATACCTTATACCGCAAATGAAAACACAACAGAAAATACAAAAGTCGGAAGCAACTCCATCTTCAGCGAATCTACACGAATTAATGATCGTCTGATTATTAATAATTCATTTCAAATCAGATTTACTCATTTTCGTCGGCCTTCCATTTTTAGTGACTTTTATGGTTATTAACGACAATTAAATAACTTTAAGACGTTATGTGACCAACATTATAGTTTAAGAATACATATGCCAACTTTTATAGTTTAAGGGTTAAACTGTCATTTTATCAAAGTTCAGGGGCAAAAGGGTATATTACATGTTCTTATGAAATTTCCTATTCTTTACATTTTTAAT
Organism: Artemisia tridentata subsp. tridentata; assembly: GCA_021014915.2. Taxonomy (NCBI): domain Eukaryota; kingdom Viridiplantae; phylum Streptophyta; class Magnoliopsida; order Asterales; family Asteraceae; genus Artemisia; species Artemisia tridentata. Next base: position 187,948,633 of record CP139502.1, on the reverse strand, counting down.
TACCTCATTAATTATCCCATGCAATTTGAGCCTTAATTCATTCATTAGAACTCATATGACCAACTCGATAATCTTTATTGTACGTTACTCTTTTCGGCTCCTTTTCACCCTTATAATATAACGATTCAACATTTTTTTTCCTCCTTAGCCAATTCGACCTCATGTTTCCCATATTAATGACACAACCCAACATTAACCCACTTTTTAACAGTATAAAACATACCCGTTTGACATGCCCCAAACGACACACTCGACAAACACAAGACACAACCATTCACCCACAAAATAACCATCACACAATACTGATTTTATCCCTAGCGTAGACCCCTATTAAACCAATAAAACCAATACAACATATTTGAAATTCTCATGTTATACGCATATACATATGTCCATGCATTCTGTTCTTATATTGTGTGCCATAATGACCCACTCTCAAGCAACCAACACTTACATTAATGGACCATATACTTATTTGTTATATTAATATGTAATACGTCCTATTTATTTGACCCCTATTAGTCGACACAAGACACACCACGAAACCACCATCTGCCCAAAATTACAAACCCTATTCGATCACAAAGCCATGCATGAAATCACAGCCCAAAACCATATCCGACCCACTTTTAAAAGATACAATCACAACCATGGTTTGCATATTCATTATTTTATGTGACTGAAATCACTCCTTCACACGCACCCTTTTAGATTGATTTTTAAATTAGCTTTAAATCATAGTTTATGAACATATCAGGTGTATATGTATATACACATAAGTCGAGAAGTTAACAGAGTTTTGGGTTATACCTTGGACTGATTTAGAACGAACACAGGGACAAAAGGATATCTAAAAGCAGAATCTGGTTCATATACACCAGGCCTTATTCGAAACGAAGCCACACGAGCATAGGCTGAGTTCGGGGTTGAACCCGAAACAAGGACACGAACCCGAAGGTATAACTAGACACACGATCAACCTACAACCGAGACTTACACGACCAACCATCCGTTGTACCTATCGCGAACCATAAACTCCATGCTGCCGAACCAACCCTTCAACCACACATAACAACAGCTAGACGTATCACCAACACTTAGCCATCTCATCAGTCCTTCAGTGAATCGGAACTGCTGCTACCCACGCACGAAAGTCGAACTGACATGTCTTGCTATCATAAATGTATCGGTTTAGGGTGATATACCAGGGTTGATCAAGGATGGGTATACGTGTTAAAACTGTGATAATAAGGAATAATGTGTTTTGAATTTAGGGAGGAAAGTATTATGCCATATGCTTGTGAATTTGGGTGCTAAGAGAGAGACGTATATTTTATAAATTGAAAGGAGCCGTGATTATTGGCTCTAATTTTGGGAAGACCAAAGCTAAAGTTGAATTTTTCAATATGGTTATGATTTCACTAACGTGTGAGATAAAAGGGTCAAAGGTTTTCTTTTATGGTCATGATCACATTCTATTAACGTGTGGAAGGGTCCAAGATTTTTTTTTTTTTTTTTTTTTTTTTTTTTTTTTTTTTTTTTTTGTATATGTAGCATACTTTAAGAAGTGAACTTAAGTTATGTCATAGTTAAGTTGTATAGGTTTTAATTTGTGATTTAATTTATAGTGTATAGTTTTAATTGTCAACTACCAATTATCAAACATAGGTCAAAATTTAAATTGTTAGATAAATCGTGATTTCAGATGTTAGGGTTTTACATGTGTAGTCTATTATATGCTCTTAAAATAAAATAAAACTATTTGAGGGCAAAATGGGAATTTCAAATGAAGGGAAATTTTGGGTTTTACAACTTCTTCCCCTCTAAAATAAAATTTCGTCCGCGAAATTTGAAGTCGCAAGGTTAGACGAAGTCGCAGCAAATCGCAAAAGATCGTCACAACATTCTCACGCCCGATGAGGTTCTTCCAAAAAGGATCTTCAGACCAAATAATTTCTCATGACTCAATCAAAACAAGGTGGGTTCACATTTCTCAGAAGGAGACGAATTAGGTTGATTTGGATCAAAAGGTCAATGCAACGTGAATTTTCTGGAAAGCTTATATGAAATACGAACAAGATTTCAAATCAAATTAACTGTATCAACAGTAGAGAGCTTTTACCAGAGTTCAAGATTTATGACTGAGGTCAACGGAATGCAAATCGAGAGTTCAAACTCAATCAGATATCAAATGAACGAAGGCAAAGTATACGCATAGGTAGAACGAACCTAAGGTCTCACTAATCACGGATAAACCAATGGAGATCAAATTCTAAACTTCTTAGGCACTCCCCAAGATATCCTATGCCCACAACAAGTGCACGTTATATGATGTAAGTATTATCACGTTGGCCAGACGTCATAATACTGGCATCATATAAATATGCCCTCATGATGGTCATACTTTACCTCAAGTCGTAATCAAAACCACCTATCTTAATCCACCTAGTACTTCTACAGTCTCGAGGTCAACAAAATCGAATGCCATAGTCAAGAGGGAAAAACAAAACTATTCGTAAGAGTATCAAAATCCCAGATTGCCTAGCAGAAATGAGATACGCCGACACAAACATCATATCTTCCACAACTCGCCAAAATCTCTCAAACAAAGCCATCACTGGATATACGAAAAATGAACACGAATTGAAATGCTTCTAGGAAACTTAAATCATCGGAGGATCTTATTACTTTATAACGAAATTTAAGAGGGTCAACGGGAATGAAAGTTATTCATCAAAATCTTCGGCCTTCATAGAATCAATTCTTCCAACATAAAGGGTCTGTTTCAAAATTTCATTCATCCAACACATCCAATCTCCTCAAGTCCGGTTAATCTGTCTTCGTCTGTCCATCAATCGGGAAGTGAAACCAAAATCGGGAACTTGTGTCTGGTTCGCCAAGCCTCCTGCAGTTCTTCTTGGAATGTGATGGAGTAATGTGAATCCCTGGCATGCTCTTTAAATTCCTTCATCGTCCAGTCTGCTTCCGCTCTCAATTCATCTTAGTACAACCAAGATGAATAGGGAAGTGAGACTGCCCGTCTTCATCAGTTCCAGGTTCGCCATCTTGACTAGATCTTCAGCATCGCCAACACTTCTACCTTATGAGGAATGTCTTCACTCTTCAGGGAAGCCGCCGTTGTTGTCAACTCCAAGTCAGGCAGTGAGATAATTCTACTGATATGTTTCTAGTTGTCCTGGTGCATACCAAAAGCCTTCTGTGCTGCAAGGGAGTATCACCGAGTCTCTTTCTGATTTATCCCAAAATTGTCCCACCCGAGGGTACGGAAGCTGATTTCTATTTCAACTTTTCCAAAACTCCATTCTAAATCAAACTAAGTTGTTTCTCTCTATTCACGAAATTTCTCAATGGTATCATAAGTTGCAAACATCTTCCAGAATTCTTCTGCAAAGTTCAAAAGGTTTCAGTTCTCCATTCTGTTATTGGTCTTGACCACATGGTGATAGTTTTCAAAACTTGCGGGATTTAAAGAGATATGCTCGATTAAGAACATCGTTGTCTCTACAATATCAATCTCTCAGAATGCACAAATGATCGACGAATTTCTAAAAAGGTGTAAAGAAATGATTTTCATGCTCTTCCTCGTTTCTGAACGTACTATTAAGTCATATAGTGACCACTTGCCCAAGTACTCACGAGAAAACATTATTTATCAAATTCACAAAATGGTCAGAGCTTTAGCTAATACTATTAGCGTCACTAACCGTCATAGCAGTCGTTTACGAATACGGAAGGAGATTTCAAGAATAAAATCAATTCATCAGAAGGGAAAACTTCATGCTCTGAATTTAAACAAAACACATAGTCGTTCTAGGGTAGAGGAATATCGGCTCCTAACAGTAACACGGTTCAGCTATCTCCGGTCGCCATCCTTCTTTATCGCGAACGAAACTAAAATACACCCAGAAGATACACTTAAGTAAACTCACTTCCTGGTCTTCGGTTGCTACTCTTCCCGGTTGCTCAAATCAATTGGTATGATTCGAAAGACATCTTCGCATAGAGACTAGAAAATCTATCGGTATCATGTCAAATCTTACTTCACACTCCGGTGGAAAACTTGGTGGTTTAACCAGGAATCATATTCAAGAAGTTCTGGGTGCCAGATAACGTTCAAGATAGGGTTCATTCATTGGTGTACGAAATGGGTTCTAGGAAAACTTCATAACCACGAAAGTAACACACGAGTCTCCAGAGTAATGGTGATAGCAGAGGGTTTAACAATTGGTAATCATGGTAGGGAGTTCAAAATGGTTCCAAACGCCAAAGGTGAGACATAGGGGGATAGTTGTCAATATTTTGAATGCTCAATCGACCAATCCCTTGTCAGAATAAAATCGAAGTTAACTATCCAAAGAAAGACCGATCAACAAAGCAAATCTTATCGTTCAAAAATGAGAGGGAACATTTTCATACTCGTGGGTAACCACCATAAGACTAACCACCATAAGACTTCTCATAGGGACAGAGATGGGTGAAACGAAATCAAATAGTGTCGGAAGATTCATAGATACTTATCAAAAGCAAGAAACAATAAGAGAATACATCAAGTACGTCATCGCCATGGAGATTCTCAGAATGGCCGAAGAGGCATCAAAATGATTGACGAAAGGATTAGAGGTCAGAGTCAAAATCTAAAGATAAGGATCAAATAGTGTCAGGTAATTATTGTGAAATTCTCAATGCCTTCATGATTTAACCAGGTTCAAATCTTAGGTGGTGCAAAGCATAAGCTTTCACTTTCCAAAGTGACATCAACAGGATCTAACCAAAAGCAAGGCACGAATCAGAGTGATGCGGAAGCAATGATACTTAAACAAATGCCTTATAGTCTACCCATTCCTCACTGGTCAAAACTTACGTTCCTATAGGGAAATCTTAAAGCAAATTTTCAAAGGTTGTCCTACGAGCGCCTACAGGGAAAACTTAGTGGTCCTAACTTACACAGGCCAAGGGTAAATGTATTACGAATCGCAGCCTGTCGCTCTGATACCATAATTGTAACACCCCAACCCGATAAGGGTAAATATGTCGCAAAAATGGTTTCTTATCAGATCAAAACAAACCATACATCAACAGTAATACAAGGTACAAATGAAATACTGAATATACGAGGTTACAAATGAGAATTTCAATAACTACTAATTCTAAACATAATAACTTCTAGTCAACTCTAATCCAAAATAGCTATCAAAGTCTTCTAAGTCCAAAGTACTCTCTCATTCCCAAGCCCGTCGTCCCGCTTATTACCTGCCGCACATGAAAAGAAAACGTGCGGCTGAGCTTAAAAAACCCAGTGAACAGATATATAGAAACGAAAACGAAAGAAAAAGAAAACGAACAGATATAGTATAGTGCATTGGGAATACATAAGGTATAGATAAAGGTACAAAGTAAGAAAAGAAAAAGGGGTCAGGAATCCACCACGAGCCCGAACACAAATCAAATATAGTAACCATGTCTTCAAATCATATAGAGGGGAGACCTCTCAGAAAATCAGATAATATGAGGGGTGTCCTCATTCTTCAAATGGAGTAGCGAACTCCTGAACTTGTGAAAGACGTGGATTGCACCCAGCATCAGTCACCGAACAATATATAATATCAAATCATGTTAAGTCCACGAACACGGACACGAACCTAGGATTGCAATCCATACGCCCCCCAGAAACATATATAATCCATAATCAAGTAATGCGCATATCATAATCAGAATGGGGACGGTGTGAGAAATCACTCACCCACACGTGAGTCATGCCAAAGGTGCATCAATGACACGGCCATGTTACCTTCATGGCTAGGAAACGAACTTGGCTCGGGTATCAAACTGAAGGGTCAAAGGTCAAAGTCCAAATCATAGCAAAGGTTCAATATGTCTAAGTCAAAAATCAAAGTCCCAATATCAAAGGTTCATGGCAAAGGGTTCATATTCAATATCAAAGTCAAATGAATCCAACGAACTGATCAAAGGTTCATCATCAGCTGGTTCATTTAAAGAAATCTTTATCAAATGGTTTTCATTAAAATGATCTTTAATAACTGTTCTTACAAAAGTAATCTTTAAAAGTAGTTTTCATAAAAGTTTAGTGAAATTCCAAATGAAAGTGGTATCGCATACTTCATAAACATCGTTTTAAAATTAGTTTTCCTCAAAACATTTCCATGATATAATTGAAAAGGTTTTCACATCTATTTACCAAAATCAAATGAACCCTCGAAGTATCAAGTGTCTCGAATACTAATATCACAAGGTAACGAACGAGTATCATATGGGTCATTATAGAGGCTCAAAGCAAAAGGGTCATATCAAACGCCAAGATCAAAACAAATCAAACAAACGAACCAACGTGTAAGGGAACATAGCAATGGCTTAGGGAATCTTAAAAACGAATCAAGATCAATAAGTCATGAGAGGAGAAAACACCCTTACTGAAAAAGGGTAGAATATCTATACCGTATACCGCAAATGAAAACACAACAGAAAATACAAAAGTCGGAAGCAACTCCATCTTCAGCGAATCTACACGAATTAATGATCGTCTAATTATTAATAATTCATTTCAAATCAGATTTACTCATTTTCGTCGGCCTTCCATTTTTAGTGACTTTTATGGTTATTAACGACAATTAAATAACTTCAAGACGTTATGTGACCAACATTATAGTTTAGGAATACATATGCCAACTTTTATAGTTTAAGGGTTAAACTGTCATTTTATCAAAGTTCAGGGGCAAAAGGGTATATTACATGTTCTTATGAAATTTCCTATTCTTTACATTTTTAATTACCTCTTTAATTATCCCATGCAATTTGAGCCTTAATTCATTCATTAGAACTCATATGACCAACTCGATAATCTTTATTGTACGTTACTCATTTCAGCTCCTTTTCACCCTTATAATATAACGATTCAACATTTTTTTTCCTCCTTAGCCAATTCGACCTCATGTTTCCCATATTAATGACACAACCCAACATTAACCCACTTTTTAACAGTATAAAACATACCCATTTGACATGCCCCAAACGACACACTCGACAAACACAAGACACAACCATTCACCCACAAAATAACCATCACACAATACTGATTTTATCCCTAGCCTAGACCCCTATTAAACCAATAAAACCAATACAACATATTTGAAATTCTCATGTTATACGCATATACATATGTCCATGCATTATGTTCTTATATTGTGTGCCATAATGACCCACTCTCAAGCAACCAACACTTACATTAATGGACCATATACTTATTTGTTATATTAATATGTAATACGTCCTATTTATTTGACCCCTATTAGTCGACACAAGACACACCACGAAACCACCATCTGCCCAAAATTACAAACCCTATTCGATCACAAAGCCATGCATGAAATCACAGCCCAAAACCATATCCGACCCACTTTTAAAAGATACAATCACAACCATGGTTTGCATATTCATTATTTTATGTGACTGAAATCACTCCTTCACACGCACCCTTTTAGATTGATTTTTAAATTAGCTTTAAATCATAGTTTATGAACATATCAGGCGTATATGTATATACACATAAGTCGAGAAGTTAACAGAGTTTTGGGTTATACCTTGGAACGATTTAGAACGAACACAGGGACAAAAGGATATCTAAAAGCATAATCTGGTTCATATACACAGGCCTTATTCGAAACGAAGCCACACGAGCATAGGCTGAGTTCGGGGTTGAACCCGAAACAAGGACACGAACCCGAAGGTATAACTAGACACACGATCAACCTACAACTGAGACTTACACGACCAACCATCCGTTGTACCTATCGCGAACCATAAACTCCATGCTACCGAACCAACCCTTCAACCCCACATAACAACAGCTAGACGTATCACCAACACTTAGCCATCTCATCAGTCCTTCAGTGAATCGGAACTGCTGCTACCCACGCACGAAAGTCGAACTGACATGTCTTGCTATCATAAATGTATCGGTTTAGGGTGATATACCAGGGTTGATCAAGGATGGGTATACGTGTTAAAACTGTGATAAGAAGGAATAATGTGTTTTGAATTTAGGGAGGAAAGTATTATGCCATATGCTTGTGAATTTGGGTGCTAAGAGAGAGACGTATATTTTATAAATTGAAAGGAGCCGTGATTATTGGCTCTAATTTTGGGAAGACCAAAGCTAAAGTTGAATTTTTCAATATGGTTATGATTTCACTAACGTGTGAGATAAAAGGGTCCAAGGTTTTCTTTTATGGTCATGATCACATTCTATTAACGTGTGGAAGGGTCCAAGATTTTTTTTTTTTTTTTTTTTTTTTTTTTTTTTTTTTTTGTATATGTAGCATACTTTAAGAAGTGAACTTAAGTTATGTCATAGTTAAGTTGTATAGGTTTTAATTTGTGATTTAATTTATAGTGTATAGTTTTAATTGTCAACTACCAATTATCAAACATAGGTCAAAATTTAAATTGTTAGATAAATAGTGATTTCAGATGTTAGGGTTTTACATGTGTAGTCTATTATATGCTCTTAAAATAAAATAAAACTATTTGAGGGCAAAATGGGAATTTCAAATGAAGCAAAATTTTGGTTTTTACAACGAACCCTTGTCACGGCTGCTTTCTTTTAACGTCAATTAAAACCTTGACGAACCCTAGATATCAAGAGCCCCCGCTCTGATACCAATTGTTGAACCAAGATCAAGCCCAATCTAGGATTATAGAGACAATGATTGTTGCACAGCGGAATAACAATAATAAGAACAATCAAAGTTTCTTAACAAGGTTTTTCTAATAACAAGAACAACGATCCTCTATGGATCTCTATTATTTTTCTCTAACAATATTTTTCCTGGAGTTCTTTTTCTCTCAAGAAGCGTACTAAATACTAAAGACATCTGTTCCGTTTATACACAAGGAACCTTAATACAATAATAAATAAAAATATCAATGCATATCACTACCTAATATAGCTCATGCATATCCTAACAAACAAATACTAAAGATACGGATTCACTATATCCGTAGAAATAAGTCTTCAGCAGGAACACTATGTCAGCAGAAACCATCTATAGCTTCAGCAGGAACCTGTCAGTAGATCTCTATCAGCAGGAACTTCCAAAATTCCCAACAATAAGTCTCTCTGATTGGAATGAAATGGGCTGATTTAGTGAGTCGATCAACGATTACCCAAATAGCATCGAAACCTCTTGATGTCTTGGGTAGTTTGGAAACAAAGTCCATTGTAATGCGTTCCTACTTCCACTAGGGAATTTCTAGTTGCTGAAGCAATCCTGATGGTTTCTGGTATTCGGCTTTCACATTAGCACAAGTAAGACATTTGCTGACATACGTAGCTATTTCTGCTTTCATATTCGGCCACCAATAAAGTTTCTTGAGATTCTGATACATCTTATCAGAACCTGGGTGAATGGAGTACTTTGACTTGTGCGACTCGTGCATAATCAACTCTCGTATCCCGCCATAGAGAGGTATCCAGCTTCTATCCCTGATGCATAACATTCCGTCTGCTCTTCTTACAAAGCCATTGGCGTTCTCTGGAATTTTATCGATTTTCTCACTGGGTCGGGTTTCTTCCTTGAGTGCTTCTACCTGAGCCTCGAGGATTTTTGACGGTAAAGGTGAAATGATCGTCATTCCCAATGATCTGACTCTCAAAGGCTTGAGTCTTTCTTTCCGGCTAAGGGCATCTGCTACAACATTAGCCTTCCCTGGGTGATATCGAATCTCACAATCGTAATCACTAAGCAGTTCCAACCAATGACGCTGCCTCATGTTGAGTTCTTTCTGATCAAGTATGTACTGTGAGCTCTTGTGGTCGGTAAATACTACACACTTAGTTCCGTAAAGATAGTTCCTCCAAATCTTGAGTGCGAAAACCACTACACGCAAGTCTAAGTCATGAGTAGTGTAGTTCTTCTCATGCTTCTTAAGCTGACGAGATGCATAAGCTATCACCTTCTCGTTTTGCATTAGCACGGCTCCATGTCCTTTATGTGAAGCATCACAATATACCACGAAGTTTTCAATCCCTTCGGGTAATGCCAAAATTGGTGCACTACAAAGCTTCTGCTTCAATAACTGAAAAGCGGACTCTTGTTTTTCTCCCCACTCGTACTTCTGGTTCTACTGTGTCAACTTGGTCAACGGTTTCGCTATCTTAGAAAACCCTTCAATGAACCTTCTATAATATCCGGCAAGTCCTAAGAACTGACGAATCTCTGTTGGAGTCTTGGGTGTTGCCCAATCTTTAACAGCCTCGATCTTTGCAGGGTCGACTTGTAATCCTTGACTATCAATGACGTGACCAAGAAATTGTATTCCTCGGATCCAAAAATCACACTTCGAAAATTTTGCATACAATTTCTCCTGCTTGAGTAGCCCTAAAATCGTCTTGAGGTGCTCTCTGTGCTCTTCTTCGCTCTTCGAGTAAATCAAGATATATTCAATGAATACAATCACAAACTTATCCAGATACGGCTTGCAAACTCTATTCATGAGATCTATGAATACTGCAGGTGCATTGGTTAATCCGAACGACATTACTTGAAACTCATAATGACCATAACGTGTTCTGAATGCTGTCTTTGGGATATCTCCCTCCCGAACTCTGAGCTGATGGTAACCCGATCTTAAATCAATCTTTGAGTAGAAACTAGAGCCTTGCAACTGATCAAACAAGTCATCGATTCTGGGCAGTGGGTAACGATTCGTCACCGTTAACTTGTTCAGTTCTCGATAGTCTATGCACATCCTGAAAGATCCATCTTCCTTCTTCACAAACAAGACCGATGCTCTCCAAGGCGAGGAACTCGGCCTAATGAATCCTTTGTCTAAGAGCTCTTGCAATTGGTTAGACAACTCTTGCATTTTTGATGGCGCTAGTCGGTAAGGTGCTCTTGCGACTGGTGCAGCTCCTGGCACTAAGTCAATATGAAATTCTACTTGGCGAGTAGGTGGAAGTCCTGGAAATTCTTCAGGAAAGACCTCCGGAAAATCTCGGACAATTGGTACACTTCAAGTTGTTTCTCATCCGACTTCTTCTCTGTGATATGTGCCAAGAAAGCATAAAAACCCTTCTTTATGTATTTCTCGATTTTGATGCATGAGATGATACTGAGTGTAGTCCCACTTCATTCACCACGAACGATCAAGGTTTCGCCATCGTAAGGAAGATGAACAACTTTCTCATCACAAATGATTCTTGCTTGATGTTGGGATAACCAATCCATACCGATTATGACATCGAAACTTCCAAGTTCTACGGGCATGAGGTTTATATTGAATGGGTGATTAAGAAAATTGAGAGTGCAACCACGAATGATGGTGTTTGTGCCAACTAAACTACTGTTAGCTAGTTCGATGTGGTAGGGAGTGTCTAGTGTAGTTGGTTCGATATTGAGTAAAGGTGCAAATGCATTAGAAACGAAACTTCTATCGGCTCCTGAATCAAATAAAATGGATGCATAACGATTATTTATGAGGAACGTACCCGTGACGACATTCGGGTCCTCCTTGACATCTTCACTCCTAACACATACATTCTGCCTCTAGCTGTTCTACCGTGGTTCCCGTTTCCTTGATTCTTTCTTTTTGGACATTCATTCTTGAAATGTCCTCTTTCTCCACAACCAAAACATGTCAATGGGGGTCTCTGATCATCAACCACAATCGGAGCTTTGCAATCCCTGGTCGAATGACCAACCTTCTTATAGTTTCCACAAGGATTAGGACAGTTTCCAGGTTTATGATGGGTTTGGCATTTGTTGCACTTGGGTAAGGTACCATTGTAACCTCTCTTTTTAGCTGGGCCTGCAGCATAGGCCTTTGCAACTTCTTGCCTCTTGGGTGGTGGTTGGGTAGCATTGCCACCTTGGTTATTGTCCCACTTTCTTTTGTTGTTGTTGTTGTTATTGTTGGAACGGTTTCGGTTGTTGTTATAGTTGTTGTTGTTTCGGTAGTTGTTGGAGTTGTTGTTGTAGTTACGGTTACTGTTGGTGTTGCTGTTGTTAGTGTTTGCAGTCGTCCCTTTCTTCACTACCTGAGCCATAAGCTTCTGAGATATTCTGACAGCCTTGTCCAGTGTTTGTGGGTCAAAAGAAATTACATCCCCCTGAATGCTGGATGGTAAACCACCAATGAAATTTTCTAACAGCTTTTCGTTGTCTGGAACCATAGTTGGACACAATGCAGCCAACTCCTGAAATCTTCTGATGTATGCTTCAATTTCATTACCCTTAGTCACTAACTCATAAAATTCTGTTTCCAACTTTTTCACTTCCGTGCGTGGACAAAACTTCTTTGACAATAATTTCTTGAATTCATCCCATGAGAGCTTGTGAGCATTTCCATACCAATCGGCTGGGCATAAGAATTCCACCACGACATAGCTTCGTCAATGAGTATACTGGTTGCAAACTTTACCTTGATGTCCTCAGGACAGTTGCATAGCAGGAATACAGATTCTGTCTTTTCAAACCATCGGATCATGGCAGTGGCTCCTTCAGTGCCCTTGAATTTTACAGGATCACCACTCTTGATGTCTTTGTAAGTACACTTACGACTATTAGTATCTCGTCCTCCAGCTTCTTCTGTATCTGCCCTAGAAGCGGCTTCAGCAGCAGCAGCTACGGCTGCTCTTTCAGCTACTAGTGCTGCCTCAATACTCTCGGCAACAAGCTTCCTGATATCAGCGGGTGTCATAGACGTAGTAGCTCTTTTGGGCGGCATGACTCTTCATAATCACAAAAGATAACAACAATGAGAACTCACAATAGAAACGATCATCATGCACAATATATGCAACCACAACATGTATATACAACCACAACATGTACATATAACCACAGCGTGTATAAATACAACCACATCATGTATAAATACAATGAAATCACAACGAGAAGAACCACAAAATATCATAAATATAATCACAACGCACATGAATATAATACATGAAAATTTCGGTCAACGTAGGCCGATATCATAAATAGCACAACTATTCCTGCATAGTAGAGTCACACTTGCTACATTTGTTTGTACAACAACCAAAAGACATACAAGTTCTTTAAACTATGTCCCACACCCCGGGACTAGGATACTAATAGTACAAGCTACATGATAAAAGTCTAAAACTAAGCACCTCCTGGTGCTCCACCTAATCGATGAAATCCTCTCGATATATCTAGACATAGCAACCGCGATCTCCTCTAAATGCTAAACTCGGAGCTGAAGATCGGCCTCCCTGCTCTCTGATGCAAAAATCCTGGCCTGAACTGAAGCTAAGTCTCCTGCCTGACGGTGATGCTCATCCGGAGACATTTGTGCCCTGTCAAATAAATCCGGCATCTCCTGTCTCAACTGGGTAATGCACTCAGAACTCTCCTGCTGCCTGGCCTCTAAGCCCTGATATGAAACATCTATAGAAACTCTGCCCAAAACTAGTCCCTCAATCTGCTCCTCCATAGTCTCGACTCAGCTCACCGGTTTCTCTGCTAGCAGACCCAATGCCCTCTCAATCTGTCCCTGGTGCTGATCCACTCATGCCTCTAATGCTGAAATTGTAGACTGTCTAGCTGATGCTACTCTAGAACTCTCGCCAATCTCAAACCTGCGAGATGGTGCAGTCCCTGTTGTCTTTGTAGTCTCTGTAGTGGCTGGTGATGGGATGTTAAGTCATGCCCGCTTCTTGAGTGGTAAATCAGACATAGGAGCAGGGTCTCTAGGATGAAGTGGTGCTGATGGTGTCTCAGATGGTGATAATGATGGTAAGGCTGGGGATAGTGGTGGTAGAGGTGGTAGGGATGATGATGGTGAGGATGATGGTAATGGTGCAAAAGCAGCTGGTGATCTGATAGTAAGACGATGAACATGCTTAGCAGCAATGCGCTTCATGCGCGGTCCATCTGGATATAGTCGGTAAACTCGACCAACAGGTATGAACTCCCCTGGATGAATAACAGGTACAACTCTGGGACCACGGCAGATCACAGGTGACAAAGGTGGGGTAGGTGCCACCTCGCCCTCCTCAAAGGGTTCGGTGTCAGCCTAAGATAACATAGGTGATGACTGTGGAGTAGGCTCCACTGAGGATAGGATGATAGTGGGTGGTGATGAAGTAACAGACTCTAGCACAATGGTGGGTGGTGATAAAACCTCATCTGTGTCAGAATAAGATGAAATGAAAATGGGATGCGTGTCTGAAGACATCTCTATGACAATCGACGTGAAATGAAAGTAAATAACTAACATAATGTATGTATGAAACCTCATGTAAAATGAATATGCACTTATGATGAAATGATAAGACGCTATGATGGTGTAGTTATAGTCTAGGGTATTATGGACAACCTAGTTTGCTATAACCTTTGCTCTGGTACCAATCTGTCACACCCCCAAATTTGGTGACTTGCAGCGGAATGGAACACTTGAGGGCGTGACTGACCATAGCACCGCAGTTATAGTTATATTGAACGACCTAAAGTGTCGTTTTGAAAATACATCCTTTGATTAATTAAAAACATTCAGAGTTACAAAGTTAGGTCCCAAAAGATGTTTCACGTTGCGGAAATAAGTTTATACAAATAAAACGATAATAAGTGCATAAAAGATAAGTGAGACGCGTCGTCACCGCGGCTCCAAAATAGGTCCATATGCAGGCCACGATGCGCATACCTTAATTACCTGAAAATACATTGCTAAAAATTGTTAACAAAAATGTTGGTGAGATCATAGGTTTATGTAAATGAATAGTTCCTACGGTAACCAAAAGTATGAGGTGTATGACATAAATGCCACAAAAATAATACATTAGCTCTTAAGCTCATGACCCCGAAGCTAGACTGAATGAAATACCCCAAACCCGAGTGCTTTGCCAGACACTCTAATATGATTAAAATGAAATGCGTTCGTATGACCAGTTGGAGCTACCAACCCGAACGGAGGCGTCACCCTCAATAGATATATTCACTCACTCTCGCTTACTTCCATAATTAACGGTTAATGATAATAAAGGGGACTTTAATCTGGGCAATGATGTAACTTAAGCAATGTAACTGGATTTTGATACTTTGGTCCGTATGTACAAATGGTGCAATGTATTCTCCCCCGAGAGTTTAGAAATTAAGTAATCAATTGAAAATGGGGCTATGAAAACTCACCTGATGTGATAGCACAATGATAATAGTGGATATGATGAAATGTGGCTCGGTCTCTAACCGCAACCTATATGAATGATGTATCTAATGTAAGCAATGAATTTACGCAACACATGCAAATACGTATGTTATCGATACCACTCGAGACTTTGGAAAATAATGTTTATCGTTGAAAAATACATTTTTGACGGCTTGATAAGTTAATAAACTCTTTTCGTGCAAATGTGTTGTAACGATAACCCACGATCGTCATTTGATAATTTATCAGTGAATATTGTGTTTCCGTCGTAGAAATAATCATTTTTCATAACTTGTAAAAATATAACCAAATGACTTTGCAAAACTAGTCATAAATGTGTGCTCGTTAAGGGTTAGTGAATAGGCTCGGTGTCTTTGAAAACCTTGTAATGATGTCTTGAAGACGTGTCATTTAACTTGTGATCATACGGGTCTCGATTGATAAGAAATACGGCTCTCAATGTACTGTATTGCAAAAACTGTTTTTAACTTAGTAATATTTTCTTATTAGAAAGCTGATGGAATTTTAGTGAAATTGTCGGACTTTAAACGCGTATATCTTTGTCGTTATGAGCTCATTTTCTACGTTCTTTATATCCACGGCTTCGTATTAACATGAACTAACATAATTTCAGTAGGTTGGGTTGTCTAGATCACGTCTAATGCCTCGTTTTGTCCTTTGAATCTCGGAAAACAGCACGCATAATTTTCAGAAATTAGTTTTTCGTCGCTAAACTTAGAAAAATCATAACTTTCTCGTCGTAAGTCGGTTTTTAGTCATTCAAGCGGCCACGGTTTCGTTTTTGAAATTATTTTCTGAATATGAAGGCCAAAATATCCCCTGAGTTACTGAGTTTTCCTGATTTCACGTTTTTGGAGAGACCCTTATCTATTGTTTGAAATAATCACTTTTATGGTTCAAGACTTGTTCAAAACACAATCAATCAACACCACAACTACTCTAATCCTACCATACACCTTGTTGTTGTTTATGTGTGGTAATTGGGGTGAGATTGGTATCCTGATAGCAATTAGAAGTCACGAATAGTACGCTTTCAGATCGATTAAATTGGAGTGTATACCAATTAACGACCGGATAAAATCTAATTGATTCAAGTTTGTGAATGATTGTATGTTTGCAGTAAAACATGATCAAAATATGGTTGATCAGCCTTGTCTTTCTCTATTCGAATTAGAGAATATATAAGACAGTTTATGGGGTCGGTTATTAGGGTCTAAAACTACAAAACAGTTACATTAACCGTAAAACAACTAGCAGCAGGAACTGCACTATCAGCAGGAACCGCTGCACCATCAGCAGGAACCGCTGCACTATCAGCAGGAACCGCTGCACTATCAGCAGGAACCAAGCATTAGCAGCAGAAACGAGCATCAACTTAATACGTTTTATTTGGTGGAAAAATAAATTCTAATGAATTTTTAACATAGCAATGTTATACCAAATAAAAATTTTCCAGCTGACCTGGCAGCTCGACCAGGGGCTGCCGCCCCTTAGACCCTGCTTCTCTCAGGGGCGTTGCCCCCGAACCCCCACCAAGGGGGCTACGCCCCCTTGGAACCCCCGTTAGTCCAGTTAATATCCAAATAAGTGTCGACCCTTATTTGCATATTAAACTCAATCTATTTTACACTAAAATACCAACAAACCTCCCCCATTTTAGTGTAATCATAAATTAACTAACTAGTTCACAACAAACAATCAAACTAATGCATAAATGAAAGGTCGAGACGATTGAATTTCACATTAGTATATTACACATTCCAAATATTCGGATATCAAGGTTTCCCGAAAGATTGAACCTTGTAATATCACTATTGAATACATGAAGATAATATACACATTAGTTTTACATACACAATTCTTACTTGACACATTCTTTTACTAGCCTATGTCCCTATCCTTTCTTGAGTACATCAAAGCCAAGTCCCAACTTCTTGAAGCAGCTAAACTTCGTACTCATATAGGTAGTTCTTTTAATCTCGCACCTGCAATTGCAATTTTTCAAAAGAACTATTAAGAAGAATACTTCAACCTTCCTTATCTTGCAGAACCGAACACATACCTTTGGGATAATTTAATGTTGTGTTCCAAACTCTAGATGTTAAGCTTTCCACATTCAAAATTCAGCACCTAACGTCATATTAGGTGGGAATTGGGTATCTTAACATGAGAGCTTTCATATGGACTTTAACCCTAATCCCACAGCTGATCCTTTCACGAGATCTCTACATAACCCTTTGGTTAAATGATCAGCTAAATTTCGATGAGTTGCAATCCACTCAACGAATATGACACCATGCATTATGAGCTCACGAACCATGCTGTGTCTCACACCTAAGTGTCTTGACTTGCCATTATACACTTGACTATAAGCCTTAGCCAATGTAGCTTGACTATCAGACCTGATAGAAATAGAAGAAATAGGCTTTGGCCACAATGGAATTTCATAAAGCAAATTCCTTAAGCATTCAGCCTCATTACCAGCTGCCGCCAAAGCAACAAACTCAGACTCCATAGTTGAGTTTGTTATGCAAGTCTGTTTCTTTGATGCCCAACTAATGGCACCTCCCCCAAGAAGGAACACCCAACCAGATGTAGAAGAATGATCTTCTTTATTGGTTATCCAACTTGCATCGCAAAAACCTTCAATTACCGAAGGAAATCCAATGTAAGTCATCTTATAATCAACTGTTCCTTTCAAATACTGGAACACTCGACTCAAAGCTCGCCAATGAAATGTACTAGGATTACTAGTAAATCTACTAAGCTTTCCAACTGCATATGCAATATCCGGCCTAGTACTTATCATGGCATACATTAAGGATCCAATCCTTTTCGAGTATTCAAGTTGAGACACCGCTTTACCTTTATTGGGTAATAGCTTAATTTGTGGATCCATGGGAGTACTTGTGGGAGAACTATCCAGGAAATCGAACTTATCCAAGATCTTCTCAATATAATGTGATTGAGAGATTGAAATACCCTTGTTCTCACGTATGATCTTAATACCTAAGATCACTTCTGCCTCCCCCATATCTTTCATAGCAAATTTAGATGACAAGAATTCCTTTGTCTCATCAACTTGATCTTGGTTTGTACCAAAGATCAACATGTCATCTACATACAAGCATATAATGACTCCATTTCTAGAGTCATCAAATTTACTATAAACACATTTGTCAGCTTGATTTAAAACAAACCCATTCGACAACACAATCTCATCAAACTTTTGATGCCATTGTTTAGGAGCTTGTTTTAACCCATAAAGAGATTTAACCAATTTACACACCTTGCTTTCATGTCAGGCATAACAAACCCTTCGGGTTGTTTCATGTAAATCTCTTCATCTAACTCACCATTCAAGAATGCAGTTTTCACATCCATTTGGTGAATTACAAGATTGTGTATAGCAGCTAATGCCAATAACAATCTAATAGTAGATATCCTAGCAACCGGAGCATAAGTATCGAAATAATCAATACCCTCTTTTTTTCTAAAGCCTTGGATTACCAACCTGGCTTTATATTTATCAATAGTACCATCTACTTTCATCTTCCTTTTGAAGATCCATTTACATCCTAATGGTTTACACCCAGGAGGTAAATCAACCAATTTCCAAACTTTATTTTGCAAGATTCTATGTTTTGATAAATATCAAAAAGAGTATCACACATACCGTTTAAAATTGTTCCACGACATATGAAGTCATCATTCCAGAACTTGTTGCGTTTTCTGATTTGATCAATGGTTTCACCCTCCACTTCCTCCGGTGCTGGTGTTGTCAAATCGTACATAACTTTCATAGTTGTTAACAAGAATTGCATCTTCTTCTGCCATCTTCGAAAATCTTGCCCTTCGAATTTGGCTAACTTCACAAACTTAGACATCATATCACGTACAGATTCGCCTGCCATCTTGAAGAAATTTAATCGATTAAATTGGAGTGTATACCAATTAACGACTGGATAAAATCTAATTGATTCAAGTTTATGAATGATTGTATGTTTGCAGTAAAACGTGATCAAAATATGGTTGATCAGCCTTGTCTTTCTCTATTCGAATTAGAGAATATATAAGACAGTTTATGGGGTCGGTTATTAGGGTCTAAAACTGCAAAACATTTACATTAACCGTAAAACAACTAGTAGTAGGAACTGCACTATCAGCAGGAACCGCTGCACCATCAGCAGGAACCGCTGCACTATCAGCAGGAACCATCAGCAGGAACCGCTACACTATCAGCAGGAACCATCAGCAGGAACCAAGCATTAGCAGCAGAAACGAGCATCAACTTAATACGTTTTATTTGGTTGAAAAATAAATTCTAATGAATTTTTAACATAGGAATGTTATACCAAATAAAAATTTTCCAGCTGACCTGGCAGCTTGACCAGGGGCTGCCGCCCCTTGGACCCTGCTTCTCTCAGGGGCGTTGCCCCCGAACCCCCACCAAGGGGGCTACACCCCCTTGGAACCCCCGTTAGTCCAGTTAATATCCAAATAAGTGTCGACCCTTATTTGCATATTAAACTCAATCTATTTTACACTAAAATACCAACAAACCTCCCCCATTTTAGTGTAATCATAAATTAACTAACTAGTTCACAACAAACAATCAAACTAATGCATAAATGAAATGTCGAGACGATTGAATTTCACATTAGTATATTACACATTCCAAATATTCGGATATCAAGGTTTCCCGAAAGATTGAACCTTGTAATATCACTATTGAATACATGAAGATAATATACACATTAGTTTTACATACACAATTCTTACTTGACACATTCTTTTACTAGCCTATGTCCCTATCCTTTCTTGAGTCCATCAAAGCCAAGTCCCAACTTCTTGAAGCAGCTAAACTTCGTACTCATATAGGTAGTTCTTTTAATCTCGCACCTGCAATTACAATTTTTCAAAAAAACTATTAAGAATAATACTTCAACCTTCCTTATCTTGCAGAACCGAACACATTCCTTTGGGATAATTTAATGTTGTGTTCCAAACTCTAGATGTTAAGCTTTCCACATTCAAAATTCAGCACCTAACGTCATATTAGGTGGGAATTGGGTATCTTAACATGAGAGCTTTCATATGGACTTTAACCCTAATCCCACAGCTCGACCCCAGCCAGGGGCGCTACCCCTTGGACCCTGCTTCTCTCAGGGGCGTTGCCCTCGAACCCCCACCAAGGGGGCTATGCCCCTTTGGAACCCCCATTAGTCCAGTTAATATCCAAATAAGTGTCGACCCTTATTTGCATATTAAACTCAATCTATTTTACACTAAAATACCAACACTTCTTAGGGTGTCATGGGGTAATAAACATCTCCAACAATGCCGGGTTTCATGAGGATACAACTAAAAATCCATAGATCTATGTTTATAATGAAAATGAGTAACAAGTGGTATGTATAACATGTATATACTTGCATGATTAGTTGATAGCACAACAAAATATATCAAATGAGAGTATGAAAAGATTGAAAACTTTACTTGTAACTTACTTGATGATTTGAGGTAGTTTGGAGAGAAATATGTAAGTAACCTAGGGATTTTTATTTCAAAATCCTAGCTAGGAGTATAAGTAAGACTTAATTAACCCTTGATCTTGAAAAATTTATGAACTCTTCTTTTGTTCTTGTGTTTGGCTGATCATATGAGAGGAGAGGAAGAGAGAGTTTGATCTCTTTAGCTAGTTGGATGATCTTGCTATGTGTTATGGAAATTAAATCAAAGAAATATAAGCTAGGTGCATTTAATGAAATGGTATCTAATCAAGGGCAAATGGAAGTATTAGGGGGTGCTAGGGGGGGGGCGGCACATGGGATAAAATGGAAGAGTATTTGGGCTAATTAAAGCTTATGTCTCCCACTAGCAAGAGTTAGTTTAGTTTAAGTATACATTGGGTGTTATCGGGTACCGGGCTAACTAGAAATAAATCTTGACGAGTTAGAATAAAATGTGACGAAGTTGTAAAAATTGTAAAATCATATTCCTTGCAAGAATCGGGTGTTAGAATAGTTATCGGGTTGAAATTTCGCAAACCGACGGTGTTATAAGCTTTTAACGAGAAATATAACAAACGATTTAAAAACACCGGGTAATTAAATAATGAAATCTTTATATCATTATAATGAGTATGAAAATATGTCATGATCACTGACGGGAGTATCGGGTGTAATGTTAGTAGTAATGACTGAGTGGTAACGTTTATTAAATAATTAAACATACGTTAATGAAAATCACACAAACCCGTGCATGACCTAATATGATGATGATGTTACTGATGATATGTAGACTACTCTAGTCTATATGAAGTGTCCTTACTGATGATGCATGAATACCCAGCTAAACCATAATGGTTATGCGCATTTGAATACTTATAAACCTAGTTTACGAAATGATGAATGATAACCATGAATAGTGATTTCCTTCCGGGAATGAATAGTGTTTTATGAATAGTAAAATTTTTGAAAACTTCTCAAAGTCTCAAACTAACTTTAAAAATGATGAATAGTGATTGGTGAATAGTAAATGATGAATAGGGATTGATGAATAGTAACTTTTCGAGGTTTGGAAAATGACCTGAAATTACGGGTTGTCACAAATAATCCATTTGGTCAAGAGATCCCGCATTCTGAACTACCCATTTCCCTTAATGAAAATGAGTCTGATCAGAATGAAGCAAATCATAAACAAGAAACTACTTTCTTTGAATCATTAATCAATAGTTGTCAAAATGAGATTGAAAAAGTTAAATTGATCAATCGCGAGGTCAAATCCGCAAATGAGAAATTAACGTCTGAGCTTGAGAGATACAAGGAGGATCAAAAAGTATTTGAGTTTAACAAAACACGAGAGTCTGAATTAGAAATTGGATATCAAAATTCCGTTTTAAGAGAAAAACAATTGCAAATCAAATTTGATACCGTTGATGTAAAGTC
Organism: Artemisia tridentata subsp. tridentata; assembly: GCA_021014915.2. NCBI lineage: Eukaryota > Viridiplantae > Streptophyta > Magnoliopsida > Asterales > Asteraceae > Artemisia > Artemisia tridentata. The sequence goes on along the minus strand of CP139502.1, from coordinate 187,926,458 downwards.
AAATATGAAGATCAAATCTTTAAACGTTGAAATTTCAGATCTAAAAAACCAAATTTCTAAGATACAATCAACTTGCTCCAATCTTGAAAAAGAGAAGAAATAGTTCAAAACAGACTTTTCAAAACGTGAAAATGAACTTCTTAACGAAATCATTGATCAAAAAGAAAAAATCAACGAGTTAGAAACTTTGCTTATTAAAACTGGACACTCATATCAAACAATTAATATGATTAATAAAAACAAAGATGCACGTTTACATACAACAAAGAAAATGGCTATTGGCTGTGAAAACCCTTGGAACCTCAAGAAAGCTCAGAAAGAACAGAAAGAACAGAACAATAGCAATGTTTTATTTGATAAACATGAACCTCTTGTTGTTTTAGATTCTGATGAAACGATCGAACTTGAGGAACAAAGTCGATCAAAAATGAAACAAAAGAATCCAGATTTACAACCAATTGGTTACAACAAGTTAAACAAACTTTCTAGAGGTGTATTTGTTCCTCAAACCCCCAAAACAAAGGAACAAATACACAAATCAAACTTTTCCAAAAAACCAAGTGTTACAAAAGCCGTTTCAAAACAAGTTGTTGTCTCAAAACATCTTTCCAAAATTGGACAAATGTCTTCTAACAACACTTTTAACACAAGTGGTGCAAGAAAATATCTTGATGATGTCAAAACAAGGATTGAGGAACTTCAACGGACTGTTGAATCTAAGGCAAGTCTAAATGTAAACACTTGGAATTCGAGTTTTCATAAAGAGATGAAAAAGATTTTTGATACTGATATTGCTACTCCATTGAATAACATCTATGCGAGAGTAATTCATTTTGAACAAGAATTTTTAAATGAAACAATTGACTATGTCAAGGACTACAAATCCCTGGTAAAGGAAGCAACTGAATCACAAGAAACCATTCAAACATTTGAAAATCTAAATGATTCTCTTTTTTAAGCAGTCATTTCAATAGATGTTATGTCTATTGTTTTACAAACCTACTCTGTTGAAGATGATGAAAAACTGCGAGCTGAGCATTCAGAAATTGTTTCTAAACGAGGATGATTACCCGCGCGTTGCTGCGGGGTGCTTGTATATGAAAGATTTAGCGTGAATGTATTTGCAAAAAAGAAATGAGACGTTTGAAATAAAAGTAATAACCTCCTAACATCGAACTGCAGATACATTTTCTTCTAATAATGTAGTGTGTAGCAAACTAAAAGAAAATAGAATACAAAATAAAAAAATGTAGTTGAAGCAAAAATTTATAGGAATCTATAATTTACTTAAAATTTTTATAAATAACGATAATCAACAACACTAAGTAACTAAATCATGAGAACTACAAATTAATATTAAAACAAAAAAACTTACATATTGTGTTTGAAGCTGGAATAAAAGGTAAAAGCATCACTAAGCGTACATCAAATAAAAACAATAAAAAAAAAACTTATTTGGGTAAAAAAATGTAGCAAAAGGTATAGATCCAAAAGTGTGGATATAACAAAGTTTCATACTGTAGATACAAAGCATGCTGTAAAAACAACGACAAAGCTAAAAAAATAAGAAACAAACTATTCATTGTATTGTAGCTCATCTAACAAATTCCTGTAGCTGCAACCTTGTGTGAATGGAAGATTTAGGAACAAATGTATATCAGAAGAAAAAATACGCGGGAAAAAAAAAGTGTCGAAAGGAAAACAGCGTTCATCCAGGTACTTAATCCCCTAATGTGGAAGTAGTATAAGAGTGTGGAAATAGCATTTTGAGCATTGTAGGAAAAAGGGGGCTAGGTTGTGGCATAAAGTGGCTATATTTGAAGAGTGTGACAATAACAATTTTTTTATACCAAACCTCTCATATAAGTTATAAAAAAGAAGTGGCCGTGTTGCAAAGAAACAGTTCCAGGTCCCGTGATAAACTAAAAACTAAGATGTTTTAGTACAATAATACATATGTGTATGTATGTTTTTATATTTGATGAATGCTATGATAGTTGTCAAAGTTTATGGGGCACTTATGTTACATTGAGAAATTTATAGTTGCTGTTCTAGCACCTAAACTCCATATTTCTGCATGGGAAACTAAACCATTTCTGGTAGAATCAATGCCTCATTTAAGTTTTGTAATGATTAAACCGGTTGTATTAGACCCGAAATATATTAGAAAGAGTGCATCACTAATTATATATAGAGTAATTGTTAATGAGTTTTTAAAACCCGAAGCATCTACCTAACAAAAAAATATATTCAATGGCTGAAAACACTCCTCTAATCAATGAACTGAAAGATGTTTCTGGATCACAAAAGTTGCATCAATGCTTTAAGTTTCTTTTTATGCAGGAACACATGGAAGAAGAAGCATCCCTATTGTGGGTTCGTGAAGAGTGTGATCAGTTAGAAGCAAAGATAGCAAAGCGCCAACAGCGAATGGAAGAAGTCTTGTCATTAGATCATGATGTGGAAGAGGCAGGTGGTGACACCTATGAGTGTCTCCGTCAAAAGCAAGTGAGGGATCGTAAGAGGTTGGAGGTGTTTATGGGTTTGCAGATTGAAGTTCGTGATGGTCTGAGGGAGAATCAGGAGCATGTGGATATTATGGATATTTATGATTAGCTTGTGGCTGCACAGGCTCTTTTGGTGGGTTTTAATATGGTTTGGTTATTAGTTTTTTGTATATGGAACTGGTTTGTAATGATGAACACGTATCTATATCTAAGTTTGTGTTTTATTACGTAATTTGTTTACTATGTTATGAACTTTTGTCACTAAGTAGTTGTTGTTACTGTCATATCTGATTTTTATTTTGTTAAAGATTTGTTCGCTAATGAATGCGAAGATGTTGCTGAAGTATAAATGAAAGGAGCAAAAGAAAGTGTTGCTTCTTGTAGACAGATTTTGTGTGAATTAGATAGTATATGATTGTGTGCAAGAAATATTGGCTGGTGTTTAGGTGTTTGTTGCTTTGGATTTAATCAAGTTTTGTATTTATGGTTGTTGCAATGTATCATGTGATGATTGTGTTGCTGTTTAGATGATAGCGCTATTTTGGTATTAAGGTGAACTACAGATGTGTTAATAGGTAATGGTTTGTTGCTGCTTTCTTTTTAGTACAATGAGGCCACAGGTATGCAAAGCATAAGGTGTGTGTTGTTTAAGGATAATGGTAGGCTAATTAGTTTGTTGGCAGAGCTGAGTTTTGTTGATGTTAAGAATATTTTTTTAAGAGTTGCCAAGTCTGGGATGGTTTTGGTGTAGGTGAATTTTATATTCTCGTTATTAATATACACAGATGTGTTTGTATTAGATGTTATGCGATAGCTGGTTCATCGATTTGATGATGTGTTTAACTGTTGGTGTTGACTAAGTTAGCATTCTTTGTTTGGTTCATACGCTTATGTTCATGTAATTTTCTTTTCTAGATGTTTCATTGTTCATTGATTTTATATTAAGAGTCAGTCTTGAAGCTGGAAATTCTGAGATGTAATATGCTGCATACTTTTGTTGTATAATTGGAATTTAAATTTTAGGAAATAATCCAAATTATATCATTGGTTGATAGCGTAACGAAGATCAATTTATGTTTGGAGTGTCTACAAACTACATTTTTTGATGTTCTGTTGTGCCCAGGTGTGTTCATCATATGACCTGCATTAGTAGGCTTTCCTGTGTTTTGTGCGGCAGCAGTGTTAGTGGTTTCCTGTGTTTTGTGCAGCAGCAGTGTTCATACATTTTTGTTTCTGGGTGAAGTTCCAAAGTTTTGAAGAAACAAATGATTTTAAAACAACCAAATAAATGAATGGATTTTTATTCACATAAGGAAAAGTTACATAAAGAAAATGTTAACAAACATTACTGACTTCTACGGTTTTAATGTGCTATAGTGGGTCTACTTTATACATCATTATTTGCTAAGCTAATAGAATGTGGACAACATCGTCACTGAAAGAGGAGGAAAAATTAATTAAACTTATGCCGGCGATGCTCTTCTGTCTTGTGCACCTCTCTTCAACTCATGCAGTCAAACTTTTTGTTGCTGGTTGCTGCTGCAACTGGTTTCATTCATTTATAAGTGTATTTGAATGCCTGACATACAGGTTTATATTGCATTTGTAATCTTTACTGCACTGAGAACATGAACAGCTTATTTGGCACCTACGGTACAGAGCGGAGGTGTGCAAAAGGGATTGTGGTTTTAGATCTTTAGGAAATCCTTTTTTTTAATACTCTTATTCTCCTTTGATACAGAGCTGGTGTAACTTGTATATTGTTGTATTGTGATTGCACTTTCTACCGTGGCTGCAGCTTCTGGATGTCCTTTTCTTTTTTGGCACGTGCATGTTAAAATGAGAAGCTGCAAATGATGGGCATAGATTCTATCAGCTAATCAAAATAATTATTTAAAACCTAAATTAACGAATACCAGCGACAAATAAACAACTTTAATAAATGAGGCTATAGCAGGAATAAACCGGCAAGTCTCAAAGCAGATAATCAAGAAAAGTGAGAAAAACCTACACGCGAAATATTAAGACGAATCAATCTATACCAACAACAAAACTCCTTTATTTGTTGATTTGAGAAAATAGACTTTTAAAGAATAGGTGCAGGGAATACCAAAAAAAAAAACCTAACGGGTGAAACGGGTATAATTACATATCTATAATGGGAAATCGTTATTAGCTTCCAAACATATTTACAAACCATAGTAGCATACCTCCTATTTGATTAAAAAGAGTAAATTACAATGATATTGCATAAAAAAGTAAAATAATCAACAGGATGCATACCTCATTATCCTAAAAGGAAATGTTTGTTTCTTCGTGCATATGCATATATTTAATGCAGATAACATGCTGAATAGTATACACCGAAATTCCAAAATCAACTGTGACACTGATTTTTTTGGTTTCGCACTAACTATTAAGAGTTTTATTCTATTGGTGATGAGTGCTGCAGTAAAGGCATGCGATAATTTTTTTGCATTAAAAGATGGCAGAAGAGATAACAAAAAACCCAAGGCGTGTGATAAAAATACAAATTTTGTACCTCAAGGGTGCCCAACGATTAATTGTTTTTTCTTTATCTGTCTGGGGCAAAAGCTTGTGCCTTACACTTTTAAAACTTACTTTGTTTTTTGCATATTCGTAAATACAGATATATAGAAGCTACAAATCAACAGTATCATGCAGTAACAAACAAAAGCTGGGAAACGGGACAGGATACTGCAAGGAAGTGATTTGCCTCAAACCAGTCATGACAGCATTCTCTTTGGTTTGGGAGTTTTTTTGCAGCAGTTCTATTGTGCTATTCAATATAATCTTTTATAGAAGTGTAATTATGAGAATGCCCAAAAAAAATAGGATAATTATAATCGCAACAGGATACTAACTATTAGTATTGGGAAAACCAAAAATATCAGACATTCTTTGTTGCTGTTATGGTAACGTTTTGTTTTTCTAGCAAACGTTTTAGGTTTTTTGTGATCTCTTATACCATATTTGAATGGAAAAATTATATCAGTTGCCTTTGCCATACATAAAAAAAAAATACTTTCATTTATTTTTTCCTCAAATAGATCGAAGCTACGTGAAGAGGTAACTGCTAAAAAAACAGATGCATATTGTCATAAGTATATATATAGATACAAAGTTTTAGATTACCTTTTGGGCATCAAGTGTATTAATCAACTACAAAACCCAGACGCTTATGCATACTGTTGAATTGAGGTACGTATGAAGATTTGGTAGAGGGAAAGCCTGCAAAGTCAGGTAATTTGGATCTCTAACTATGCGTTAGCTGGATTGGAGGTAGTTGTTTCTGCTTGCAAAGGAATCTGCTGAAAAGGAATGCATAGAAAGCCACTTTTTGCATTCGGTATGGCTGCAATGCGAATAAAATAAAGGCAAGAAACCATAAACTATTAGTATTGACCTTTAGCATGGCTTAATAGGTGAGATGGGTGCCTCGCTAACACTTGTTTCATCAATTGTTTGGTTTTCAACATACTTAGAATTGTCACCTGAGTTTCAAACAACGATGGGTGTTAGTATCCACACGCTTATGCGTGTTGTTGTGTAAAGGTATGCATGAAGAGCTGGTTAAGCGAGATTGTGCAAAGCTGTTTGATTTTCAACATACTTAGAATTCTCACCTGAGTTTCAAACAACGATGGGTGTTAGTATCCACACGCTTATGCGTGCTGTTGTATAAAGGTCCGCATGAATACCTGGTGAAGCCAGATTCTGCAAAGGCAGCGTATTTGTATCTCCAACTTTACATTAGTTGGATTCGAGGCACATGTTTCTTCCGGCACAGAAATCTACTCAAGAACCGTGAACAGAAAGTGACTTTCTGTAGTTGATATGCCTCGGCTGCCAAGAAAATAAAGGCATCAGTAAACATCTGTTTGAGGTCACTGCTAAATTTCGGCCCCTAAAATGCATAGAAATGCAGGGATAAAACATTTTGAAAGCAAATAATGGTAAAAGGCGCAAAGTATTAATAATGACCTTTAGCAGTTGTAAGAATTGCCGTAATGCTTGAGGCGGGTGTGTCGTTAATACCTGTCTGGTGAATTGTTATCCCGGACATGAAGAAACTGCAACAACAATAAGAGCAGAGATAAGTGATGACCTTTCTTATTTGGAGTGATTTTTAATATAGGCGTTTGTTTGATGCAAGCATTTAAAAAGAATCTGCAGTAAAATAGTGCACAAACATCATAAAGTCTTTGTCCAGCACACTTTAAGGCACTGTATTATACTTTTGATTATAAATTTCCTATGAATAAGCCAGCCAATGATCGTTGTATCACATGAGCAAAGGAAATGGTTTGACCACGTACACCATAGTCACATTTCTGTATAAACCACAAAAGGCTCATTTAACCAACCTTCAAAAGCAAGACTAATGTAATAATTTGTACCTACAGTTGGATGGCCCTATGAAGTTACTGCTAAAGCAGCATTATCAACAGGATTATAGAAAATAAGGGCCACATTCGACTCTGAATAGAATAAACAGAAGTAAACAACCACTAACCAATCTGGATATTCATATTAGACCGTTTCAGTCGATGGCTGCTAAAGAAAGTGTTGCTGAGCGGCATATGTAAGTCGGTTGCAACACAATGACGTTCCAGGCGAAATTGGCGGGCCGTTAGACGCGTCTGTCGTACCAAAATATCAGCTGCTGAGAATTGAAAACACCAAAAAGATAAAGATAAATTCTACATTGCATAAAAAAAAGACCATAGAAAATTGTAGCAACTGTAGAAAACAAAATAACCTTTGGAAACACCAAGGGTTGCTGTATTAGCAGCGGCACCACAATGATCTTTCAGCCGAAGTTGCAGGGCTGCCAGCCACGCATTTTGTGCAAAAGACAAAGCAACACCTAATAAAGTAATTGGTGCAGAAACTATAAAGGATAAAAGACAAATTTTATCAACCTTGAAAATCAACACTAACGGGATGATCTACATCTGCAGCTGGACAAGGCAATGAACTTGTTGGTAGAGCAGTAGCATCAACAGAATGTGCCGAAATGGGAGCCGCATCCATTCGCACATATGTTCCCCCCCTAGCGCGTTTACACACAGGTGTGGCTACATTTTTTTAACAGATACGCAGACATGGATGTTTGCTTTTGCCATCAGGAAAATATTTAAAATTACGACCCTGTGAACAGAGTCAACAGAAGTAAACAATCACTAACCAATATGGATATTCACATTAGATCGTTTTAGTCGATGGCTGCCAAATAAGCTGTTTGTCGGTGGCACATCTACGCCGGTTGCAACAGAACTACGCTTCAGTGGAACTTGCGGGGCTATTAGGCGCATATTTGGTCGGCAAATATCATCTGGCGAGAATTGAAAAGACAAAAACATAAACATAAACTCTATATTGCATAAAAAATAATACTACAAGTTCTACCAACTATATAAAAGAAACTAATATCCACAAACAGCAACAGTCAACGTGAAGGAAGGTATGACATTGTGTTTAGTTTGACTTTGCAACGGGGAGCTGCCACAATCATCTATAGCTACCTCGTCATTCATTATTGGGTTTCGCAAAAGTAGCTTTCTCATATTTTGGGCAAGACGTGTAGCAATTGGTTTCATTCTAGCATTTGGTTTGACACCTAAAAACATCAACGCAGACATGGAAGACCCAGGAAAAAAATAGATAACCAAAAAACAATTACAAAAACTTTATAACTAATCAGTATGCCGAACAACAACATTTTTAAAGAATGATCAACAAACGTATGCAGCCAATGTCACCAAAAGGCCAAAATAACCTAGAGATCACTATAAAAGGTAAAACATGCGTACTTACAGAGAAATAGTTATTTACATCCAAAACAGGCAACAATATATCGCATAAAACCCTAAACAAAATACACAATCATAAAACCACAATAAATACTATGAAAGCAAAAGCGATAGGGCCTAAACAACAGAAACAACCTCAATAGATCCTTCACACACGATGAAACCACCCATTTTTTTTTTATCGGGAAAAAAAGCCAAACATCTAAATCAGATCCAAAAGTGTGGATATAAGCGACCTAATGACTGTGGCAAACACAAATGGCCTCAAAACAACCACAAACTTAAAAAATTAATAAACGCACTATTCATACCACTGTAGCTCCCCTCACAAAGCACTGTAGTTACAAAATAACCCACAAAGTCGGATCGGAAAACGCAAAATAACCGTCGGGTAAAGATACCAGAATTAATCATCCCGGATCTCAAGGAAAAGAAGAGCATGTGAGTGAAGGGCAACAGTTCCACGACCCAAGAGCAACCCAATGCCTAACCCAAACCCGGGCTCAAACGGGTAGAAATAAAATGTCGGGCGGGTCGCGCCATAAATGTATAATAGATATAATATGAAGATGCTCTCATAAAGCTTGAAAAGGAAAACATGTCATATTTTGAACAAATTGATCGTAAAAAGAAAGAATGCAAGTATGACAAATTGTCTTATGAGCGTGCTTACAATGATTTGGAAGAGAAAAATAAAGACTTGAATGCTCAGTTAGCAAATTTGAAAGGAAAATGTGTGGATACTAATTTTGCAAAACTATTGGAAGCGGTGGAATCTCAAAGATCAAATAATGTTTCAAATCACACTCTTCAAAAAACAAGATTCGCACCGTCGGCCAATGTGAACAAGGCTAACACAAAACTAGTCACTCCACATGTTGTTCCAAAATCTGGTCAAAATGATTTGAGAAACAAAATGGTCAACTTTTCAAATGTTTCAAAGAGTCAAAACAAATCTGTATTAAAACCAAACACACCGTATGGTAAACATATACATCAGGAAAAGACTCTAGAAAAACATAGGAATAACAAACCAAGTGACAAGGCTGTGATGATTAGCAAAACAGTGACACCCTCTTTAGGAATATGAAAACCTACACAAAGCAGTATTTCAGATCCTAAGAGCACCCATGCTGAAAAAAAGTCTACAATAACAAAGTTGTTGAATTTGATTGTCCAGCGTGTCAAAAATGTGCTTTGAAAGCTAATCATGACTTATTCATTTCTCAATTCATAGATGAGGTTAATTCAAGTGCTAGAAACACAATCAATAAGACAACAAAACAAAGAAAACCCCATAGGAAACAGAGATACAACAATCAGTCACCTACAAGGTCACCTAAGGAAAATAAGTTTAGTTCACAAGAACCTTCCGCTGCACCCAAAAAGAAAACTTATTCTAGAACGAAACTTAGGTGGCAACCTACGGGTAAAATCTTTAACATTGTTGGTCTAGTTTGGAAACCTACAGGCAACATTTTTGAGTCAAACACTAGCACAATAGGTAGTGAAAACAATCCTACTCCAAAAAATGTGATTTTGATTTCAGGTACAACAAAACAAACTCAGGATGTGGAAAAGCAACCTACCTCCAAAGATGAAAGTGCAAAATCTCCGGAAGTGCTACAAGATAAGTTTCCTAACTTAGAAAATATTCCATCAGGAGATTCAAAATCTTTCACAAAATAGCCATCACCCTTTTCATTTTTTAATTCGTCAATGTTTGATTATCCATTCATACTATAAAAACAAAACAAAAATCAAAAAATCAAAAAACCAAATAAAAAATTGAAAAATCCAAAATATTTTTGAATACGACATGTCTCTTGTATAATCGATATTATTTACGTTTCTAGAAATGTCATTCAATAATGATACGGGAATGTAAATATGCTTGAGCAGGAGTTCATTTAAATTTTTTTCAAAACATGTCGTTGTCTCTAAAACTATGACTTCTTAGTACTTCAGCTAAGGACTCATACTTCCAATGAAAGGCTTGTGTACACTTCATCTACAACCCGTGCTTCAAAAGATTTGCAACCAACATGTCTCCTTCCAAAAACTCTAAGCGTGTTTCAAATTCTTAGTCACAAGATTTAAAATTTAAAATGGAACACATTTTGAGGGGGAGTTAAACAAAACTTGTTAATTTTTCAAAACATGTTGCTTGTATTTTAAATTCAAAATTGATGGTTTAAAATAGCCTTCTGATTATCTCATTATTTGAATTTATCACTGCATATAACGATCTCTTAAAAAAAATTGTAAAACAAAGGTTATTTGAGAAAATGGACTTTTGTTTGAGGGGGAGTTAATTTAAACCCATTTGTGATTAACTGTGCAAAGCTATCTAACATTCAAGGGGAATTGTAAAAGTTTTCATAACCATATCACACTTAATTCATCTTTTATAAACTACAGGGGGCAAAAGTGTTAAAAATTAAAGTTTCAAAAAACGGCTATACACTCCCTCCGTCTTTCGAAAACTCACACAAACAAATACCTTCCAATAATATCTCTCTCAACGTCGGTTTGTGTGCTTCGATCATTACGTGTTTTTCTCATCTTTCACCCTGTAGTTACATAATTCTTATCACTCGCATGCTTTTTATTTGATGATCCATCAAGGTTTCGTGATTCTTGATTTATATAGTGGATTTTTAGGACTAAGAAACTTTCGAATAATTTTGAAAATAGTGCCTCAGCGTTTGTGGTGTTTTGTATAGGTTGAATTATGGTTAGGTATCACTTTAACAACATTTTCCCATGCCTGATCATTCTCTAACGCGTTTCTTTAGATTTCAAGAAATTAGGGCTAGTTTGAGTTTTTCTCGATAAAGTACCTTTAAGCATAATGTGGATTAGAATGCGTTTAGAATTAGGTTGATTATGTAGACTAGCTTTTGCCTAAGGTTAATTAGAATTATTTGATAAAAATTTTTTTAGGGTTTAAATTAATTGCGTTAAGTTGTTTAGATAGAGTTTATGTTAGTAAGATGTTATTTTTGGTGAAATAATGTTGCTGTTGTTGGTTATTTATCTTGAATTTGGTCAGTGCTTCAAAAGTTATAAAATTGGATAAGTTTTCAAAGAAAAGCAAAACTTTTCGAAAAATCCATATTTTGAATGTTTCGAGAAATTTCTAAGATCTAGAAATCTATGAAGTTTTCGAGAAATTTTGATATTTCAAGTAAAATGTCTGTTTTTACGAGAAAATGCCATTTTTAATACTTTTGTTGATATATCATTGATTAAATTGCATTGATGCCTTGTGAGAGATTTCTTGTCACAATTTTTGTTAAGTCATATCATTTCGAGAAATTTTAGATGAACAATGCTTTCGAGTAAATTAAGTTTCGAATACTTTTATATGAACAGTGACTTCGAGAAATAACGGTTTCGAGTAATTTGGCTAGAACAGTAACTTCGAGAAAAAATGGTTTCGATTAATTTTCAGTGAACAATACTTTTCGAGTAAAAACCCATTTTTCAGGAAACATGACTTTTCGAGTACAAAGGGTGTGAACAGTGTTTTTCAAGAAAAATTAAAAATTTGCGTTTCTACAAAAAACTAGTGAACAATATTCTTCCACAAAAACTTGTCAACATTTGAATCAATTTCGAATACTTTCTGTCTTCGAAATCTTTTTAACAAAATAAGGAGATACTTTCCCAAACAAGTTTTGTAAGACAAATTTTTCGAAAAACCTTTCATAAATCAAATGAAACAAAGGGACTTTGATTTTTTTTTTAACAATTGCTTCATAATCAAAGTGTTTCAAAAAGGTTGAATAACATGTGTCTTTCAAAAATAAAAACAGACTTGTATCGGGACGGGTAATAACTTCAAGTTAGTTACTTGGTCTAGTTATCACCTAAAAGCTGATGATGTAAACCTTTAACTAGCGACGTAAGCGTGTCTCGCGAAGTCTTGTTTGTTAAAACTTTTTGTCACAAGGATACTTCACTTATCACTATTGAATGTACGATCCCATAAGTTTCAGAATGCCTTAGATGTTAAGCATGCTATTTGATTAGAATTAGTATGCAATGTGATATCAATTTATTTCTGAACTGTTTCAAAACCTTATCCTAAGTATACTAGTTGATAACCATATCCTCTTTAGTGAACTTATTCCTAGATGGGTAATAATTTCAAGTTAGTTAGTAGGGCTAGTTGTCACCTAAAAAATGATAATGTATCCCTTTCTCTAGCGACTTAAACGTGTCTCGGTGGAATTTGCCTGCTAAGAGTGTATTATTTTCATGTTTTTTTTCAAAATAACCAGTATCTCAAAGATTCCTTTAAAACTCAAAGTTTATCAAATGATTTTGTGACACCATGTAAAACAAAGTACTTAGACGGGTAATAATTTCAAGTTGTTTATTGGAGCTAGTTATCACTTAACAAATGATAATGGATCTCTTTACTCAGCGACATAAACGTGTCTCGGTAGTATTCTGTAATCCTAAGTGTTACACCCAAAATGTTTCAATGAAAAGTATTTCCAAAAGAAATCTGTTTCTCATGTGTTACCCTAACACACAAAGTTACTAAGTTCCAACAAAAATGTCTTGTGATTGCTTATGTTTAAATCAATATTTTAAGTTAAAGCATATCCATGACTTTTCAAATTTCATTAAAGTTCGTCTAAAAAGTACTATTGAGACAACTTGAAACAGACTTATCTAAGAGCTTCTCATTTTCAAGTTGGTTATTAGGGTTAGTTGTTACCTAAAAACTGACAGTGAATCCCTTTAACCAAGCAACGTAATAGAGAGCTTAAGGACTAGTCATGTTAAGGAAAATCTCACCTGGTCTAAAAATACTTTTGAGACTACTTAAGAATGACTTCACTGCGAATTTCTTGTCTTCAAGGTGGTTATTAGAGTTAGTTGCCACTTAGAACATGACAATGGAACTCTTTAGCTACGCCTGTAATATATGATTCAAAGTAAGTCACGATTAAGAAAATCTCGCAGAGTCAACAAGCTTTGAGCTTACTTAGAATTAACTAGACAGAGAGCTACTAATCTTCAAGGTAGTTATTAGGGCTAGTTCTTACGTAAAAACTGGCAATACATCCCTTTAACTAAGCAACGCAATATAGTGCTCAACATTGTGTTTGCTCTAACGAAATCTCACTCTCATGCATTACAACGATTTTTCTCAAATGCTTTCTCTCAAAGTTTGCTATAAATAATATGATACCCTTTCCCAAATCTTTCAAGAAAGATTAGTCTAATGTATATTTCCTGCATGAGAATATAAAACCAACGTTATGACTTGATCTCAAAACCTTTTGAAAGCGTATCATATTTTCAATCAAATTTTTTTGGTGAGGAAATACAAAAATAGAACGAGAGATAAAATCGTATGTGAAAAGAAAAGAGCATACATCTTGTGTCCGAAAGAGCAAGTACAAGGCACATGAGAAAGAAAATGGAAAACGTACTCAAAAAAGAATTGCCATAGTACAAAAACAGACGGAGAGATTTTATGCTTTCTTTTTTATTCTTGGGAAACTAACTCACATATTGTTTTTCATCTCAGCATTCATAATGGCAGATGATCAAACTCATGAGCACGATGAACAACAACATGATGAACAACCACCACCATTACTAACTCTCACTGCAGAAGAACTTGTTCCTGAAGCAAAACAAAAAGAAAATTTTAACACCAATTGTCAACTACCTCACACCTTCAAATGCCTACAACAAATCATCTTTAACATCCTCCGAAAACAAGACATATTCCCCGCACTCACCTTATCAACATCAATCCCGAAAATATACATCCAACAGTTTTGGTATACAGCAGAATACTCTTACAGAAATGGCCTAATCACTGCTACGATTGATAGAAAACAAGTCCAGGCTGATCTTAATGACTTTCGAACTATACTTCAGTTACCATTCCAATCTAATGATCGACCATATGAGCCAATGCATGATGAAACTCAGATTTTAGACTTTGTTCGTCGACTTAGATATGATACACAAGCTGGGAGACTCAAGAATCCATCTGACATAAAGAAGAAGTATATTCCTTAACCTTGGAAAACGATCATGATAATCCTAAACCGTTGTACAACTGGCAAGAAAATGGGTAAGGAATCGCCAAAGTTACTGACAATACAGATGATGGAAGAAATCGTCTACAACCGACATATTGACTATGCGTCACTAATATGGGAAGATTTCTATGAGCATGTCAATGAAAAGGTAAAGAACAAAGGCCTCCATTTCTATCGGTACATCAAGCTACTTATTCGGTATTGGATGGAAATGCATGAAAACATCATCTTTCGAGCACCAGAAGTGTACCAGTATCACACAGAACTTAATGATGACATAATCAAGTTTATTCGTGATGATCCAAAGGCAACAACATGTGATGGGATGTTCATTCCATAAGTACTCTTGTCACTTGTAAACACTCAGTCTAAAGCGTATAATGATTACATGAACTTAGTCGCTACAAGGATTCAACCACAACCAGTTAGATCGACTCCAGCTACAACAACACCAACCACCGTAGCTCGCAGACAAACAAGGTCAGATACTGAGGTGTCATGACGAAAAGACAAGGGTAAAGCAATTGATCAAGAGCGTAAAAAGGAGAAGCGAAAGCATCATGGAAGAGGTAAAGGTGTAATGATTAGGGAAAGGTCACCGGAAAAACCTGCATCCAGTGATGATGATGATAGTGACACACCTATCGATAAAGACTTCCCAACGTTGGCTGAGGGGTTAAGGAGAAGTCGAGAAGAGCAACTTAGACGTGAAGAGGGAGAAAGGTTGAAACAACAAACTAAAGACAGAGACTTGGAACAATTGTTCTCAGTTGTAAATGAAGATGCTAATGCCGGACCAAGTGTGCAGAATGATGATGATGATGACAATGACGACGATTCACAATACAGTTTTGAACGAAGAACAAGTCAGACACAACCATTAGTCACAGTCACAACAACAACAAGTCCAAGTAACACACTCTCTACTTTTCAAGTACCTACACCATTTGGAGAACAGTCAGCACCAAACATCTATGAACTATTCATGAAGACCAACCTCGATTTCCTTGTTCAGAAAGTAGCTCAGACACACAGCTCACTTGAGAGTGATACAAATTTAGCTGACACCGGATCTTCGACGCCAAACTCAGAGAATATTGCACAAGTCTCAATGATAATTACTCTAGTGCAACAACTCACAGAAGCTACAGTGATACATACGGAGCTTGAAGAAACGAACATCACAATTCTCGAGAAGCAACTCATAATCACGAAGTCACCACCACAAAAACAACAAAGATCAAATCCTCCATCAACACAACAAGCAAGAAATCTTTCACGAAGTGTTCAGCACGTGAAAAGACTAATTTCACAATATAGAAGACAACGTGGCATAACGAAGATACCTAGTTCTGTTTTCGTCATAGAAAAGAGAATGGTAAAGATTGCTAAAGGTCTTGGCTCGATGTTGAACAAAGACATGGAGAATATCATCGAAAGAGAGTGAGTCAGAAACTTCCTGGTATCATAACTACACAGACTGACTCAAAGCTATGTAGCAGACTTGACGAGCTTCTAAATCAAAAGCTTGAAGAAACACTTGATCATAAGATTCAACAAGCACTCCAGAACTTTCTCAACAACAACACACTCACATTTCAACCATCTTGATCATTTCAAAATATCTCATTCCAAGATAAGAAAAAAGTTCTTGTTCAAGACTTGTTAAACAACTCAGAGTTACAGCACAAAGACGAAGATTTGTTAAAAGCTCTACAACTCAGCATAGAACGAGCTCAGCTTAGACAACTATAACAATTCGTATTTTATGGGTCATTATTTAATCACTCTCTTTCGCTTATTATTTTATTTTCGCGAAAATAGATTGTTACGAGTAACTTGTTGGGTTAGCTCGCGTACGTCGTTAAATGAACAATTAACTGGAACCGACCCTAGACTGTGCTCAGTCTACATGATTTAGACATTTTTATTTCACTTCATACATATTTCAAAATTCATATCGTCATTTTCCATTTTTAACGCGAAGTTTGCACTTTTTACGTTTTACGCCTTTTCGGCTCGCGTTTTAAGTTTTAACCACGTTATAACACTCCGGAAGGCTCGGGAAATACATAAAACATCTAAACTAGTCATTGTAAACTAAAAGTGATAGTTTTATAGAAATATAATTTTTATTTTATTTATTTAACATTCGTGTCTTAAAAACATTTACGTTTTAAATTACCGGGATCAAAACTACACCTCTTATAACAAATTTTAACACAAAATAAACCCACTCAACCCCCCACCCACGAAAACCACAACAAAACCAGCTTATACATGTGTCTCTGTGGTGTGTCTCACCGAGGACACTTGGCCAAGTCTCCTTACACTTGTCTTCCACTATATCAAGCCTAAAACTCATTCCACCTTGCTTGTATCACCCAAAGTTCATTTTGTTCTCTCCTCCCTTGATACCAACGACCCAAAAAAGCTCCAATCACCATTCCATCTCAAATTTTACCAAGTTTCTTGATCATAAGTTGAAGATCATATGTCCTTTTAGCTTGTTCATGGTTTATTTCACCTAAATCTCAATCAATCACATCATCTTGGTAAGTATCTTATGTCTTTTTAATCTCATCTTGGGTTATTAGAGATTTCATTAGGATTAAGCTAATAAACTCTTGCATGCACAATTTTGGATGATTTGATCAAGATTTTATAGGATTTTAGGTGTTAGATTAGTTAGTTAGGCTTGATTTTGTTGTTAGATGCAAGAGTTGTTAGGTTATAGTGATTTTTGATCTCATCTCTTTTGGTTATGCATGAGATCCACCATTGTTTTTCTTCAAAAATCTTCATATGTTACTGTAAATAATGGGTGCTTAAGTACTCAAGGTAATTCACTTGAGTGGTCATGACAAGATTTAATCAAAAAGCAACT
This sequence comes from Artemisia tridentata subsp. tridentata, assembly GCA_021014915.2. Taxonomy (NCBI): domain Eukaryota; kingdom Viridiplantae; phylum Streptophyta; class Magnoliopsida; order Asterales; family Asteraceae; genus Artemisia; species Artemisia tridentata. Next base: position 187,909,147 of record CP139502.1, on the reverse strand, counting down.
TTAAAAGGCATAAAGCAACCACCTATGATTGGTCAATTCTGTCCAGATTTTTAATAGTCAAAATCGACCATCCCATTTAATCTCAATGACTTTTTGTGCTAAAATAAAAATATAGTGATTTATTTCTATGTCTCAGGGTCATTTTTCCGAAACCCACGTGTCCTAAATCATCCTGATGAATTTTTGAGAAAATGTCTACCGTGATGTGTCCAGTTTTGCATGTCGGTCTTGAAAGGCCAAAAACCCTTAGATTTTTTCATTTATACTACCTGGCCCTTTGAAATGAAATGTAACCAAGAAAAAAATAAAACTTCTCCAATTGGATTCATGTCCATTGGACCTGTAGATCAAAATATCTACTCATTTTTGTAGGCATAACTGGCTGCTGAAACTTTCTGCATTGAGTCTCATAGGTAAATTAGTCGTTTCACCTTGGTTTTTAAATTCTCAGTAAAGTGAGGCCATGATTTTTGAAATGTAAAGAGTCAAACCTTTCCATGTATATAAATTTCACATTTTTATCACCTATGGTTTAGAAATGGCGGCCCGATTAGTGCGGTATTTTTATCAAAATTCCATCAGCATTGTGTTTTAACTCATATAAGCACATATGAACATCATTTTTGGCCCATGACTTGTTATAAACCTTGCAACAAACTTATATTATGACTAAATAAATATAAGATACTAAATAAAACTTAAGTATAAACGTTACATGTTATTTCCCCGAGCCTAAGACGTGTGATATTTTCTATATAGGTCCTTAGTGGTTTCGCGGTTTTCCCGTCATACTTATATTCCGATCACCATCACTACTTCGTTACCGGTGAGTAATCACTACCCCTCTTTTACTATTTTTTACTATATTTTTGGGGTGGAATGCATGATTTATACTTGAACTAAATTGATTACTATTTTATGAACACTATTATTTGAACCCTTTGACTTGATTTTGAACCCTTTGACTATTTTGAACTTGTATGACTTGATTTGAACCCTTTAACTTATTTTGAACTCTTTTGACTTATATTGATCTTATAACTTGACTTGAACTCTTGAACTTAATTACGAAATTATGACTTGTTTTAAACTTAATGTGCCGTACGTACTAAATATAAAGTGTCCCATGTTCGGAGCGGTGCAAAGTCTCCCATGTTCGAAGTATTCTTAACAATAATTCTCGCCATGTCGGTGGAGTGACAATAATTCTCGCCTAGGTGGTGGAGTGACATAAAGTCTCTCATGTTCGGAGCATTCTTGACAATAATTCTCGCCATGTCGGTGGAGTGACAAAAATTCTCGCCTAGGTGGCGGAGTCACATAAAGTCTCCCATGTTCGGAGCAGCGCAAAGTCTCCCTTGTTCGGAGCAGTCTTGATTTATTATATACATGGTGCTTATATTGTGAACTAATAAGACAATGTGTGCTTGAACATAAAATGTACAATCTTCTATGCAATGGTTTGTTAGACCATGATTACAAGTCTTGTATGGGCGGGACATGTAATTGAATGGTTTGACATTACCTTTGCAATGTGGACCTTTTCTCCAAGACTTTGGACTTACTTTTATTATGGAGATGTATGTCAACTAGTATGTTACAAGTCTTGTATGGGCGGGACTTGCAACAAGACGAGTTGACAGGATGTTTTCCATGAAAACTTGCTCTAAAGTTAAAGATTTTCTTATTATAAAAAACCTGTGTACTCACCAACTGTTTTCATAGTTGACCCGTTTTCTCATGCATTTCAGGTGACCGTCAGTAAGCATTTTCATAAAGGCACTACGAAATGAAGTTATCACAAGTTATTACCTTTTTCATTAAGTTGTCAAGACAATATCTTTTGAAATCTCAAACTTATGTTTAATTGACGGTCAAAAGATCATTGATTTGACTGGTATTCCTTCCACAAGCACGACAAGTCAGATACCACAGAGTAAATCAACTCAAGCTGGAGCAAATGATGAAGATCTTACAACATCATACTCGTCTTGTGATGAGTTATATGATTTTGGTGATACATCGTAAGGGTGTGAGAAAATTACTTGACCGATGTAGCCAACGTAATTATAAAACAGGTTTAAAACAAGGGTTATCCTAATGCCTCTTATCATTTAGTAAATCCTAACTACACGAATGTAGTCTCACTAGCGATCTCGGGATGCATCACAACACTCATAAGCATTAAAGGTAAATGCTTTTTCCTAAAGATCTAAAGGCGAACCTCACATTTTTTGGAAGAATTGCAGAGTTTGATGATATCTCATATGTAATTCAAGCGAATGACAAGGTTACATCTGAAGTGGTTATTGATTTGATTGATGATAATGATTGGTTTCATGATGAAAGCTATATCAATGTGAAAGATCAAGAAGAAGGAGAGTTGATTGTAGGAGAATTGGACTACCGAAGCTCAATCGGAATTTAAGAAGACACGATTAAGGAACAAGACAGAATTGAGAAAGAAAGAGTAAAGTTCATGAACGAGTACTTCAAAGACAAATCAGGTGCAGAAAGATTATTCATAGAAAAGAATCTCAGTGATATGTGGAATGCAAAAGACACATTCTGGGAAACTCAATGGCCTGTAGACTTTGACAAAGAAATCTGCCTCAACACATTGTTTCCTTACACCAAAAGAGAAGTGCTTCCAATGTATGGTCCAAAGAATCGTCCATGTGAACAAGCTCAATCATACAACAACTTCGATCTCTTCTACCTCAGAAAAGAAGAAAAGCTCAAGCTGATCTCTTGTCATCTCTGGAAAGAAAGCTCAAAGCCATAGATTTTGATGAAGACGATCTTGAAGAACATCCTACGTTTGCAACGAAGTTCAGGGCTAAAGAAATACTCAAGTTTTATCACACAGCGTATTACAATGTAGAAGATTGTCCTGAAAAGAGAAGAGGGATGTATCTTCTGAATCAACTCACCGGGCTTTCTAAGAAAAATGTCTACTCAGAACTCGGAATCAAAGAAATCTTCAACATTGACACTAAAGATCAACATGGATGGAAGTACATCAAGAAGATTAAAGTTCTGAGGGGTGATGATCTAGCTTATGAATACAATGAAGCTGATTTTCAAGACATGCACATGAACGATCTTGAAGACTTGTATGTGAAAAGACAACAACTTCACTATGAGTGGACTCATCATTTCCGTGAAGAGATTGTTCGTTCTGTAGTCAAGATCATGAGAAGGCGTGTTCTTGAAGAAAGAGTTAATGATTTCCAGCTGGGTATAGAAAGTTATCAGTATCGCCTCAACCTCACAAAGCCTGTTAATGCTTAATATTACTCTTTATCACACAACAACAATATGAGAATAGTAGAGAAAGAATGAGATATGTAGTAACTTCTAAGGAAAGAAAGAGATATTAGATTAGAAGAGAAATGGAGATACAAGAAGAGAGTGCCCTAGAAACTACACACACATCCACCCTTCCAAGTGAGGAGGGGAAGGGTATTTATAGGCTTCAAGGATGGAAGGCTTGGGTGGGCTTGGATTAAGCTTGGGCCTTTTACATGGACTATAATCATACATTTAATCTATAAGGTTAATCCAAGCCCATTGACTAAATTAACTAAACTAAACAACGACTCACTTAATTAAACTATTACAATGACAAATGACCATCACTTTAAAATAAATCCTAACAATCTCCCCCTAAGGGATGGTCATTCAAATGATGCTCCATGTGAGAAGGTCTTTCATCTTCAATGTCTTTGAGCTTTGAGTGTCGTTGTATAGCAGTCTTTGTTCTTGTTCCTTCATGCTATGTGATCTTCAAAGAATCGTCTTTGTGGATGTTCTTGCCTTCAATCAGTATCTTCATGTGATGATGCGTCGTGACCTTCCAACATACTCATACATCTTGGACATTATACTTATGCTAACAATCTCCCCATAATCTTTCATCATATGAACTTGTTCTCGACATCTTGATTAGCTTTTTGACTTTGTCTTTTCACTTTGTCTTTAACTTGATCTTCTTGTCTTGAACTTTTATACTTGAGCTTTGTTGGAGATGTTCTTCATAAATATGAGTATGCTGAGGTGAAGATGAATGATGTATGTGATGATGGTTAATGGATGTTTAAGGGTAGCTGCATAAAACTGTTAGTAATAATCATCCAGCGCTTACAGGTTGGGACTTTGAGATCGTCAACAGCATAGTGTGAAGACTTTCTCTAATCCTTCCCTAGGCCGTTCTGAACCGGATACCCCCGAGAGGGCTTACACGGACACACCGAAGTGCACCCACGATTCAGTGAGTCGCTGGAGATCACCCCACGACTGTAGACTGTTTGAAGCACGTAACCATCAATGATATGAATGGCAAGATCCTTGGATCTCATTAAGACTCTTACAACTTGTGCTCTTTTTGGCGAACACAAGAGTATCATTTTGGAAGTGTTCCTAACGAGATATTTTGATGAATCTCATGGCTCTAGAGTCTATTGTGCGTTTTGGTTTTTAGTCGTCGGAGGCATAGAGCAGAGTGCCACCTTTTCAATATCAACACATCTCGGAGTGAAAGGCCGATAGATTATGCAGTGTTCTCCGTGAGAAATGAAACAAATATCTTTTGAGAGATATCTGAGTGGCTAGGAGGGGTGGTGCAGCGCGTCACTGGTTCCATGACGTCTTGTCTTCAATATTAGTATCACCTTAGTGAGTACCGATAGCATATGAATTGACCCGGTTTCTGCCCTAAGTTTTCATGGAGGGCTATTTCTTTTCACCCTTTCATTCAACTTTTCTTTTTAATTCTTCAACCCCTTCTTTCCCTTTCTCATTTACTCCTTTTTCAATCATACCTAAGGACTTTTAATTCTAATCTATTGGATTTGTCCTTGGGTAGATCCCTCCGGCTCTGGCGGATCATAGGACGGTTTTCCCTAACCTTAGTCACCTTATAACACCATGACTATCCTAGATTTGCCATAAAACCTTTTGAAAATCTCTCAAAGTGTTTATGAATAAACACATTTAGTTAGCACTTTGAGAGTTTTATATTTTTGAAATACTCCCCCTTCACATGTGCTTATGAGATTTAAGAAAGAATAGCACATGTTGGGTAGAGTTCGCACATTTTGAATTGATCGATTTTCAATGAACATGACCTTCTCGAGACACGCTTACATCACTAGTTAGACTAGCTTGAAATTATTACCCGTCCCGGTCGTATTCAAAGATCATCTCTCGAATTGGTACATTCTACTCAGACAAGTCCTTTAAGAGACACGTTTACATCACTGGAAAACCAGCTTGAAATTATTACCCGTCCCGGACAAGTCTTTTCGATAACGGACATCAAGTTTCGTCAATTCGAGGGTTAGAACTGAGTTTGTCTGGTGAGCATACTTTGAGATTCCACGAACTTTAAACCTTTTGATCACATTTTAATCACGTCTTCTCCCCCTCAAAAATAGCATGAATTGATATTTTTGACATCAACTGATTAAAATGAAACCTTTTGGAGAGAACGATGGATTTTAGCATGAATTTGGAACATTTTCATTTTTCTACTCCCCCTTAAACAAAGCATATGGTTAAACATTTTAGTTTAAAAGCAGTTTTAAGGGTTTATGAGGGAGTTATCTTGAGCACTTTATGAAAGATTTGGAAAAATCTTATTGAAAAATCTTGAAGAAAATGTGCTCAAGATAGAAAAGATTTGTAAAATCTTTGAAGATATGATAGGAGAAATATCTTCATTTGTTTTTAGGATAAGTGTTTGAAAAAGAGATTGGTTTTGCACAACACTTTCCTTTATTTTAAGTTCGGGTTGTAAGCTGAAATACTTACAATCAATTGAGATTTTTAGGATAAGTTCTCTGAAAGATTTTGAATAAGCACTTTCCTTTCTTTGAGGCGCGGGTCCTAATCCGATATCATTAGAAGCCATTAAATTAAGCGCGGGTTCTGGAGTGAGTCTCTCAGAAGCCATTAAATTAAGCGCGGGTTCTGGAGTGAGTCTCTCAGAAGCCATTGGGTTAAGCACGGGTTCTGGAGTGAGTCTCTCAGAAGCCATTGAAAAGAAATTTTAAGAAACGACATGTTTTGAATACATTTAAATGAACTCTCGCTCAAGCATTTGTACATGCTCGTATCATTGTTGAATGACATTTCTAGGTACGTACAGAATATCGATTATACGAGAGACATGTCGGAGAGGAATATTTTTGGATTTTATATTTTATATTGTTTTTGTATTTTTGAATTTTCTATTTTTATATTTTGATTTTGATGGTATGTCAAATTTTGTATTTTGTTTTTGTTTGATTTTTATAAAAGAAATGGAAAATCAAAAATAGAAGATAGAGAGAATGATTTTGAAGAATTTACAGAATTAGAACCCTCTGATGAACTGGGTTCTGAGATAGTTGAGTCACCTACAACCAAAGATGAAGAGTATTCACAAATAACAGTGTTAGAAGAACATGAATCATCACTCTTAGGGTGTTTACTATCAACGGTTGTAGTGGATTCTTCATCCCTATCCTGATGATTTTCACTATTATTTGTCTTGGTGTAGCTATCAAGAATCTTTCCTGTTGGAATCCATCTAAGACCAACTGTGTTAAAAACTTTTCCCGTGGGAATCCACCTAAGGCAGGATCTAGGAGCAGTTTTCTTTTCAGATGCAGCGGAAGTCTCATTTTGAGAAAAACTACGTCCTGTAGAGATCCACTTGGTAGAATTCTTAGCTTTTTGCTTCTTATCAACGGGTGTGTTTCTATTTGGAGTCTTAGAGGATTGTGCCTTAGGACGCAAATTTGCTTTCTTGATATACTGTGCCACACATGCATCATGATTAGCTGAAAAGACACATTTTTGACATGTAGGACAGACAAATTCAACATTCTTGTTCAAAACAGCAACCTTAACTTTGTCACTACACTCATTTAAAGCTTGTTTCCTGTTCGAAGAGGAATTCTTAGTGTTGCATTCTACTTGTTTAACATTTTCTTTTTCGCAACTACTCTTAGATGCAGGCCAATCCCTAGTCTTTTGTTGAGAGTTCCTAGGTAGTGGTTTACAACTACAAGCAGTGCCTTGTAATGTTGTAGAATTCATCACTGTAGACGGTGTTCCTAAAATTCCATCTTTTCGAATCTGTGCCTTTTTCCTAGCTTTTTCTAGATAGGAATTGTGGACCATGTTGTTTGAACCGACAGATTCTTTAACAGTATTTGTGGTCACATTTGGTGAGCTATTCCTGGGGGCACACACATTAGGATTCAACTTGTTGTCCTTTGAATTTGTAGTAGCATTCCTAGACTCTTTTGGATTATCTTTTGCATTTTTGTCTATCGCCCTATGTGTATGAGATGTAGAGGCAGACGCAGTAGTGGGACTAATCCTAGAAGGAGCAGGTGCTATCACATTTGATGTTTCGACAACAGCTTTTCCTTTTCCTTTTTCATTAAACGTGGGTAAGGGTGTTGGAGTGACTGGTTTTGTCAAATCATTTTTCACATCAACTTTTGGAATAGATTGAGAAATAGATATTTTTGGTTTTACAACCGGTTTGTCCGAAGTTGATGGTTTTGCAAACTTAGTTTCCTCACCCTTCCCTTTTTGACTTTCAAGCTGAGACTTCAAAAGATCAATTTGATCTTGCATGTTTTTGTAAGAACGCTTATACGACAATTTGTCATACTTGCATTCTTCTTTTTTCTGATCAAGTTGTTTAAAATATGTGACATTTTGTTTTTCAATGTTAGCAAGCGCCTTTTCATATTTTGAAACAATTTCGGAAGTCTCAGCTCGAAGTCTTTCATCATCTTCAACAGAATACATTTGATAAATAATGGACATAATATCAGTTGAAAGAGCTTCTTCAGAGAGTGAGTCATTTTGTTTTTCCAAAACTTTGATTTTTTCAATGTTTTCATTGGCTTCAATTACCAAGGATGTGTGGTCCTTGACAAATTCAGTTACTTCTTTGATAATTGCGTTCTCAACATGAATTGCTCTTGCATGTATGCCAGATACAATGGGAGTAATTTCTGTTTCGAACATCTTTTTCTGTTCAGTTTGAAAACTTGAAAACCAATCGTTGAATTTAGTATTAGTTTTGGTTGCCACAACATCTTGAAGCATTTCAACTCTCCTTTTAAGATCAGCCAAAAATATTCTATCTTCACTTTTGGAAGTGTCGTTAGAGTACATTTGTTCGATGTTAGAAAGGTGTTTTGAAACAACTTTGAATTTTGAGGCAGCCACTGGTTTTTTGAAAAACAAAGGAGACACTTTTTTAACAAGATGAACACCAGCAAGTTTGTTGGCTTCATTATAATCAATTGGTTTGATTTCTCTATTCAATTTCCTCATTTTGTTTCGACTCTCTTTCGTAAGCTCAATCGTTTCATGCGAATCATAACAAGCAGGTGAATCATGCACATCATTTATAAGATTACCATTAAATAGCACATTCTGTTTTTGCTGAGCTTTCTTGAAATAACAAGGGTTTTCACAACCGAGAGCCATTTTCTTTCTTGTATATAAAATCGGGTTTTTGTCGTTAATTAACATATTAATCGTTTGAGTTGAATGACCCGTTTTTACAAGAATTTCTTCCAACATTTTAATAGTTTCCTGTTTGTCAAGTACTTCATCAAGAAGTTCATCTTCTCGTTTTGAAAACTTTGAATGCAACTCGTTCTTTTCTTTTTCAAGATCAGAACAAATTGATTTTTGTTTAGAAAGTTGGTTGGTTAGATCAGAAATTTCTGCTTTTAGGGATTTAATTTGCATGTTCAGTTTAACATCAAGAGTGTCGTATTTGATTTGCAAATGTTTTTCCCTTGAAACAGAATCACTGTAACCATTTTCAAGTTCAGATAGTCGTTTGTGGTGAAATTCAAAAGCTTTTTCGTTCACCTTGTATCGTCTCAAGCTCAGTGGTCAATTACAATGATAGTACAATTGACATCGGTTGAATCCAAGTCTCAGCCGTAATGGCACTTACATGAATAATCCGTTTGAACGTCTAATGTCCAACCCTAACATATTGACTCATCCGTTGAACGTCTAATGTGTAACCCTAATGTGTAACCAAAACATAGCGACTCATCCGTTGAACGTCTAATGTGTAACCATAACATATAGACTCATCCGTTGAACGTCCAATGTGTAACCATAACATATAGACTCATCCGTTGAACGTCTAATGTCCAACCCTAACATATCGACTCATCCGTTGAACGTCTAATGTGTAACCATAAATAGCGACTCATCCGTTGAACGTCTAATGTGTAACCATAACATAGCGACTCATCCGTTGAACGTCTAATGTCCAACCCTAACATATCGACTCATCCGTTGAACGTCTAATGTGTAACCATAACTTAGCGACTCATCCGTTGAACGTCTAATGTCCAACCCTAACATATCGACTCATCCGTTGAACGTCTAATGTGTAACCATAACATATAGACTCATCCGTTGAACGTCTAATCTCCAACCCTAACATATCGACTCATCCGTTGAACGTCTAATGTGTAACCATAACATAGCGACTCATCCGTTGAACGTCTAATGTGTAACCATAACATATAGACTCATCCGTTGAACGTTTAATGTGTAACCATAACATATAGACTCATCCGTTGAACGTCTAATGTCCAACCCTAACATATCGACTCATCCGTTTGAACGTCTAATGTGTAACCATAACATAGCGACTCATCCGTTGAACGTCTAATGTGTTAACCATAACATAGCGACTCATCCTTTGAACTTCTAATGTCCAACCCTAACATATCGACTCGTCCGTTGAACGTCTAATGTGTAACCATAACATAGCGACTCATCCGTTGAACGTCTAATGTCCAACCCTAACATATCGACTCATCCGTTGAACGTCTAATGTGTAACCATAACATATAGACTCATCCGTTGAACGTCTAATGTCCAACCCTAACATATCGACTCATCCGTTGAACGTCTAATGTGTAACCCTAATGTGTAACCATAACATAGCGACTCATCCGTTGAACGTCTAATGTGTAACTATAACATATAGACTCATCCGTTGAACGTCTAATGTGTAACCATAACATATAGACTCATACATTGAACGTCTAATGTCCAACCCTAACATATCGACTCATCCGTTGAACGTCTAATGTGTAACCATAACATAGCGACTCATCCGTTTAACGTCTAATGTGTAACCATAACATAACGACTCATCCGTTGAACGTCTAATGTCCAACCCTAACATATCGACTCATCCGTTAGACGTCTAATGTGTAACCATAACATAGCGACTCATCCGTTGAACGTCTAATGTCCAACCCTAACATATCGACTCATCCGTTGAACGTCTAATGTGTAACCCTAATGTGTAACCATGTGTAACCATAACATAGACTCATCCGTTTGAACGTCTAATGTCCAACCCTAACATATCGACTCATCCGTTGAACGTTAATGTGTAACCATAACATAGCGACTCACGACTCATCCGTTGAACGTCTAATGTGTAACCATAACATAGCGACTCATCGTTGAAGTCTAATGGTACCAATAACTATGACTTACCGTTGAACGTCTAATGTCCAACCCTAACATATGACTCATCCGTTGAACGTCTAATGTGTAACCATAACATAGCGACTCATCCGTTGAACGTCTAATGTTCAACCATAACATATCGACTCATCCGTTGAACGTCTAATGGTCCAACCTAACATATCGACTCATCCGTTGAACGTCTAATGTGTAACCATAACATAGACTCATCCGTTGAACGTCTAATGTCCAACCCATAACATATCGACTCATCCGTTGAACGTCTAATGTGTAACCATAACATATGACTCATCCGTTGAACGTCTAATGTCCAACCCTAACATATCGACTCATCCGTTGAAGCGTGCTAATGTAACCAAACATAGCGACTCATCGTTGAACGTCTAATGTGTAACCATAACATATGACTATCCGTTGAACGTCTAATGTGTAACCATAACATATGATCATCCGTTGAACGTCTAATGTCAACCTAACATATGCGATCATCCGTTGAACGTCTAATGTGTACCATAACATAGGACTCATCGTTGAACGTTCTAATGTGTAACCATAACATTAGGACTCATCCGTTGAACGTCTAATGTCCAACCCTAACATATCGACTCATCCGTTGAACGTCTAATGTGATAAACCCTTAATTAATGTGAACCATAACATAGCGACTCATCCGTTGAACGTCTAATGTGTAACCATAACATATCGACTCATCCGTTGAACGTCTAATGTCCAACCCTAACATATCGACTCATCCGTTGAACGTCTAATGTGTAACCATAACATAGCGACTCATCCGTTGAACGTCTAATGTGTAACCATAACAATAGACTCATCCGTTGAACGTCTAATGTGTAACCATAACATATAGACTCATCCGTTGAACGTCTAATGTCCAACCCTAACATATCGACTCATCCGTTGAACGTCTATGTGTAACCATAACATAGCGACTCATCGTTGAACGTCTAATGTGTAACCATAACATAGCGACTCATCCGTTGAACGTCTAATGTGTAACCATAACATATGACTCATCCGTTGAACGTCTAATGTGAACCATAACATATCGACTCATCCGTTGAACGTCTAATGTGAACCCATAACATATCGACTCATCCGTTGAACGTCTAATGTGTAACCATAACATATAGACTCATCCGTTGAACGTCTAATGTGTAACCATAACAATAGACTCATCCGTTGAACGTCTAATGTCCAACCCTAACATATCGACTCATCCGTTGAACGTCTAATGTGTAACCATAACATAGCGACTCATCCGTTGAACGTCTAATGTGTACCATAACTAACTCTTGACTCTAATCACCTAATATCGACTCATCCGTTGAACGTCTAATGTGTAACCATAACATAGGACTCATCCGTTGAACGTCTAATGTCCAACCCTAACATATCGACTCATCCGTTGAACGTCTAATGTGTAACCCTAATGTGTAACCATAAATAGCGACTCATCCGTTGAACGTCTAATGTGTAACCATAACATATAGACTCATCCGTTGAACGTCTAATGTGTAACCATAACATATAGACTCATCCGTTGAACGTCTAATGTCCAACCTAACATATCGACTCATCCGTTGAACGTCTAATGTGTAACCATAACATAGCGACTCATCCGTTGAACGTCTAATGTGTAACCATAACATAGCGACTCATCCGTTTAACGTCAAATGTCCAACCCTAAAAAATCGACTCATCCGATGAACGTCTAATGTGTAACATAACATAGCGACTCATCCGTTGAACGTCTAATGTGTAACCAAAACATATCGACTAATCCGTTGAACGTCTAATGTCCAACCCTAACATATCGACTCATCGTTGAACGTCTATGTGTAACCATAACATAGCGACTCATCCGTTGAACGTCTAATGTGTAACCATAACATATAACTCATCGGTTGAACGTCTAATGTGTAACCATAACATATAGACTCATCCGTTGAACGTCTAATGTCCAACCCTAAATATCGAGTCATCCGTTGAACGTCTAATGTGTAACCTAATGTGTAACAATACATAGCGACTCATCCGTTGAACGTCTAATGTGTAACCATAACATAGCGACTCATCCGTTGAACGTCTAATGTCCAACCTAACATATCGACTCATCCGTTGAACGTCTAATGTGTAACCATAACATAGCGACTCATCCGGTTGAACGTCTAATATGTAACCATAACATATGACTATTCCGTTGAACGTCTAATGTGTAACCATAAACATAGCGACTCATCGTTGAACGTCTAATGTCCAACCCTAACATATCGACTCATCCGTTGAACGTCTAATGTGTAACATAACATAGCGACTCATCCGTTGAACGTCTAATATGTAACCATAACATATAGACTCATCCGTTGAACGTCTAATGTGTAACCATAACATATAGACTCATCCGTTGAACGTCTAATGTCCAACCCTAACATATCGACTCATCCGTTGAACGTCTAATGTGTAACCCTAATGTGTAACCATAACATAGCGACTCATCCGTTGAACGTCTAATGTGTAACTATAACATATAGACTCATCCGTTGAACGTCTAATGTGTAACCATAACATATAGACTCATACATTGAACGTCTAATGTCCAACCCTAACATATCGACTCATCCGTTGAACGTCTAATGTGTAACCATAACATAGCGACTCATCCGTTTAACGTCTAATGTGTAACCATAACATAACGACTCATCCGTTGAACGTCTAATGTCCAACCCTAACATATCGACTCATCCGTTAGACGTCTAATGTGTAACCATAACATAGCGACTCATCCGTTGAACGTCTAATGTCCAACCCTAACATATCGACTCATCCGTTGAACGTCTAATGTGTAACCCTAATGTGTAACCATAATATAGCGACTCATCCGTTGAACGTCTAATGTGTAACCATAACATATAGACTCATCCGTTGAACGTCTAATGTGTAACCATAACATATAGACTCATCCGTTGAACGTCTAATGTCCAACCCTAACATATCGACTCATCCGTTGAACGTCTAATGTGTAACCATAACATAGCGACTCATCCGTTGAACGTCTAATGTGTAACCATAACATAGCGACTCATCCGTTTAACGTCAAATGTCCAACCCTAAAAAATCGACTCATCCGATGAACGTCTAATGTGTAACCATAACATAGCGACTCATCCGTTGAACGTCTAATGTGTAACCAAAACATATCGACTAATCCGTTGAACGTCTAATGTCCAACCCTAACATATCGACTCATCCGTTGAACGTCTAATGTGTAACCATAACATAGCGACTCATCCGTTGAACGTCTAATGTGTAACCATAACATATAAACTCATCCGTTGAACGTCTAATGTGTAACCATAATGTTGGTTATCTACCAACAACCCAAGATGCTAGAATGCGGAATCCTGACTTTTGTGAATATATTGACACACTTCGATTACCTCTACTCGACTGAAAAGTAACACACACGAGACGTAATCTTGTTCTCAAACGATTGTATATTGAGAATGAAGGAAAAGAAAAACCGTACAATAACCCCTCCCCCCTCACCTCTTTATTATAGAGATGAGGGGGGAAGTAAACCAACTCTAAAAGGAGTTGAAACCTGGCTGCTAACACAAAGGAGAAAACCTAGACTTCGACTCTAGAATTCTATGCCTAAGCCTATCGTATGATACCCTTTATATAATACTTATAGTCGGCTATGCATTAAACCGACATATATCATTCCTTATTTGACTATAAAACTAAAGTTACACAATGACCCCTTAGACTTAGTAATACTTGCTAATATGGATACTATAATACAACAATTTCCACCTTAGTATCATATTAGCCATCTCCGATACGCAGTAGCTTCAACCAGCACTGGAACCTCGGATAGGGGTGTGCCTTCATCCACATAGTAGTAGCGATAACCGCTACTAACATTAGTTTAGCTCCTGACTCTATCGAGAGTCCCTTTAGCCAAATAGCCTCCTTTGCAGCCTCCGTAAGTGTCATATACGCCGCTTCAGTTTTTGACAAAGTCTCCATGTGCAACATGATAGCTTCCGAGCTTCCTGCACATCCTTGTATCATAAACCCGTACCTTGTGATTGATCTACCCATGACAGTGATCGATCTACCCATAGCGTAGTCAAAAACCACAAAAACCTGTACGTATGTCTGTAATCCACGATCGAACCTATTCAACATACCCACATCAACAGATGCTATGTCAGGTCTCGTGCAGACCATCTGATACTCTCGACTTCCAACCGCATATATATATGACCACTTACCATTCTTTTCCACATCACAGTCCCCTGATAGACTACCCTTCAACGACAGTATGAAGTGTCCCTCCAACAAAGTTTGTACCAACTTACCGTTGTGAAACCTGGACTGTGACCCCCTCAGAGTATTACCACTCTGATCCCTGATGATCTCCATACCAAGTATATTTCCTTTTGCTTTATCCAGCAATCCCTTGGTATCCCAGATCTCAGCCTTGCATCCGCAAGAAAATACCATACTATCCATATAGAGAAATAGATGTATGAACATACCTGGTGTATACTCCCAGTAATAGTTGTGTCTGTCGTCACTGCTTTTCCTGCAACCGTTGCTGAGCACACACACATCTGACCGAGTATCCATTTCTTCTTTCAATCCAGTCTTCCACTTGGAAATCACCTCACAAGTAACTGTATTATTGAAAGTCAATGACTCGTGTGCGTATATCTTCTCCACTGCAGCAACTGCAAAAGCAGCCTCATTACTGTTTTTCTCTATACCTGTATAGTTCCCGTGCTGAGTGTTGCTCCCTATCACGTGCTGAATGATAGTCTATTAAATCCTGAGTTTGTACTTCCTTGTGAACCAGCTACCTGACCGACATTCCCCTGAGATTCCACCTCAAATGTATGATCCCCAAGCGGTTCCACCTCAAACTCAACTCCCTGCAACACCTGCACTGAACCCGTACCTACACCAGAACCAATGAGAGTTTTCTTGTATTCCTTTCTCTCATTGAAATCCATATTCCTGTAAAGCACTCCCTTTGAAGTAACGTCATCTAACCTCCAAAGCTTATTACCCACTATACCTTCACGGTATCCCAGGAATATGCACTTGACCTTAACCGGTTCAAGCATCCCTTGCTTATGACTAGCAAGCCAACCAAAAAACCCTAACATATCTATAGGCATCTTGAATCCAATCGCTGATGATGGTGACCTATTCATGAGATATGTAGACATGGTTGTATCCTCTACCCAAAAAACCTTGGACAGACCAGACTGAATCAGAAAACAATGTACCTTAGCCAAGAGTGTCACGTTCATCTTCTCAACCAACCCATTCTGTTGTTGTAACCCTGCAACACCCAAATGTCTGGCGACCCCACTCTTCATACATTGTTGTGTAGACCTCTGACTACAAGACACAAGAAAATTACCTTCCTGATCTTCCTTCCAGTCTGAGATTCTCCTAACTGCTTCCTATCCTTCAATGTCTTCCCGGTCACTGCCTGACCGTCCAGGGTATATACGCAATTAGTCTTCCTTGTTCCTGATAAAACCACCAGTGAACCCTTTATAACCTTGATCTTGCCCGACTGCATCTTCATGGTAAAACCCTCTTTTTCAAGAGTACCCAGCGATATCAAGTTTCGCCTTAATTCCAGAATATACCTGACGTTGTCCAAAACGAAACTTGGCCCATCCCTCATCTGTACTTGAACCTTACATGTCCCCCGTACACGGCATTCCCTGCCATTACCCAGCAGTACATTGCCACCATCATACTCCTTAAAATCAAACAAGTAATCTCTCCTGTATGTCATAAGGCATGAGCCCCCTGAATCCATTATCCAGTCTAATTACTTTTCAACACTCATAGCCATCATAACATCAGCATTGTCAAACCCATCAACTCCATAACCGGATACTTGATCTTTATTTCTGACAAAACCTTGAGATTTCTTGTGATTATACCTGGGACAACCCCTCTTCAAATGCTCCTCAGACCGACATATATAACACTTGAGTCTGCTGCTTCTTCCTTGTGACTTTGACCACGCACTACCTTTACCCTGCTGCATATCACTTTGATCAGACTTCCCCCTCACAAACAACTCTTCACCACCATCAACCTTTGCTCCCGTCATCTTCTGAAGTTCCCTAGAATGAAGTGTCGCGAGCACGTCTTCTAGCTTCAAAGTATCCCGACCATATAGCAAAGTATCCACGAAATTATCGTAAGACGATGGTAAAGATGTGAGTAATAATAATGCCTGATCCTCATCCGATATAGCAGCATCTATAGCCGCTAAGTCACCTACCAGCTTATGAAACTCATCAATATGTTCAGACCGACTCTTACCCGGATGCATGTGAAAAGTATATAGATTCTTCTTCAAGTACAAACGATTAGCTAAAGACTTTGTCATGTATAAAGTCTCTAACTTTTTCCAAATTCCTGCTGCAGTCATCTCCTTTGGTGATCTCCCGTAAGACCCGATCACCCAAACACAAGATCCCTTTTGTAAGCCTTTTTCTGAATGACGTTATCGTATGCACTATTGTAGCTGCAGGTAAATCCTCCAATGCTGCAGCTAATCCTGCTTTTCCCAGCAAAGCCTTCATCCTTACCTGCCATAACCCGAAGTCATTCTTCCCATCGAATTTCTCGATGTCAAAACTTGGTCCCGTCATCCTTTTCCAAACCTTTGTTTATTCTGATAACCTTGTGATATAAACCTCACAACACCGAACTAAACAAAGTATCCCGTGTGCCTTTGAAAACACCCTTGTCGACTTTATATGCTAACTCGTAACTTATGATCAAAGCTACCAAGCAACATGACAAGAAAACTATGAAACCTAGAAAACCTTTGTCGAATAAACCATCAACAAATTAAAGTTTCACTTTTCTAATAAAAAGCTTTCTTTAGTCAATGATACCACACGTGTTCATGTACAAGCAAGCAATTTGACACCTCAATTGCATGGAACAAAAACCTTCACGTGTAATCCCTTCAAAAGTGATTTTGAAAAATGATTATAATAATACCTTGGACTTATACCCGCCAAGAAAACCAATCGTCAACAAAAAAAAATTCTTTTGAAGTAAACCTTCGTTTTTTCGAAGCCGAAAACCCGAAACCTTGTGTCCCTTGACGTCCAAGAAAATCGAACACCAAGACCGTGTCGACCACAAATCTGATCGACAAGAACCCTTCAAAACAGATTTTCGATCAACCTCCAATAAAACGATTTTTCCGCGAACAAAATCGTTACACAATCGAGTAGCCTTGGAGATTTAAAAACAATCGAAAACTCTCAACCTTGCTTTGAAGTATCAACCTTGTCGATATAAACCCTTGCAAACCGATTCTTGTAAACCCAAAAATCTTGCAAAAAAAACTCGACAACCTTGAAGATTCGAAAACCCGAAAACTCAAGAACCCTTGATGCCGAACGATCGACTAACAAGAAAACCCTTACAGTTGATACTTTGTGTCGAACTTCTGATTTGGAAAGAACCACCAAAACAGAAAACACCTTTGCTTGAAGTTCTTGTGTCTTTGCTGTCCAATAAACTGAAAAAACAACAAAACTCCTTGCAATTCAAATTTCCAGCAAACCCGACACCTTTTGAGACTTAAACCAAACCTCAAAGCAAACCCTTGTGTCGATAACAGTTTTGAAAGAACCTCAAACCGAACTTCTGCTGCCCAAAATCTTGATCGCAAGAAACTAGCCTCACAAAAGTCGACCTAGCTTCTCGTTGAGTCTTTTAAACCAAGCTCTTGATACCACTTGTTGGTTATCTACCAACAACCCAAGATGCCAGAATGCGGAATCCTGACTTTTGTGAATATATTGACACACTTCGATTACCTCTACTCGACTGAAAAGTAACACACACGAGACGTAATCTTGTTCTCAAACGATTGTATATTGAGAATGAAGGAAAAGAAAAACCGTACAATAACCCCTCCCCCCTCACCTCTTTATTATAGAGATGAGGGGGGAAGTAAACCAACTCTAAAAGGAGTTGAAACCTGGCTGCTAACACAAAGGAGAAAACCTAGACTTCGACTCTAGAATTCTATGCCTAAGCCTATCGTATGATACCCTTTATATAATACTTATAGTCGGCTATGCAATAAACCGACATATATCATTCCTTATTTGACTATAAGAACTAAAGTTACACAATGACCCCTTAGACTTAGTAATACTTGCTAATATGGATACTATAATACAACACATAACATATAGACTCATCCGTTGAACGTCTAATGTCCAACCCTAACATATCGAGTCATCCGTTGAACGTCTAATGTGTAACCCTAATGTGTAACAATAACATAGCGACTCATCCGTTGAACGTCTAATGTGTAACCATAACATAGCGACTCATCCGTTGAACGTCTAATGTCCAACCCTAACATATCGACTCATCCGTTGAACGTCTAATGTGTAACCATAACATAGCGACTCATCCGTTGAACGTCTAATATGTAACCATAACATATAGACTATTCCGTTGAACGTCTAATGTGTAACCATAACATAGCGACTCATCCGTTGAACGTCTAATGTCCAACCCTAACATATCGACTCATCCGTTGAACGTCTAATGTGTAACCATAACATAGCGATTTATCCGTTGAACGTCTAATATGTAACCATAACATATAGACTCATCCGTTGAACGTCTAATGTGTAACCATAACATATAGACTCATCCGTTGAACGTCTAATGTCCAACCCTAACATATCGACTCATCCGTTGAACGTCTAATGTGTAACCCTAATGTGTAAAACGTCTAATGTGTAACCATAACATAGCGACTCATCCGTTGAACGTCTAATGTGTAACCATAACATATAGACTCATCCGTTGAACGTCTAATGTGTAACCATAACATATAGACTCATCGTTGAACGTCTAATGTCCAACCTTAACATATCGACTCCTCCGTTGAACGTCTAATGTGTAACCATAACATAGCGACTCATCCGTTGAACGTCTAATGTGTAACCATAACATAGCGACTCATCCGTTGAACGTCTAATGTCCAACCCTAACATATCGACTCATCCGTTGAACGTCTAATGTGTAACCATAACATAGCGACTCATCCGTTGAACGTCTAATGTCCAACCCTAACATATCGACTCATCCGTTGAACGTCTAATGTGTAACCCTAATGTGTAACCATAACATAGCGACTCATCCGTTGAACGTCTAATGTGTAACTATAACATATAGACTCATCCGTTGAACGTCTAATGTGTAACCATAACATATAGACTCATACGTTGAACGTCTAATGTCCAACCCTAACATATCGACTCATCCGTTGAACGTCTAATGTGTAACCATAACATAGCGACTCATCCGTTGAACGTCTAATGTGTAACCATAACATAGCGACTCATCCGTTGAACGTCTAATGTCCAACCCTAACATATCGACTCATCCGTTGGTCGTCTAATGTGTAACCATAACATAGCGACTCATCCGTTGAACGTCTAATGTCCAACCCTAACATATCGACTCATCCGTTGAACGTCTAATGTGTAACCATAACATATAGACTCATCCGTTGAACGTATAATGTCCAACCCTAACATATCGACTCATCCGTTGAACGTTTAATGTGTAACCATAACATAGCGACTCATCCGTTGAACGTCTAATGTGTAACCATAACATATACACTCATCCGTTGAACGTCTAATGTGTAACCATAACATATAGACTCATCCGTTGTAACGTCTAATGTCCAACCCTAAATATCGACTCATCCGTTGACGTCTAATGTGTAAACATAACATAGCGACTCATCGTTGAACATCTAATGTGTAACCAAAACATATCGACTAATCCGTTGAACGTTTAATGTCAACCTACTTATCGATCATCGTTGAACGTCTAATGTGTAACCATAACATATAGACTCATCCGTTGAACGTCTAATGTACAACCCTAACATATCGACTCATCCGTTGAACGTCTAATGTGTAACCCTAATGTGTAACCATAACATAGCGACTCATCCGTTGAAGTCTAATGTGTAACCATAACATATAGAATCATCCGTTTGAACGTCTATATGTCCAACCCTAACATATCGACTCATCGTTGAACGTCTATGTGTAACCATAACATAGCGATCTACCCGTTTAACGTCAAATGTCCAACCTAAAAATCGACTCATCCGAGATGAACGATCTAATGTGTAACCATAACTAGCGACTCATCGTTGAACGTTAATGTGTAACCAAAACATTATCGACTAATCCGGTTGAACGTCTAATGTTCAACCCTAACATATCGACTCATCCGTTGAACTTTAATGTGTATACCATAACATAGCGACTCATCCGTTTGACGTCTAATGTGTAACCATAACACTTATAGACTCATCCGTTGAACGTCTAATGTGTTAACCATAACATATAGACGCTCATTTGAACGTCTAATGTGTAACCATAACATATAGGACTCATCCGTTGAACGTCTAATGTGTAACCATAACATATAGACTCATCCGTTGAACGTCTAATGTGTAACCCTAACTATACGACTCATCCGTTGAACGTCTAATGTGTAACCATAACATATAGCGACTCATCCGTTTGAACGTCTAATGTGTAACCATAACATAACTAGCGACTCATCCGTTGAACGTTAATGTATTAACCATAACATAGCGACTCATCGTTGAACGTCTAATGTGTAACCATAACATAGCGACTCATCCGTTGAACGTCTAATGTCCAACCCTAACATATCGACTCATCCGTTGAACGTCTAATGTTGTAACCATAACATAGCGACTCATCCGTTGAACGTCTAATGTCCAACCCTAAACATATCGACTCATCCGTTGAACGTCTAATGTGTAACCATAACATATAGACTCATCGTTGAACGTCTATATGTAACCTAACATAGTCGACTCATCCGTTGAACGTCTAATGTGTAACCTAATTAACATATAGGACTCATCCGTTGAACGTCTAATGTGTAACCATAACATATAGACTCATCCGTTGAACGTCTAATGTCCAACCCTAACATATCGACTCATCCGTTGAACGTCTAATGTGTAACCATAACATATAGACTCATCGTTGAACGTCTAATGTAACCTAAAATGACTCACGTTGAAGCTATGCCAATCTAACATACGACTATCGTTGAACGTCTATGTGTAACATAACATGATCTCGTAACGTCTAATGTTAACCTAACATATGATCATCCTTAAGTCAATGTAACCTAATGATATCTTGAATCTAAGTGTAACATAACAATGATCATCCGTTGAAGCTATGTTAACAAACATATGACTATCCGTTGAAGTTAATGTAACCTAACATACGACTCTCCGTTGGTAATGTAACCATAACATGACTATCCGTTGAACGTCTAATGTAACCTAACATAGATCATCGTTGAAGTCTAATGTGTAACCATAACATAGATCATCGTTGAACGTTAATGTCCAACCTAACATATCGATCATCCGTGAAGTTAATGTGTACCCATAACATAGCGACTCATCGTTGAACGTCAATGTGTAACCTAACATACATCAGTTAGTATATGTAACATCTAGCTCATCGTTGAACGTCTAATGTCACCTACATATGATCATCCGTTGAAGTCTATGTGTAACCAAACATAGCGATCATCCGTTGAACGTCTATTGTAACCATACAAGATCATCCGTTAACGTTAATGTCAACCTAACAAATACTCATCGTGAATCTCAAATGGACCTAAAATATACACTATCGTGAAGTCTAATGTCCAACCCAACATATCGACTCATCGTTGAACGTCTAATGTGTAACCATAACATAGACATCCGTTACGCTAATGTAACCTAACAATGACTCATCGTTGAGTTAATTGTAACCATACATATGACTCATCGTTGAACGTCTAATGTTAACCTAACATAGATATCCGTTGAACGTCTAATGTAACCTAACATAGCTCACCGTGAACGTCAAGTGTAACCTACATAGATACGTTAACGTCTAATGTAACCAAATC
Source organism: Artemisia tridentata subsp. tridentata (assembly GCA_021014915.2). Lineage (NCBI taxonomy): Eukaryota > Viridiplantae > Streptophyta > Magnoliopsida > Asterales > Asteraceae > Artemisia > Artemisia tridentata. The sequence continues at coordinate 187,886,509 of CP139502.1, read as the reverse complement.
GATCATCCGTAACGTTATGTGTAACCAAACATAGATCATCGTTGAACGTCTAATGTAACCAAAATATCGACTATCCGTTGAACGTTAATGTTAACCTAACATACGATATCCGTTGACGTCTAATGTTAACCATAACAAGATCATCCTTGAACGTCTAATGTGTACATAACATAAACTCATCGTTGAACGTCTAATGTGAACCATAACTATAGACTCATCGTTGACGTCTAATGTAACCCTAACATATCGATATCGTTGAACGTCTATGTTAACCATAACATAGCGACTCATCGTTGAAGTCTAATGTGTAACCATAACATAGGACTCATCCGTTAACGTCTAATGTCAACCTAACATATGATCATCCGTTGAACGTCTAATGTAACCTAAATACGATCATCGTTGAACGTCTATGTTAACCATAACATAGCGACTCATCACTGACTCTATATGTCAACCTAACATATCGACTCATCGTTGAACGTCTAATGTGTAACATAACATAGCGACCATCGTTGAAGTCTAATGTTACCATAACATATGACTCATCGTTGAACGTCTAATGTGTAACCAACATATGACTCATCGTTGAACGTTAATGTCCAACCTAACATATCGACTCATCGTTGAACGTCTAATGTGTAACCATTTAACATAACGGACTCATCCGTTGAACGTCTAATGTGTAACCATAACATATGATCATCGTTGAACGTCTAATGTGTAACCATAACATATGACTCATCGTTGAACGTCTAATGTCCAACCCTAACATACGACTCATCGTGACGTCTATTGTAACTAATAGACTCATCGTTGAACGTCTAATGTGTAACCATAACATAGCGACTCATCCGTTGAACGTCTAATGTCAACCTAACATATCGACTCATCGTTGAAGTCTAGTGTAACCAACATAGACTCATCGTTGAACGTCTAATGTAACCTAACATATAGACTCATCCGTTTGAACGTCTAATGTCCAAACCTAACATATCGACTCATCCGTTGAATGTCTAATGTGTAACCCTAATGTGTAACCATAACATAGCGACTCATCCGTTGAACGTCTAATGTGCAACCCTAACATATCGACTCATCCGTTGAACGTCTAATGTGTAACCATAACATATAGACTCATCCGTTGAACGTCTAATGTCCAACCCTAACATATCGACTCATCCGTTGAACGTCTAATGTGTAACCATAACATAGCGACTCATCTGTAAAACCCAAAAACCTAAAACATGCAAAGATTACCAAATTACCCCTGAAACTTTAAAATTTAAATTAAAGCTTAATTAAAGTTCCGAATTAATCCCGAATCTCTGGAAACGAACTACAAATCAAGCGAGATAATTTTGAGGCAAGCTCTAATTATTTTTACAAATACAAAATGTATTATTTCACTTAAAATTCACTTGGGCCGAACTCTATATTAATAATACATAATAATTATTATTTAAAAACATTTATAACATAAAAGTAATTAAGGAAATAAATTAAAAAAAGGGTAAATTGATTCTTGGGCCTTGAAGGCCGGCTCTTAGTCAATTCCCCCTCCTCCTAATTCAGTCCATCCCATTTTATATCATCCCATAATTTTATTTCTTCCATAAAACCCTAAAAACAACCTAGCCGCCACTCTTAAAAATCCCACACATCACATCCGAATTTTCTGAAACAAAGGAGTATTCTTCTGGAGTTCTTGGTGGTGCAAAGGAGGTGGGAAAAATATCTACAAGATCCTGGAGTCGTTCGTTTAGGCGTGGCAATTTTTAGATGCGAAATTATTGAAACCGAACCAAAGAAAATCCATAGCGTGTGATTCCTTGATCTATAATTTTTCTGGTAATTTTCTAGCCTTCTCCTAATCATATATAACATGTATAAAATAAGAAAATCAGGCCATGCATCATATCTTGATCGTATGCTAAGTATTGTACTCGAAACCCTAAAATCGAAATAAATCTCTAAAACATCTATGCGATTTTTCTGGATCTGTTTTATATTTTTCGTGGCCTCGACATACTTCATATAACATGGGAAAGATATCCATTCGAATTGTTTAAACCGAATTCATGATTTTTGGATTTAATTGTGTAATCGGGTTTTTGAATAAAAAAGGAAAATCGTGGAACAAAATATGAAACCAATCGAATTAGGGTTTTAAATTATGAAATCTGGAAGTAAACACTGTACAATGATGATAAAATGATGGTATAATGATTGGGGATTTTAGAATTGAGTTTTGATATGATTTTATGGTTACCGATTGGAAAATAAAAGTATAAGGGGCTGTTTTGTAATTATTAAAACTTGTGGGATATTTTTTTTAATGTTTTATAGACCTGGGGGAATATATAAAAATTATAATATGAGGGCCTTATTTGTAAATTGAGCGAAATATGGATTTAACTTGTAAATTATGTGACGATTTGAAAATAAATATAAAATGAGGGGCTAAACATGTAAAATCTGGAAACTCAAGGGTTCTCGGTGTTATTAATATTATGAAGGGTGAAATGTGAAATTTGGAGTATTTAAGGGCTTAATATGTAATTATGGATAAGTTGTGAATCAAATTAACACTTTTGATAAATACAAGGACTAATTGTGTAAATTACCGAAACTTGAAGGGCTGTTGTAACATGAATAAAATGAAGGATATTTTCTGTAAATATGAGTAATAAAAGGGCTTGATGTGTAATGCATAGATGATAAGGGTTAAATTATAATTTACATAACTATAAGGTTTAATTTGTAAACTAATAAACTAAGGGGTGTAAATTGTAAATATGGAAACTTGAAGACTAAATGTGTAATTCTGGAAAATTAAGTATTTGAAATGGTAAATTATAATATTTCTATTTTAACCTTGAACTTTGGCAAATTTACATTTATAACCCTGAACAATGAAACTTGTCAATTATAACCCTGAACTTGTGTAACTTGTTAAAATGAATATTACTTCCATAATAAGCTAATTAAAGACTTGACTTGAATTATATCACTTGAATCTTGCCAAGTATGGAAGCTTACTAAATCTGGAAACCTGTTAAGAACAGAAACCTACTAAAAATAGAAGTTACTTATAATGGGAAGATAACTGAAACCCCTTTCGTATTTCTGTCTTCTACTCCTTAGGTTCGAGGAGGGAGTGATTTGATTTCCTGTCAGTCTTTTCTATTTTGTGTGCTTGCATTGGAATAAGGTACGGATATTCTGCCCTTTTCAGTAATGGGCCTTCGTCTCTTGATTTATTTTATTGATTCGTTTAAGATTTCCCGAACCATTGCTATGTATCCCTTGTATTGTGAACCTTGACCTGTTGAACTTGTTCTTGAACCTTGCTTTGAACCTTTGCTTTATTTTCTGACTTGAACCTTTGTTTTGAACCTTGTCATGAACCTGAGCTTGAACCTTGATACACTTGATATGAACCATTTGACTTGAACCTTTGACTTGAACCCTGCTATGGCACTTGACATGACTTATTTAACCCTGATAATCTGAATGATTAAGACTTTGGGTACTTGAAGGTTCATAAGATTTTACAATTACTTTTAGTTATATATATGAAGAGGTTTTGAAAAGGACTTTTATTATGAAACTGTTCTAACGATCATTTTATTAAAACCATGTAAAAAGGATTTCTTACAATAAACTATTATGAACCTTCCAGTATTTGACCTTTCTGATATGGACCTCCTGATAATGAACTCCTGCATTTATCTCCTGTCTTGAACCCTGATATGATACTTGACATTTGATACCCGAGACTTGACACCTGACACCCGAGACTTGATACTTGACCTTGACCCACAGTTTGAGACTACGAGCCATCTACTAGGCATGAGGGTTTCATGTCCATGTCGGTGATGCACCGCCGGCATGACTAGTGTGTAGCCCTAGTGATTTGGTTACGCCGTCCCTGATCTTGACTTGATTTATTACGTAGAGGAAGAACCCTGTGGCCTGCGGGGGCGTATGGATGCATCCTAGACTTGTCTTGTTCTTGTTACTTGTATTACTTGGTGACTGGCGAGTGTGTGCGATACACGCCTTTCACACCCCTGGGAGCTAGCTACTCCACCCCTGGAGGTATCCCCTCACCCTGTACTTGGTATGCTGAGGTCACCCCTCCATACACCCTGATATGTGACTTGATATGGTTTGACTTTGAGATTGACTTTGAGTTCTGGGCTCGTAGAGGATTACTGTTTACCCGAAACCTTGTAACCATTTGACCTGACATTTGACCTGACACTTGACCTGACATTTGACCTGGCATTTGATCTGACATTTGACTGGACTTGTTTAGACTTGGGTTATGATGGGTTATATTTTCCCTTGTACTTAGCCATTGCAACCGTTTCCTGGTAACCTTTATTCCTTTATTCCTTTATCCTGATTCTTGTTATACCCGGTATTATTTCGTTTACTTCATTACACTTTACTACTGCTTTGTTTCCGTTATATCTGTTCACTAGGCTTTTTAAGCTCAGCCGCACGTTTTCTTTTCGTGTGCGGCAGGTTATAAGCAGGACGACGGGTTTGGGTATGAGTGAAGAGACTTTTGGACTTAGAAGACCTTGATAGTTATTCTGAAGTAGAAGTCATTAGAAGGATTGCATTTGCAGACTTAGTATTTAGCTTTTGTTTCCTTTGCATCCTTGAAATTTCAGTATTTCATTTGTAACCTTTGAAAATTCTATTGTATTATTTAAGTCGTATGTTATGCTTGCCTTTGATATGTCACCATTTACGTGACACTTCTACCCTTGCCGGGTTGGGGTGTTACATCATCCGTTGAACGTCTAATGTGTAACCATAACATAGCGACTCATCCGTTGAACGTCTAATGTCCAACCCTAACATATCGACTCATCCGTTAAACGTCGAATGTGTAACCATAACATAGCGACTCATCCGTTGAACGTCTAATGTCCAACCCTAACATATCGACTCATCCGTTGAACGTCTAATGTGTAACCATAACATAGCGACTCATCCGTTGAACGTCTAATGTGTAACCATAACATAGCGACTCATCCGTTGAATGTCTAATGTCCAACCCTAACATATCGACTCATCCGTTGAACGTCTAATGTGTAACCATAACATAGCGACTCATCCGTTGAACGTCTAATGTCCAACACTAACATATCGACTCATCCGTTGAACGTCTAATGTGTAACCATAACATATAGATTCATCCGTTGAACGTCTAATGTCCAACCCTAACATATCGACTCATCCGTTGAACGTCTAATGTGTAACCCTAATGTGTAACCATAACGTAGCGACTCATCCGTTGAACGTCTAATGTGTAACTATAACATATAGACTCATCCGTTGAACGTCTAATGTGTAACCATAACATATAGACTCATACGTTGAACGTCTAATGTCCAACCCTAACATATCGACTCATCCGTTGAACGTCTAATGCCGTTGAACGTCTAATGTGTAACCATAACATTAGACTCATCCGTTGAACGTCTAATGTGTAACCCATAACATATGACTCATCCGTTGAACGTCTAATGTCAACCATAACATATCGAGTCATCCGTTGAAACGTCTAATGTGAACCCTAATTGAACCATACATGGACTCATCCGTTGAACGTCTAATGTGTAACCATAACATAGCGACTCATCCGTTGAACGTCTAATGTGTAACCATAACATAGCGACTCATCCTTGAAGTCTAATGTCCAACCCTAACATATCGACTCTCGTTGAACGTCTAATGTGAACATAATGACCATCCTAACGCTATCAACTACATTGCCACCTAACTCAATGTATAACTAAGTACCTAACTAGCCACCTACAATCGCCATCGTTAAGTCAATAACAATTGACAACGTACGCTATGTAACTAATGTTACTATACTAAGATATGTTAACTCAATTGACCATACTATGACTCTAGTGAACCTAATGTCAACCTAACATACGACTCATCCGTTGAACGTCTAATGTGTAACATAACATAGACTCATCCGTTAACGTCTAGTTATAACATAACTATCTTAACGTAAGTCTAATTCACCCTAACTATACTCATGCGACTCTGTTTAACTAATGCAACCATTTAACTATGACCACTAAGCTATGTTAACTCTATGTTAACGCTAATCAACCCAATATCGATAGTTGACGTCTAATGTGTAACCATAACATAGCGACTCATCCGTTGAACGTCTAATGTAACATAACATATACACTCATCCGTTGAACGTCTAATTGTAACCATAACATATAGATCATCCGTTTAAGAACCTAATGCCACCTTAACTTGGAACTAATCGATTTCGTAACTCTAATGTGTAACATACATAGCGACTCATCGTTAACGTCTAATGTCAACCTAACAAACGACTCATCGTTAACGTCTAATGTGTAACCATAACATAAGCACATCCGTTGACGTCTAATGTGTACCAAAATCGATAACTATGAACTCATCCACCTAATACACTATCGTTGAACGTCATTGTACACCATAACTATGACTCATCCGTTAGTAAATTTACAACCATTGAATCGTCTAATGTGTAACCATAACATGCATCATCCGTTAACGTCTAATGTGTAACCATAACATAAGACTCATCCGTTGAACGTCTAATGTGAACCATACTATAGATTCTTGAACTCTAATTCCAACCCTAACATTCAACCACTTTGACTCTAGTGTAACCTAAATAAGACTCATCGATTAAGTCTAATTCCATAACTACGATATCGTTTAACGTAATGTCAACCTAAATCGTCTCTAACGTTAATGTGTAACATAACATAGCGACATCCGTTGAAGTCTAATGTGTAACCAAAACATACGATAATCTGAACTCAGTCAACCTACATAATATAATCATGAACATCTGCGACTCATGTAACGTCAATGTACCTAACATATAACTCACCGTTACTCTAATGTGAACCTAATATAACATACTGACTCATAGTCACTAAATGTCCAACGTTAACAAATGTGACCTTTAACTACATCTCGAACCTAATAAATAACATACTCATCTGAACGTCTATGTTAACATAACATAGCGACTCATCCGTTGAACTCTAATGTAACCAAACAATCCGTAATTAATGTTAACCTAATGTCAACCTAACTAATGCCATCCTTGAATCTAATTGAACCTAATTACCATCTAAGTTATGTTAATACCCTACAATATACTCATCCTAACGTCTAATGGTAACCAATAAAATACTCATCCGTGAACGTATTAACCTAACATAGACATCCGTTGAACTAATGTGTAACCATAATTGAAACCATAACTAAGCAATTCACCTAACGCTAATTTAACCATAACAACTAACTCATCCTTAACCATGGTAACCATAACATACTCATCCTTAATATGTCCTAATTCACCTACTAGACTCATCGTTAACTAATGGACCATCAACGACTATGTCCCCTAATTCCTATCCTAACCTAATCCTTAAGCTAATGTGAACCATCAATAATATCATCCGTTGAACGCTAATGTAACTAACATACGCCACCGTTGAACGTCTAATGTGAAAACTATGTTAACTAATAACCATCTTAATCATCGTGAACGTCTAACACCTAACATCCTCATCCTTAACGTCTATGTGTAACCATATAAACTCAACCGTTGAACGTTAATTGTAACCATAACATAGACTCATCCGTTTAACGTCTAATGTAACCATAACATGACTCATCTTGAACGTCTAATGTGTAACCATAACATACGACTCATCCGTTAACGCTAATGTAACCACATATGACTATCCGTTGAACTCTAATACCAACATCGACCTTCCGTTAACGTAAAGTCCAACCTAACATTGACTCAATGTTAACTAATGGTAACGTAACAATTACCTTTAACGTAATTAAACCCCTAACATTATTACCTAAACTTAATCACCTAATTAATGTCAATAAACTATCACTCCGTTGAACGTCTAATGTTAAATACATTACTCCTTGAACGTCTAATGTGTAACCATAACTATACTCACCTTTAACGTCTAATTGAACCTATAATCATCCTGAACGTCTAATTACCCATAACATGACGTTGAACGTTCTAATGAACCACAACAATCGAACTGTCCATGTGAACCATAAA